>JAWNNK010001028.1:5910000-6500000 GCA_035045065.1 Hirtodrosophila trivittata | reverse complement strand
CAACATCTCAAGCATCATCTTCATCGGAATCTGCATTTTTATCTACAAATGTGTATTTATGTATCTTCTTCATCTTCCTTTTCCTGTCCACCTTTATCTTTATCTCCTTCTACACCTTCTCTCTATCCTCATCTGCATCACATTTTTCATATTTATCTTTTTCATATTTCATTTTCATCTTTTTCTTCATCTTTATATACAAATTCATCTTAATATTCCTCAACATTTTTATCTTAATCTACAAATTTACATTAATTTTCCTCTTCTATTGATCTCCTTTTTCATCTTTACCTTGATCTATATCCACATCTTCATTTATATCTTTATCAACTGCTTCAGCTGCATCTTAATCCTCATCTGTAGCTTTATCTACAAATGTTTATCTATCTTCTTCATCGTCCCCTTTATCTGCATCTGCATCTTTATTTTTATCTTTATTTTCATCTACATCAACTTTTTCATCATCATCTTTATCTGCAAATATATCCACATTTTCATCTTCATCTTCATCTTCATCTTCATCTAAATATCTTTGTCTAAAAATGTATCTATATTTTTCTTATCTTTATCTTTCCCTTCATCTTCATCCTTAACTTCCTCTCAGACTAAAGCCTAGAATGGTTTCCAAACCTAGAAGAACTTCCCTTAGTTTTCTTCCGTGTTCCTTCAATTAACCCAAAAGTAGGTTTATGCTCAATAATTCTACAGTTTTTGGTTCAAGTGGGGAATATATATATATATATATATATGCTTGATACCAGTTCCAATTGGACAAATTATTCTGTTAGAAGTTGCCTTGAAATTCGTTTCCTAAATAAAGAAATCCAAATTCTATAATTAAAAATGTGTTCGTAAATATGAAAATCAATTTTAAACGTTTTCATTTTCATTTCTATCATTATTAATTAAGCTGTGCTGCAGTTTGTGTGTGCGTGTGTGCTGTGTGTGTGATTGTGGTGTGTGCTGCAAGTTCTTCTATTTTTATGGGCGTGTCTGTATGTTGTCTTTGGCCCCCGTTATAATTATAGCACAGCCTTTTATAATTATAGCCATTGGTCGTTGCCAGCAACTGGTGAAAAAGTTGTGCAAGGCAAATGTCGTGTGGTGTCCGAAAGGAGGGCGGCAGGGGATGTACCGGGGGGGTTAGGCGTGGGGGGTGGTTGTGCTTTGTATGGTTACAAATTGACTTGGGGGAGAGATTAGGTTGGTTGGGGGTGGGGTGGTGGCTGGTGGGTGGGGGTTGAGCTGTAGCTTCGTGTGGTAATCAGGTGCAAGAGCAGTTATAGCTATGGGCCTCTGCCTCTGCTGCGGCTGCGGCTGCGGCTGCTGCTGCTGCATTGAGCTAAGCGAACGCCCGCATGTCTGCCGCTGCAATTGACCACACGAGAGCGAGAGAGAGACAGAGACGAGAGAGAGAGAGCAAGAGCAATCGAAAGACAGAGAGCGCAACGAGTGGCGAGCAGAACACGCTCGCTGAGCAGCTCACTCGCTGCCAGCGTTTAACTGTATCTAAATTTGTGTTTATATTTGATTTTTGCGCCAGTTTGCCAGTCGCTTGAGTGAAACTGAAATGAAAGCGCGTCCGACGAACAACAGCAGCACCCAAGGCACCCGAAGCACAGTCAATACCCATTCAAATTGGAATAACATATATCCAATTGGAATCAAATAAACATATATAAATTATTCTAGCCTGTGTTTGTCGCTGTGTGTGGAGCAGCGAAATCAAAGTCAATCGAAATCAAATTGAACAGTTTATAACAAAAATACAACAGAAATGTGCAAAAGAATTATACACACACACACAGACAGACGCATAAATCAAGAAAATAAAATGAAAATGAAAAACAAATAACTAAATAAATAAACAAAACTAAACAGCGCTCGCGCATATTTCTACAGATTATTTATTAGTGTAGTTCTTAATGGTTTTTTTTCCCTCTATACATACGTATATATATATATATAACTATATATCTATATCTATATATATATCTCACTTTTTGCCCAAAAAGCTGTGAACACAAAAAGCTTACCAAAACAACAACAAAGACAACAAAAGCAACAAAAACAACGACATCAATACAAAAATCCAAAAACCAATTAGAAAACAAACCAACAACAAAACAATACAAATTTTTTTTATGTGATTCTCTCTCGCTCTTGCTCTCAGTGCGTGCGCGTAAGCTTGTGTGTGTGCGTGTGTGTTTTGTGTGTGTCGCGAGTCTCGTGTCGGTGTGCGTCCAATTGGAACTAAGGTCATGGAAACATATCAGCAGCATGTACGTAGAGCGAACGATAAGCGGCCCCTACACCAGCGCACATGCTCGTCGAACATGCTCGCGCGAACATGGCAGAGTCTCTCACGAGCCGAGCCGAACATGCTAGTGTCTGGGCCGCCTTATAACCATAACAATAACAATAGCAGTTATCAGAGTGCGAGTGAGACAGCAACAGCAATCATCAATTTACGATCATTTTCGCTTTGTGACGCGTGATTTGATTCGCTTTGCCAATTCATTTCTGAACCAGTTCCCCTCAATGTCACATTGAACCAAACTGAAACGCAACCAATTCATTTTGTGAACTTTAATTGCAAGCTGGTTCACAGTTCATTATCGGAACCCCAAACTGCCTCAATTTGTATCTTTATCTGGATAATCCTTAACCTTTTCGGGATATTCGCATGGTTCAGCTTTAAGACCCCGAACTCTTTGAAAAACGGGTGTTTTAGGCTGCGCAAATGTTTGTCGCAGGCGGAAGAAAGCTTTCGAGATGCCCTCAAGTATATATAGTCGTGATCAGCATCAAAGTCGGAGGCGATCTAGCTCTGTCTGTATGATCATGAAAGCTAAAGATACTTAATGTTGACAGGTAGAGTTCTATACTCCTATCTCGCTTCCTATATTACTTTAGATTTTAACATTTCTTCCCCCTCCTCCGCTCTACAAATCGATTAAATACGACATTGAAATCTATATTTTATCCAATAGTTCTCATATTTGACTTTTATATAGTTTGCTTCACTTTCATAACTGTTCGCTTAAAAACACCGCAGTTATTCTGGACACATAAAAAGACTTTTATATAGATGTATAAGAAGTTTAGTAAGACAAATTGAGGCCATATCCCCCATAAGTTAAGGGCTTTCTTAGTCGACTACAGCATTCTGACTCGTTAAGCTTGTGACATAAAAAGAAATTGCTTTAAAAACAACTTTTTTGTCTGGAGAACCGAGAACCTATATCATATCTGTAGTATCGCGTTGAGTCTTTGAATTGATTTTTATAAGCAAAGATATAGACGTAGGTAAATAAAAGTAAGGTACAGTAAGCACTCGATACAGACAACTCTTTGATCAAAGCAGCAATCGAAGTCTGGCAGAAAATTAACAAATGCAGCAAAAGCAGAGAAAGATTTCTAAGTAAATTGATTGAAAGCTATGATATGAATGAAAGATATGATCACGCTGAATATGAATCTATATATATATATATGTATATATATATTTGCACTTTATCTTTAATATGAATCTATAGAAAAGGATTCTCTCTATAAACTCATTTTCTTTCGAATAGAAACTCATGAACGCGATTCTTGTAGCAGTTTAAAAGCAATTTAAGTGAGTTTCGCTTAACGAGGGCTTACTGTATGTCTGTCTGTCTAGCCTTGACAGTTTCAATTGATTTTTATTAGCATCGATAACACTTTTATATACTTATACATATATGAAAGTAATATGGTCATAGAATAGAAAAAGGTGCAACTTCGATGAGGCAGTGGCAACCTTCCGATGGAAGGTTAGAGACATTTTAACGGTTTATGTTTCTATTTGAATGAGTCTAGAAATTGTCAAGCTATTAAAGTGATCTAAATATTGAAATGATCAAAGCGATTCTACAGAGAAGATCATTAAATTTTCCTCACAAATTACCCATCAATTTGAAGTATGCGTCAGCCTTCTATTTATTTATTTAACTTTTCTTTTTTTGGGGCTCAAAGCGAATTAGTCACGATCAATGTTGCTCTCACTCTCTATCTGTCTCTCTCTCTCCCCTTGTCTAATTGCTTCCTAATTTTACCCACTCTTTGTGTCTATTTGCAGTTGAAGAAGAATCAGGAGCTGCAGAAGCAACGCCTCTACCACACGTATCAGGAGCAGACGAAGCAAATGGAACTGGAGCATAAAATGCAATTGGAGCACAAATATCATGTGAGTAGACGAGACGACGACGACGACGACAACAACACAGCAAGACACGACGCGACACGATCAAGCACGACAAGTCACGACGCGACACGATCAAGCACGACAAGTCACGACATTCTTAAAGATCATCGTGTCAATATGCAGCTCGTCTATAAACTTGGCGGCGTCTCATGCCGTGCTTCTTCTACCTAATATTGCTGATGTGTTGTTGATGTTGTTGTTGTTATTATTGTTGCTGTTGCTGTTGCTGCTGTTGTTGGTGACAATGTCGCGTGGGCAGCAGCAGCAGCAGCAAAATAATAAATACAAAATAACAAGAATAAATTATCATATTGCTCCGGCGCTTGACCGGAAGTGCCGCCCTGCGATGACTAACAGCAACAGCAGCAACAATCTCAACAACAACAACACCAATAAAACTTAAGTAATATTATTTAAAAAACAAATTAAGACTAAAACAATTTCTATGCCCCGAAAAAAAACGAAACAAACAACAAAAACTCTTTCGAACTTACTGTAATTTATTCAGTTTGCGGTGCATTCACATGGCGCTTTCCAGGAATTGCGGGAACAGAACTTGGTCACGGCAGCGGCAGCAGCAGCCGTCGTAGAGGAGCATCATCGCCAGCAACAGCATCAACAACAACAACAACAACAGCAGCATCAACACCACCAGCAACAACAGCAACAACACCAACAACAGCAGCAGCAGCAGCAGCAACAGAGACAAACCCAGAACATGAAACGCAAGGATAACTGCAGCGCCAATGCGAGTCCCGAAGTCAAACAAATCCTGAGTGTAACTATCTCTCTCTCTCTTTCTCTATCTCTGTCCTGCTCTATCTTTAACATACTTTTTGCAGTCCTTTCTTATGAGCCGCAAGTCACAGACGGGCGCACCTAATGGCACAACAACAACATCTCCCTATCGCAATCGGTAAGAGTTAAGGCATCTCTTCCCTCAACCCTTACACTCTGTCTATCTCATTCTCTTTCTATTGCTTTCTCTGTCTAGTGGCGTGGTTAAAAGCTCGTCGGGTGAATCTCTGCCAGCGGGCACTGTGACCAGTGCACATCCCTATAAAATACCACAGCCCCCACCACCCTCACTCTTCAAATACGAATCGGACTTTCCTTTGAGGAAGACGGGTAAGTCCATCGCATCCTCATCTCAGTTTCCATCCTTGTGTGTTGCTCCCTCTCTGATGATTAACTAACTTGCCTTATTGCTTGGCGTTGCAAGTTGACTACTAAAATGCTACCTGCCTGATGACAAGCATGTTGCTAAACCTTAGTCTTAAATCAAGGAAAGATTATTCCTTCTTCTTAGGGATAACTGCCTTTTGATCAGTGAGCTTTTGCGACTAGGGACTGGGCGGAATATGTTATTTAAGGAGGGAAGCTGCGTGACTGCAGCTAAAGTAGACTTAAGGATAGTTCAATTTTGATAGGAGAAAAGCAAATGGATATGCATTATATATATATACTATATTGGCGAAGGATTCCTAAGGAAAGTTTCCTTGAGTTCAATCAGTGAGCGTTTTCGACTAGGGAGTGAAAACGATTTGTAATATAGGAAAGGAAACTGCATGGCTGCAGTTTAAGTAGACTTAAAGAGAGTTCAATTTTGATAATAGCAAAACATATAGAGATCGTGTATGTATATATATTTATGCTATATCGTCGAAGGATTCCTAGGGAAAGTTTCGTTAAGATCAATGAAAGTTTTCGAGTAGGGAGTGAGAAGGCTATAAAGAGGACTTAAAGAGACTGGAATTACATACAGAGATAGTATATATATATATACTATATATGAATAAGTTGGAGATCTATCAAATTTGATCCCTTCCAACTATATAAAGTAAGGCTACTTCTTTCTTGGGATCTGTCTAAAGCATGTCTCAGTTTTAGGATCAAAATGTTAGCAAAAAGCAGGACAAAATGAGGGAATGGTTATTTTTAAGATCTGCATAAAGCATGTTCTAAGAGTAAGATCAGTGAAAGTGGATCAATCCAAGGACTTCCCTTGGGATCTTCCTATATAAAGCAAAGGATTTCCTTTAGGATCTTCCTACATAAAGCAAAGGACTTCGTATATAAAGCATGTTCTAAAAGTTAGATCAAGGGAGGACAACAATCCATCAGGCAATGTGGAGTAGGAAGGATTCAAGGACTTCCTTTAGGATCTTCCTATATAAAGCAAAGGACTCTCTTTAGGAACTTCCTTTATAAAGCATGTTCCAGAGTAATATGCAACCCAGATCAATAGAAGCTAAACAAAGATACATATATAGGAATGAGGATATGAAGAAAGTTTCCCCCTCTAGGCACAGCATGTTCCAATAAGTAAGACTCAACCAAGAAGAACCAGAAGGAGCTGAAGGAACTTCCTTCCAGGATCTGAATAAAGCATGAAACTAACTTTTAAAGTTAACTAACTTTTCCCACGTAACGAAGAAGTTAGAGTAAATGTTGAAGAGAGAGTGTTACGAGCTCTGACCCTTGACCTATTCTACATATATTCCGAGATATATCTTAGCAACGTTTCACACACACACAACTACACACCCAAAGTACACACACACTCATAGAAAAAAGAAAAGAAATTAGATATTTTAAGTAGTTGAGCTTGAAATGTATTTGAACCAATTTGAATACCCATTGTGAACAGCATCGGAGCCGAATCTGCTGAAGATCCGCCTCAAGCAGAGCGTCATCGAGCGCAAGGCTCGCATCGGTGGCCCGGCGGGTGCCAGACGTCACGAGCGGCTGCTCCAGGCCGCCCAGCGCAGGCATCAAAAGAACTCCGTTCTCACAAGTACGTATAAACATCATCAACACACACACACGACACACACACACACCAACACACACACAGACTGAGAGCAATTATGCCAGAGGAGGAGGAGGGTTCGGCGCGGTGGTTTAGCGGCAACTGTTGGCGGCGCCAACCGCTTGGAACCGCTTCAAACGCGCTTTTTTTGGAGTCGCTGTGGAAATTGAAATGGAAATGGAAATTGACTCAAATTACAGAAGAAAGCAATGCGGGAAGGTCGACCTTGGGTCATGGTTTGTGTGGCTGCCCTGTGCGTGATCGGGCCACTGATAATCATAATGATACTCAATATCATCAACATCATCATCATGATCATCATCATCAACATCATCATCATCAACAGCAGCAGCAACATTAGAATGATTTTTTTATCAACTCTGAGCTGAGATTTTGTTGCGGATTTGCTCGGGTTCCACAAGTGTTTAAAGTGATATTAGAACTTGGAACAAAAGATATATTTGACTTACACCTTTTATACCTGAAACTTACTGCTTACAGTGAAGCTTCTCTATAAGCGAAACTTTCTATATACGCTTCTTACTTCGAGTGCACAACTTGAATCTTATTTTTATTTTGAATTTATTTTTATGAATTTCTCTCTACAACCAAATTTATTCTCTATCGATTTATACTTTATTTACTTATATACCATCACACTTGATTCTTGACTATATACAATACTATATCTGCTTGGTACAAAATATCGTTTGGGTTTATCTTTTAAGAGTACTTTGAGCTGTGGCAACTTTCCATTAAATAGAAATTTAAGAACCCAATCAAATATTTTCTGTGTAAAACTTGTCCGACTATGAGATATCCTGCAATCGGATGTAAAGTAACCAAAACACCTCTTTGTAGTCCTATAAAGCCGGAGGATCGATAAGAGACATATCTATATGGATATAGATACATAATCCATATGATTAAATATATATCTATTGGTGATTTCTATAGAAGAAACAACAAAAATTTATTGATTTCTTCAGCAATTTCATTTAAACAAAAACGAGAATTTCCGTTCAATTTAACATAAATTTAAGAAGGAAACTAACACAAGTCATTTTTTTTGTTAAATGAACTTCCAATTTTGTTCAGTGCATATGCCTTATAGACAAGTTTTACTGTATCCCTAAGAGTATTCTTCGCCTTCGCTGAGATCGATTTGCCTTATCTGCTTCTCTAGTTTCTTATCGTTGCTGTCTGTCACTGCCAAAACTCTCTCTCACACACACCCACAAACACTCTCACACACTCACACACACTCATATATACACACATATAGGAAATCTCTCGAATACACCTTAGATAGTAGACACAACCAGGACTAGGACTCGTCTCCTTCTTTTATAATAATTTTCTTATCTGTTCTAATTTTTATTCTTATTAATAACTGTTATTGTTGTTGCTGTTGTTGTTATTATTATTATTATTATCTAACCAATCACTGACCCAACGTACCAGCGGCATCCTCTATGTGCGACACCCTCTTTCGGGGTGTTGTGCGCGCGCGTGTGTGTGTGTGTGTATTAACACTTAAAACAATAAAAAAAGCTGCTGTTGCCTCTCGCTAAACGCTGCCAAGCCGCTGCCTCCTCCCGCTGCCGCTGCCTCTGCTGCCTGAAGAGAAGCCCTCACCTGTCTATCAGTTCACCACATCCACACCAAGCACATCCACTCTGAATGCACCGCTAATCCCTAGTTTCTTTCCCCGAAAAGATTGCAATAGCACACCGGATTCGGGACCAAATTCGCCGCCGTCGTCGACGACGCTGTCGGTGGGCGTTGTGGGGAGCCGGGGATCGCCGACGAGTGCACCCATACAGGAGGAGAACGAGGAGGGCAGCCAGTACCAGCCGGGACAGCGGAGCAGCATCAATGATCTGCCGCTGTTCAGTTCACCCTCCCTGCCGAACATATCGCTGGGACGTCCGCATTTAACCAACGCCCAGGCGGGGCAGGCGAACTATGCGATGTTTGCTGCACTGCAGCAGCATGTGGCGGCCAGCGTGGGTGCTGGAGCGCCACCGGTGGCCGTTGGCGTGGGTGTGGCCGGCACACCGCCCACCTACTACAGTCCACTGGCCATGCCCTTTGGACGGCAGCCGGCGCCGCTGGCCATGATGCCGGCCACAGGGATTGCACCGCAGCCATCGCCGGTTGTGCGCTCCGCGTCGGCAACGTCCACATCCTCGTCGCAGGCCTCGTTGGTGGGCGATGTGGCACCGCCGCAGGCACATGCCGCCTCCACCATTCTGCCCTCGTCCTCGTCCTACATGCAGCTAAGCGGCGTCACTGGCGCCTCCGCTGTTAATCTTCATGCGGCCGCTGTGGCTGCTGCGGCGGCTGCCGCTGCCGCTGGCACATTGCCGCCCACAAACAGCCACGCCCATACCCTATACAGCCACCAGCATAATGCGCACACACACGCCCACGGACACGCCGGACATGTGCCCATAACAGACGCCCAAGTGGCCCAGGTGCATCTCCACAAACAAGGCCATCGGCCGCTGGGACGGACGCAGTCGGCGCCCCTACCTCTGGGCCATCCCATGCTCACCGGTGCCGGCCAGCTGAATGTGGCCCAGACGCACTACGAGAACAGCGAGGTGAGTCCCAGGGATCCCAATCCAATCCGGATTACTCAATCCTTTTATCAACAGGCGGAACGTCAGGCGTATGAGCACCAGGTGCTCACCCAGAAGCTGCGACAGACGGTGCTGACAAGGAGCGGCGCCGCTGCGAACGTTGTGGCGGCCAGTCGCGAACCACAGCTCAGGGAGGAGGAGGATGACTCCTCCGCCGAGGTGATGGATCTCACCGACAAAAAGAAGCCGCCCAAAACGGTGCTGACCAATACAATTGCCACCAGCACCTCACAGAATCTGCCGGAGGCGCTGGCCGCTGCTGTGGCTGCCGCCGCCTCCTATCGAGCGACTGCACCGGCGATAGCTGGGCCCAAAGCTTCGAGCAAGCTGCGCGATCAGGAGTACCTGCAGCAGCAGCGAGAGCTGCTCTACCTGCAGGAGGAGGAGATGGCCAAGGAGATGATGCGTCCATTGTCGCGCACGTTGAGCAGCCCCCTGGTGCCGCTGGGGCCGCACGGGCACAGCCAGATCCCGGATACCGGCCAGCAGCCGTCGCCCATTGTCACCTCCTCATCGGCCGATCATATACCGCCCGTGAATCTGACGCTGCCCCACAAGCGACAGCTCCTGGGCAACATCTACGTTGCCCCGTTGCGCCAGCAGCAGCAGCCGCAACATCCCCACCAGCAGCAGCAGCAGCAGCATGCGCTGGTTGAGAGTGGATCGCCGCACAAGAAGATTACCACGGGTCTGGCCTACGATCCGCTGATGCTGAAGCATGCCTGCATCTGCGGCGACAATGCGCCGCATCCGGAGCACAGTGGCCGCCTGCAGAGCGTCTGGGCGCGTCTCAACGAGACGGACCTGGTGAAGCGTTGCGATCGGCTGCGTGCGCGCAAGGCCACCCAGGAGGAGCTGCAGACGGTGCATTCGGAGGCGCATGCCATGCTCTTTGGCTCCAATCAGGGCCAGCTGAGTCGGCCCAAGCTGGAGAGCGCGCTCTCCGCCAGCTTTGTGCATCTCTCCTGCGGCGGGCTGGGCGTCGACCAGGATACCACATGGAATGAGCATCATACGGCAACGGCTGCACGCATGGCGGCTGGCTGCGTCATCGATTTGGCCTTTAAGACGGCCAAGGGAGATCTGCGCAATGGCTTCGCCGTCGTCCGTCCGCCTGGCCACCATGCGGAGGAGAATCTGGCGATGGGCTTCTGTTTCTTCAACTCGATTGCCATTGCGGCCAAGCTGCTGCGTCAGCGGGTGCCGGAAGTGAAGCGCATCCTGATTGTTGACTGGGTAACTGACACACTACTCAACTCTCGATGAGTCTCTGATCTGAATCTATCCTTGACTAACTCTCGTCTCCATCTCGTTAACAGGATGTGCATCATGGCAATGGCACACAGCAAGCATTCTACCAAAGTCCTGACATTCTTTACCTTTCCATACATCGACACGATGACGGTAACTTCTTTCCCGGCACGGGTGGCCCCACAGAGGTGAGTGGACAATGATTCCACCAAATGAATCCAATTCTGGAACTCTCTTTCTATTCTATACGCTGTTTAGTGCGGCGCCGGTGCTGGACTCGGCTTTAATGTGAACATCTCATGGTCTGGCGCGTTGAATCCACCGCTGGGCGATGCCGAATATATCGCTGCATTCCGTACCGTTGTGATGCCCATTGCCAAGTGCTTTAATCCGGACATTGTGCTCGTCTCGTCGGGCTTCGATGCAGCCACTGGTCATCCGGCGCCACTGGGCGGCTACCATGTCTCCCCCGCTTGCTTTGGTTTAATGACCCGCGAGCTGCTGCAGCTGGCCAATGGCAAGGTGGTGCTCGCTTTGGAGGGTGGCTACGATCTGGCGGCCATCTGTGATTCAGCGCAAGAGTGTGTCCGTGCTCTGCTCGGTGATCCGGCGGCGCCCATCGCTCAAAGCGAACTGGAGCGTCCGCCCTGCCAGAATGCCATCAATACGCTCCAGAAGACGATCGCCATACAGGTGAGGTCTCATCTCAGCCTCAGCCATGCCATTTGATAGTCTCCTAACCTAATCCTTAATTTCAATAGCAAACGCATTGGCCCTGCGTGCGTCTGCTGGAGCACACTGTTTGTCTGTCCGCTCTGGAGGCGCTCAAGATCGAGCATGATGAATCTGAAACGGTCAATGCCATGGCCGGCCTCTCCATGCAATCGCTGCACAGGTGAGCTCATAGAAGACTGAGGATCGGACTCCATTTTCAACTCGCTCTCTCTCTCTCTCTTTCTGTTTTCTAGAACACTTTCCCGGGATGATTCCGAGGAGCCAATGGATCAGGATGAAACCAAATAGACGCACGCCGCCACCTGCTCAACGCACTCTAGTTATTGTTGTAGTTTAATTGTTGTTGTTGTTTATTGTTGTTGATGTCAATTGCTGTCGTCGCCTCCGCTGCTGCTGCTGCTGCTGTCGCTGCCGTCGCCGTCGTCTTCGATTTTGTCGTCGTTGTTTTTTTTCTGTCATTGCGGGACATTTGTCCTCGTTCATTCCTCGTCAATCTCTCTCCGTATATATCAATATTATCAATATATTTGTATTTTATACTCAGACACACACACACACACATTCATAGCAGGCGCAGCGCCGTGCAGCAGCTGCTCCTGATCCCGAACCCCAAAAAAAATGTCCTAACACGCACAACACAAACAGACACAAATTGCCTTAAAACAAGTAACTAAAGTATCAAAGAATAGATGAAACAACAAAACAGCGTACCAACGAATGAAGAAGAAGAGGAGGAGGAGGAGGAGGAGGAGGAGAAGGAAGGATAACAAGTTAACAGAACAGAATAAACAGAAGGCCTAAAGTTCAAAACGTGGCTGTGCCACTAAAAAAAACAAAAACAAAAACAATAAACAAAAAGCAAAAGGAAAATAGTGACAAAAAAAGTGAATTAGAATCAAAAAAAGGGTAACAGAAAAAGCAACGTAAAAGAATCAAAATAGTAACAAGAGTAATTAAATATATATTTATATAATCATATATATATTTTTTATTAGATTAGATTGTAATTACAATATAGAAAGATGATGATGATGATGATGACGATGATGATTATTATGTTGAGGATATACGAACTTTAAGCTGAAACAAAACTGTATAAGAGTTTTTTCTGGAAATTATATATATATATATATATATATACGATTACGATTATGTAGGTAAAAATTAGAATTGTAATATGTTAAACTAAATTCAAAGTCTATATACTATACTTATACTAAACCTAAACTATACGAGTATATAAATTTATGTATATGTATATAAATATACACATAAAGCCAGCATTTGTTAAACGAATATACATAAATAGATGCATATATATACATAACAACTATACCAACTATACCTATGTATACCTACTCTACCTATACCTATATGTATACCTTACACACATATATATATATGTATATATATATTTAAATGTTGAACGTGCAAAATCATTTTATCTTCTGTTGTGTGTATCATTATTATAACTAAACTTAATATATTTTTAATTAATTATTATTACTTTTATTTCCATTTTGTTTTCCTTTTTATCAGTTTATTGTTTTTTTTTTACCGAATGTTGATTGTAGAAAAGTGTTGGAATAGCTCGATTTATACGGAAAAATAGCTGTAATACGATATGTAATATTATATATATTTATATATAAATATATATATATATATAGTTATATTAACAAGAAGCAAAAAATATGTGAAATAATTGTCAAACGATTGTCTAGAATCTTTATTTATTACCTATTATTATTACCTATTATTATTACTATTATTATTACTATTATTATTATTATTATTACTATTATTATTATTATTATTATTATTATTATTATTATTATTATGACTATGATAATTATGATTGTTGTTTTGTTTTTTTCTGGTTTTTTATTGCTATCTTTTTGGGTTGGTCTCGAGTCTTCGGATACACACACACACACACACACACACACCTTTTTTTCCATATGCACCTACATATATATATGTATATATATTGTATATGTATATGTTTATATATATGCATATGTGTGTACGATTATAGCTTTATTAACTAACTTAAAATACGCACATCAACGGGCACAATTTGAAATACTTTTTCTTGGTTGCTTTTTAATCTTAGCCTAGACTTAAGAATTGTTCGACAGCTTTGTGTATTAATCATAGTTAGTGTGTATTAGTGTGTGTGTGTGAGAGTGTTTGGGAGTGAGTGTGTATATTCAGCGAAAGACTACAATCTGCAACCATGGAACATTCTAATATATAATATATAATATATAGTATATATGCATATTTGCTTACCCAGGGATAAAATATATATGTCCTGTTTGTAATATCTAGATGCTAGTATGAACCTTGCAATAACTGTTATAATAATGGTTAGATAACTGTTAACATTTAACGTTATAATACGTTTGTACATACATATGAGAAAATCAAAGCATATTGTGAGCAAAAAACCAAAAGAAAAACAATTGAAAAACTATTGTTTGAATGGGAAAATAGAATATTTTAATGACAAATTTGTTGTTGTTTTTTAGGCTGCTTCAAGGGCGACGGGCAGTGGGCAGGTACCCAACCCGGAGTCCAGCAGTAGAGAATATTTATATAAAACTGATACCTAAACCACATATATATACACATATATAAATACTATATAGTAATACCGAAGATCTCAATATATATATATATCTATATCTTGTTATCCTATGTGTTGTTTAATTGTTATCACAGCCAGTGTGTGTGTGTGAGTGTGTAGTGTGTGAATGTTTGTTTGTTTTTTATTTGTTTAATTGAGCACAACGAGTTAGAGCTGAAGATTTATACAAAAATACGAGTAATATGAAACAAAACGTTAACACCAGATCAAAAATAGATAAAACAATAAATTACAAAATAGTGAACAATAGAATAAAGATGTCATGCCCAAAGCGACAAAGAGCTTTTAATATTATAATTGTGGTGCGAGTGTAACACTCGGCTACAGAATCAATGTACTATATACGATATATCTATAGAGCAGGTCTTTAACAATTTGTTCAAACTCAATTATTTTTGCTTGGGCATGGCATAGACTATATACGAATCAAATCTATATATTATATTATATATATATATACAAACATACAATATATACATATATATTCAACTCGTACGTATTGCCGTCGTACGAGCATTTATCAATCTTGTTTAAACGGGGATGTTCAATTATATAAAGCATTATATGAACCCCACAGAACCATATTCCAGTTAACACATTCTAGCTGAATGCTGCCAGAGGTTGGCCGATTCTGAATCGGATCGAACTCTGCAGGTATTTGTCGTATTTAGAAATACCTATATATATAGTATATTCATGTATACTATATATGTATACAACAATTATGGAAAATATATTAACAAAAATGTCTGTGTCGCTTTTTCTATATGATAATAAAAGAAACAAAAAATAAAGAAACTTTTAATTGCAATCTCATTTTATTTTATCTTGCAGATCGATAAATATCCAGTTATATGAGGTAAGTACAATCTACAATCAAAACAAATCGTGATATAAGTGAATAAGTGTGACATATTGTATATATATATATCTGTTCCGGAACAGCAATAAACAAATGTCCAGATACAAATTGAACTCAAAGATTTTAAGAAGCAACAGTCGAAATACTCAAACTAATTTCAAGCATACTTTTTCAAATATTATATTGATTATGCCTATACCATACTATATATGTTTTTTATATAAATCTTGATTTTTAATTCGTTAAGATAATGCCTTTCGTCAGAATGTTCTTTTAACCTTCCTCATGTTTCTTCGTCTATAGACCCATAAAGAGAATCTTAAATAATTTCAAATCCTAAGGAAAATATAACATTTAAACCCTGATTTCGGTATTATTTCGGTACATGTATGTATTATATATATATGAACATATATAAACTGCAAACAGATACAGATTGCGCTTCCAATTGAACAACTTATCTTTGCATTTTTCATGGATCAACAGCTACGCAACAGTTGGTTTGCCATTTTCAGCCATTTTTAGTGCTAAATTAGATTTTGTCTGTTCGGTTTGACGCTTTGTTTTGCATCGAACATGTTCGATCGCCTTGTGTTGCTTTGAGAGCTTTCTGTGCTACTCTTTGTGATTCTTTCTTCTCTTTCTTGCAATACGCACAGCAAATACAGCTTTATGCATAGTTAAGGGGAATTGAAGGAAAATGTTTCTCTTTTTATCAATACATAAGATATTTGTATATAAAATACAGTAAAAACAAAGAAAAGCAAATACAAATTTAATATATAAAAAATATAAAAATAGATTGAATCTTCGTGTTCGCCTTTGTCTTTGTTGGATTGCAACAAAATGTTCGATGTAAAATGAAAACTGCAATCGAGTATGTTGGAAGTGTTTCCAAAGGAATCTTGTTTTTTTTCGCAATGTTGTGGGCAATCTCAGATACTAATACCAGATATTTACACTAAAAAAGAGTTATTCGAAAGAGAAGACACAGACTTACGTTTATTATTTTATTTACTCTGATTTTTGCGAAAATTTAAGCTAAGTACATGAGTTAAGATCTTTAGTGCTGAGTCCAAGGTAGCTCGCAAATCTAATCTATAAATGTAGTACATCCATATATGTGCGTACACACATCTGTATATACTATGTACTTATGTACATATGTATTTCTTTGACATGTTTGCATGTTGAGCGTCAACCTCAGCAGCTGATAAGCTCTGTATTAACCATAAACAAGTCAGGGCGTGTAACGAGTCCATTGCGTAGACAGTGGAAAGATCTAGCAGCATTCGAAGTTTGAACCCAAAGCTGAAGCAGAATCTGTAACTTCAAATGGAGGCAGTCAATGTTGACCTGAGGCGGGAGCGAGAGGGGGCTACATTTAGCAGCGAGGACTTTGCCCTGTGGTGGGCGGGCGGTCGTGAAGCACTTGAGCAGCGACGTGCGCTGGAGCGTTTCTTTTTTGAGGATCCTGAGCTTGAGGATGCAGTGCATCCGAGCTTTTTGTCGTACAAGGAGCGCTATGAACATGCGCTGGCCAAGAGCACTAAATTTCTGGCCAAATTGCGTCAACGGCAACGCACAAGAAGTACGGAACAGCTGAAGTCCAAGGAGGATCAGCAACTGGACGAGAACAGCAATAGCGTGGATATAAAGGCACTGCATGACCTTCGCATGATGATCTCGGGTCCATTGGGCACGGCTCTGTTCCAGCAGAGCTTTCCGCTGCGCCTGCACTTCTCCATGTTTCTACCCACGCTCTTAAACCAGGGCACGGAGGAGCAGCAGCGCCGTTGGCTGGCACCCGCCTGGCGCATGGACGGCATCGTTGGCACCTATGCCCAAACGGAACTAGGCCACGGCAGCTATATACGCGGCCTGGAGACGCGCGCCGATTACGATCCGGAGAGAGAGGAATTTGTGCTCAACTCTCCCACCCTGAGCAGCTACAAGTGGTGGCCCGGTGGCCTTGGCCATACCTCCAATATGGTCGTGGTGCTGGCCCAGCTCTACATCAGTGGCAAACATCATGGATTGCAGCCGTTTTTGGTGCGCATTAGGGATGAGCACACGCATGAGCCGCTGCCTGGCATCGATGTAGGGGACATTGGTCCCAAGATCGGAGCCAATGGGGTGAACAATGGTTTCCTTGGATTTCGCGATGTGCGCATACCACGCGACCAGATGCTCATGAAGAACGCCCAGGTGCTGGCCGATGGCCAATTTGTCAAAGCGGAACAGCCGCTCCTCGTTTACGGTACAATGGTGTTTGTGCGTGTGATGATTGTGCGGGATGTGATGTTCCAGCTGCTCCAAGCTGCCACTATAGCCACACGGTGAGTGCATAGGTTCGTGACCAATCTTTAGACGCATCTAACTCCAAGCTGTACCTGCTTGTAGCTACTCCGCCGTGCGCCATCAGAGCACCATTGAGCCGAAGGCGGCCGAGCCGCAGATATTGGATCACTTGACGCAACAGGCAAAGATTGTGCCGCAAATAGCACGCGGCGTGTGCTATCGTCTGGCGGCGGATGTTTTGTGGTCATACTACCAGCAGGTCATGGAGCAGTTAGCGGCCAAGACCGGAAGCGGTGGACGCAATTTGCCAGAGTTGCACGCGCTCAGCTGCTGTCTGAAGGCCGTCTGCACCGAGGGTGCCGCCGAGGGCGTCGATGTGCTGCGCAAGGCCTGTGGCGGCCACGGCTATCTTTCATCCTCAAACCTTGACAGCATCCTGGGTCTGGCCAGTGCAGCATTCACCTATGAAGGCGAGCACACGGTGGTGCTACTCCAGACAGCGCGCTTCCTGATGCGCCAGCATAACAATCTGCTCCGGCGCAAAGTATTGCCGAGCAGCGTCACCTACTTGCACAACAAGACGCCTTTGAGCTGGAGCCCGAATCTTATCGAGAATGCGGCACGTGCGCTGGAGATCAGCGCCGCTGAGCAGCTGGGAGAAGCCTGGGCATGGCAACAGGAGCAGCGCAAACGCGGCGGCCACAGCGACCAACAGGCCACCAACCTGGCCGGGCGACGCCTGACAGCAGCAGCAACTCTACATGGACACGTCTATCTGGTGCGCAACTCCCTCAAGCAGCTGCAGACCATGGGCAGCCTGAAGCCGGAGCTTGCTCAAGTGCTGCAGCAGCTGGTGGAACTGTTTGTGCTGGACACGTTCCTAAAGCAGCTGGGCGCGGTGCTAAAGTGGAACAGGATTAGCGCACGGCAAGTGCAACAGGTGGAGCAGCGCTATGAGCAACTGCTGGGTCAACTGCGTCCCAACGCTGTGGCAGTGGTAGATGGCTTCGACTTTCACGACCGCGTGCTTGGATCTACACTGGGCAGTCATGACGGGCGCGTCTATGAGCGTCTTATGGAGCACGCCCGTAGCAATCCAATGAACCAGGAGAAAGTCAATCCCAGCTATCAGACACATCTGCAACAGCTGTTGCGCGGCAAACTGTAAGGACCACACTTCCAACCATTGAATCCATGGATATATAGGTAACATATATATATTCACTAGGCAAAAACCTAGTTGATCTTTATTTGGAAACTACACAGAAAGCAGAAAGAGAATTAAGCTATTAAATCAGATTAAATTAATTAAATAAATACGGGACATCGTGTGGATTTGCGATTTTAGAACATCTTCTTTTTGACCGCCGTGTAGCGCTCCATGTAGACATCGTAGCCATCAAGATCGGTGAACTGTTTCGAATTGAAGAGGTTACCATCGACGGCCAGGTTGCAAATTTTGGAATCCTTGAGTATGCGCGGTGTTATGGAGGTCGCCTGTAGGCAGTTCTCCTCAAGCCGCAGGGTCTTCAGCTTTGGACAATCGGAGATCTCCTCGGCCAGCGACGATATTTGGTTCTGATTAAGATTAAGCTCTGTGACATAGAGATTGCCCACGTCAGAAGGGACTTCGGTGATCTGGTTGCGCGACAAGTCCAGCACATCCAACTGCTTAAGGCCACAGAACATCGATGGGAACACTCTCAATTGGTTGTTGCTTAGATTCACCGTTTTAAGATGCGTACAATTGCCCACTGCCTTGGGAATCTTGGTCAGATAGTTATCCATAAGAAGGAGCACCTCCAGTTTAAGCAGCTCGCCCACCACCTCGTTCAGATCAACCAGGCGATTGGCGCTCAAGTTGAGATGCTTCAATGTGGTGAGGCGCCCCAGTTCATCTGGTATGTGCTCAAAGCGATTCTCGGATAAGTCCAAAGTCTTCAGCACATTGGGATAGGTTTTCAGTTGCGGCGGGAACTCCTGCAACCGTTGCAAGGATATTTTTAGCACACCCGTCTTCTGTGCCGTCTCCAAATGCTGTTTCATTTGTTTATTGCCCATGTTCGTGCTCCTGTTGAGATCTGAACTACTGACTACGGATATTGGCCTCATATCGATATATCGATAGGTGTTTATATGGAGCCACAAACGGCGATATTTAATAGGAAATATATTTGATATGAAATTAATTGTTGAGCAATTTTGATAGTAAACGCCGAGAATTTTTCAAATATGCTTAAAGGATTCTATGATTCATTTTCATCAATGAAAACGTGGAAAAAAGAAAAAGAAAATATGGATTGATATTTCTGCACGTTGCAAGCTGAAATATATTTATCGACCACAATATAAAGAAACCATAAAGTTTTAAAGAGCTATTTTATATTTAGTTTTTATTATTATTTTTATTTCAATTGAAATCTGCTAACTGTTGACGATTTGAAATCGCACGCCCACTTTTTTCCAATCGATATATAATCGATTGTATAGTCACGCACGCGTTTTGCAACACTTGCAATCGGGGCACTGCGACAATCATAAAATATAAGCGTGGACTGACCGATTGCCGCATCAGAAGCATTCAAAGAGTTTTTTGGTGAGTAATAGGATTAAAAGTGACTTAAAAGATACTATCAACAATCCTGGGACTGGGCCCACATCCGTTTTGGCTTTTAGTGTGCGACGGTGAACATAAAACACAAGCGTTTACATATCGCAAGAAGCTGACCACGAACCACGCGCTACAGTTGCAATTTGAGCGACCGGTGAAGAAGTTGACCTAGTATTGTGTTTGTTATTAAAGTTCAGTTGAAAAAGAGTGGGAACAATGCCGAAGGACACAATAACCAAGGTGCAAGAGTATAAGGACTCGCTGATCACAAAGGCGGAAGTTTTAATAACAAAAGGATTTCCGGAAAAAATTGTGGAACTGAACGAGTTGCTCTCAACGCCCATGTTCAATGAGCGCAACTTTAGTGAAGTGCATCAGGATCTGAACATTCCGGTTGTGGCACCCGTAATAGTTAACAATCATGATGGTGCAGATGATGCTAGTGATCAACGTCCCACGTCAAAGCGACCCCGGAAAGAGGAGAGCGTATCGGGAACAGCCGTCTTGGGTATACCCGTGGGTACAGTGCCTTGCAATAAACCACTTTGTGAAATGATCAAAGTCGTCAAACCAATCATCCGAAAGTTGGTCGAGGATTGTGAGTAATCAACAACGTCATAGGAATTTCATCATGAAACGCAATTTAATCCTTCCGTTCTATACGCAGCGAACCTACTGAAAATGTGGATATCATTCATGATTCCCAAAATTGAGGATGGAAATAACTTTGGTGTCTCAATACAGGAGGATACACTGGCCGAGATCCAAACCGTCGAATCCGAAGCAGCTGCCTTTTTTGATCAGATCTCGAGGTATTTCCTGTCGCGCGCCAAGATTGTATCCAAGGTCGCCAAGTATCCGCATATCGATGACTATCGCCGTGCCGTGGTTGAGGTGGACGAGAAGGAATATCTCAGTTTGTGGTTAGTTGTCTGTGAGGTGCGCAATCGTTACTCCTCGCTACACGATATAGTTATTAAGAATCTGGAAAAGCTGAAGAAACCGCGCTCATCGAACACCGAAAGCTTATATTAGAAAAAGGCGCCCGATTGTTTTAAATTCTTAAAGTTTACGACAACCAAACACACCTTCTGTTTTTATTATGGTGCACAAGGTAAATCAAATCTAGATGAGAAGAAGAAGATAAAGAATATATATATATATAAAAATATTAATGAAACCGCAACCAGATTGAGAAGCAGGAGTAGAATCAATTTTGATTAAAGTTCAAGTTCCAGTTCCAGTTCCAGAGCCCAGATCACACGTTCATCGTTAAACCGTTATTAGAATTACTCGAAATTTTCCGTTTGTAATAATTTGCAATTTGTAAATTAGAAAGTTTATAAGAAGTTCAGTTCTTAAGGACAGTTTATTGTAATAAAATATTTGGGTATCTAGATAATAATCTAGATTAAAGTTAGATACAAAAGAAAAGTCGATGATAATACTAGATTCCAACAAATAGCTTTAGCTATTGTTTATAATTATAATAAAGAAGGAAACAATTCAACGTTCGGTCGCTCTCAAAACCTAATCAAATATTGATAAACAAATTTGCAAAACATTTAAAAGATATCATATATATATATATTATGTATATATATACATTTATATATGTATATACAATTAAAACTTGTAATAAACTATGGGAGTACGTCTCTCATAAATAACACGTATGTTAAAACTCTAAAACTCCTCTTGTCTTTTACTTTTATTTCTATACTCTAGATTAAAGTTAATCTATGATCAACTTATTGTTAAACTGCAGCCTTTTAGGCTGGTCTACTTTTAGTCTAATCTATATTTGGGCTTAAAACAAGTATTATCATAAGGTCATAAGTTATAAACTTCTTTTGTGACCCTATCATTAACCAAGCTCAAGCAGGAGTTCAAGTCTGGACATCCTTGTCGAGCTGCCGAATAGACTGTGTCAAAATCCTGATTATTAATTAGTAATCCTACACATATCTATATGATTATAGGAATCAGTTAAACTGGCTGATTGTTCAGTTCATCATATACTTAGGCTTGTATATCTTTTGGCCAACCTGAAAGTGAAAACCCTTTTGTGAAGTTTAGAAGAAAAAAATGCGCAGTTTGTTTATACATTTTTGTTTGTTGTTTTTATTTGTTTTTTGTTTGTTTGTTGTTTGTATTTGTTTTAAATTGTTTTGTTTTGTTTTTGTTTTGTTTTGTTTGCTTTTTAATATGTTGTATTTAATTTGTAATTATTATTTGTAAGCTTACAACTTAAGGCATAAGGTTACAAACTAGAACTTAAGAGCTACACATTTCCTTTTCTTTTCATTTATATCAATCATAATCAGCTCTAACCCATATTACATACATACATACATATACATATACATACATACATATATATATGCATATATCTATATGGTATTCTCATACATATATTGTGTTTCTTTTTGCATTCTCATAATAATAATTATAATATTTATTTCATATTTCAAATATTTATCAATTTTTTGCATCGAAAAATCATTTTCTCATATTTTCATTCCCTTTTCTCGAAACGGAAAACAGAAACTAAACAAAAGAATAATCGAACCCATTCCATACATCGAATCAGTTATTGTTACTGTTATTATTATTATTATTATTATTATTATTATTGTTATTGTTATTATTATTATTACGATTATCTTTTTTATTATTATTTTTGCATATTTATATGCTTCAGTTATAGATACACATATTATCGATTATCTTTATAATGACAATCATATTTTCATCACCATCGTAAACACGATCATCATCATCATTATCATCGTGAACATCATCATCAACATCATATTTATCATCATCATTATCATCATTTTACGTCATAAACGTGCTTGTAACTTATGAAGTTTCATTTAAAATTCGGTTATTTATTTTCATTGCGGTTTTCCCCCCTCCCCCGCTTACTTTTCTTTATATAAATATATATGTATATATAAATGTGTGTGTGTGTGGGGGTGTATTTATGTAGTATATAGATATCTCATTCGTTGTGTTTCTAGCGGTTCTTAAGTCATTGTGAGTCAGTTCCGTTTGCGTTTGTTTTCGTAAGCCTGAACCAGTTCTCAAGCTGACTTACATACACATACACACAACATAGACATACATATACACGTACACGTACACATACGCATACACACACATAGATATATACATATACATATGCATATATATGTCATTGTTGTATAATTTTTCACTCTCTCTCTCTCTTTTTATATATATATATATTTATATTCTATATATATATATATTTATATTCTATATATATATATATATATACCACATAGAATTTTGTCAGATTATTTGTTTAAACATATATATATTTATTTTTTATATATATATAAAAAAATTTCGGGACTTGCTTCCTACTAAATCGCTTTCCCCACAACAGAGTTGCATGCGTGTGTGTGTGTTTGTGTGTGTGTGTATTTCCTTTTGTATTTATATTTATTTATATATATATCTGTTTTCTTATGTTTCCGTATCGTTTCAATGAATTATCGTATCTATATACACATATATATGTATAACTCAGTATGTATACATACATATATATGCTATATATATATATATATAGACATTCTGTTAATATTTTACACATTTCCTTCTTTTTTTTTTTTTTGAATAAGTCTTAGCGTTTGTTGTTGTTTTTTTACCTTTTAGTTACATTGTGTATTAAAAATATTTAATTTTTTGTAAATTGTTTTCTTAATTTTTTTTGTTTTCATTTGTTTTTGCATTTGCATGTAAAAAATAAGTTAAAAAAAAACACATAACTGTAAAATAGCTAAACACTAAAACTGTTTCTTGTATTTATGTAAGACATAATTATTTTATATAAAAAAATATGCATATGTATATCATAATAATCTATACATACATTAATATATATATATATATATATATAATATTTATTAATTAATTTATATATTTATTTTTTGCTTTTTTTAACATATATATATATATATATATATATATATATATATATATATATATATTTATATATAATATATGTCTATATATATTATGTATATATACATATATATATATATATATATATCTATATATTGGTTTTTGTGTTTAATATTACCTATTACATAATCAATATATATTAATTAAACGTACATAATAATCATATTTAAATAGCATGTAGCATATCTTTATATATATATATGTATATATATGTGTGTACACACATAACTGTATACACACACATATAATTATCTTTATATATATATAGTTTATGTGTATTGTTTATTAAAAAAAAAAACAAATAATGCTTCATAAATTAAAACTTACAGATTACTTACAGAAAATAGCAATAATCCAAAAAAAATATATATATATCGTAAAAAAAGGTTTGTATATATATATGTACGCATATATATATATACATATATTAATTTTATGAAATTTACAATATATGTTTTAAATAAATGTTTTCAAGTGTGTGTGTGTGTGTGTGTGTGTGTACTATTATTATATATATATATTTACTCGTGTTTCAATTATTTGTAATATTATTTTTATATAATTTTTTTTTGTTTAGATTTTTTTTTCTTTTCTAAGAACAGCCCAACAGTGTTTTTTTTATTTAATTTTATATATATATAAATTTATGTATATATTCATATATATATATTATATTTATTTTTAATTTTTGTCACTACATTTATATTTTTCTTCCTTATGTTTTCGACTCAAGGTTTGAGGTTAGGTTTACGATTGGGATTTTCTTTTAATTACAACAAATGCACGTAACTCAAAAGGAATAAAGGAACAGTAAAAGAGAGAGAGGCACACAGAACAGGAACAGGAATAGTGAAAGCGAGAAAGAGTAAGAGAAAGACAGAGAGAGAGAGAGAGAGAGAGAGAAGGAAGTGGGTAAGAAATATACAGTTAACATTGATCTTAAGTTTTTACAAGTGAAAAAGGGGGAGGGGATGAGCTGGTAGCTTGCCGCGCCTGTTGATCCTCTAGAATCTAGAGTCTAGATATATATATATATATATATTCGTTATCCTTGTAATTGTATATATGTATTGGTGCGCTCATGTGTGTGTGTGTGTGTGCGTACGTGCGCTGTGAGTGTGTGTGTTGAGCTGCTAATAGTAGAGGTCGCAATGGTTGGCGATTGGCGGTTGGCAGGAGATGAAAGTAGGCAGAAAAGGGGTGGAAAGGGGAGGCAACATAAAATGCAAAGGCTTTCACCGATCGGGCAATGCCTATAAGTATGTGCGGAGTGTGTGTGTGTGTGTGTGTGTGTTTATATAACTCTCTTTGCAGCTCTTATTGAAGCTCTCTTAAGATTGGCTTTTACATATTTAAGTTCTAGGACTGCTTTCACAGTATGTAAGAAAGAGAGGGAGACTATCGCTTTTACTATCTATCTGTGTGGGTGTATAGGTGTGTGTGTGTGTGTGTGTGTGTGTGTGAGTGCTCTCTCTTGAACACGCGCGCTCTTTTAAGCCAAATTGTCATTTAAATTTTAACATTTACTTTTTCTTTCGGTTTTTCTTTTGTTTTTACAATTCGCTCAAATAGTAGTTTTTTTTTTCCAGTGTAGTTTTTAGGTCTAAACATACGCATACATAGACATACATACATACATACATATATATATAAGAAGTTGCTGCTAATTACGTGTAGTACATACATACATATTGATATATCTTGTTGTTGTTGTTGTTGTTGTTGTTGTTATTTATTGTTGTTGTTGTCATTGTGGATTTTCTTTCGATTTCCATTTCCCTTTCACTTTTGCTTTGCCTCTCGCTCGCGCTTTCGCTTTAGTAGTAGCCGTGTCCAGCGCCAGCACCGCTCGCATAATGATGCAGCTGGGCAGCTGCCGCAGCGGCCGCCGCTGCTGCTGCTGCCGAGTCGGCGTAGTGCTGACCCGTCGCTGCTGCATAGTGTTGTTGTGCTCGCTGGTGTTGTGCTAGCGCTGCGGATGTGGATTGCAATGGTGGCGGCGGCAGCAGTGCCGTCGGCTGATAGTGCGCCGCCTGGTGGTGTATGCGCGGCGTGGGCTGCTGCTGCGGCTGGTGTTGCTGCTGTGGCTGGTGTTGCTGGTGTTGCTGGTGCTGCTGGTGTGCATGGGCATGGGTCAGGGTGTGCGGATGTGGGAGCGGATGCGGTTGGGGCTGTGACAGGGTGTGCGCTAGGGGATGCGCTTGTGCTAGGGGATGTGGCTGCAGATGTGATTGCGTATGAAGATGTCGTCGATAGCCTTGACTTGACCAGAGGAGTTGCTGCTGTTGTTGCTGCTGCTGCTGCTGAAGTTGCTGCTGCTGCTGCTGCTGTTGCTGCTGCTGCTGGTGTTGCTGGTAGTAGGCTGCACTGAGAGAATTACCTGCTGGTGGCGCCGTCGTTGATGCCGACACATTTCGGATGCCGGCCGACGACGCCTGCAGTCACAACTAATCTTCATCGCTAAGCGCTTCATACTTGGATGATAGGAGGGGTTTGGGTTCGGTGGCTGCAGCCGCCGCTGCTGCAGCCGCCACAGCTGCTGCCGATACACTCGCATTTAGGGCACTGCTGCCGCCGCCAACTGAAGGGCCAACGCTAACGCCGCCACCGCCAGCACCTGATGACCCAGCACCGCCACCGACCACTAAACTGACACCAGTCGGCACAACACCGGCCTCATTGAGCGCGTGCGCCGTCTTCACGCTCAGATGGGGTTGAGGCGCTGTCTGATGCGCCATCGGCATTGACGGCGGCGGCGGCAAGCCACCAGCTGCGCTGGGCACCGTCAATGCACTGAATGGATACGCATAGGTGCTGGCCGCAAAGGCGTTGACCGTGGACGGTGGCGGTGCTCCGTGATAGGCGGAGGCGTGGTGGCTGTTCGAGCCCGTGCTGCTGGCCGAGCGGCGACCACTGTCTACCACATCGTACTGGTTGGGTGTCTTCCGCGAGACGCTGATCTCGTGCGAAAGTGGAGGAGCGGACTCCTTGCTCCGGTGCTGCTGCTGCTGTTGTTGCTGCTGCTGCTGCTGCTGTTGTTGCTGCTGTTGGTGCTGGTGCTCGTTGTGGGCAGCTATGGCTGCCGCATGAGCAGCATGCAAGTGCTCCTCATCCTCGGGCCGCAGCACCTCGACAATGCGGCTCTTGCCGTAATCGTCGCGCATCACTTCCGCTATGCGATTCTTTACATAGTTGTCAAAATTGGAGCCGGATCCGCCGCCGCCGCTGCCGCTGCTGCCGGCACTGCCGCCGCGCTGCTCGTTGGAGTTGAGTGGCGGGCCAATGCCACCGCTGCCACCGCTGCGGCCCACCACTCCACCAGGTGCCGACAGCAAATACATTCCGGGATCAACGCCAACGGCAGCGGCCGCCTGCTGCATGATCATTTCATGGGAGAACTTACGGGGACTGTACGCCTGCATGCGGATTATGTTGCGGGCATCCTCGCCAGGCGTATTGGCGCGTCCGCCGGTGGATGGGCCACTGCTGTTGCTGTTGCTGCTGCTGGCGCTGCTGCAGCCGCTGCTGCTGCTGCCGACGCTGATCGTCTGCTTGGCACGCTCCGCGGCGGCGACGGCTGCTGCCTCCACGGCCTTCTGCTGCTGGCGGCGATTCTGCTTCCAGCGGTCCGGGGTCAGTATGGCCTGTGCATCCTGCATGTAGGGTATAAACGTGGGCCGCAAGTGCGGATTGGGTCCATAATCGTTGGCGATTATCGAGTCCGCCAGTTCACCGAACGTGATGCTCTTCGTGTGGATCTGTTGCTGCTGCGTCGACGGCGGCGGCGGCCCACCGCTGCCCGGCTGGGAGGAGGGCGCACCATGATGCGGTGGCGGCACACCCTGACCCCGCAGTGTGCCGTGCAGCGAGCGACCCGGACCCGGTGGCTGCCCAGCTGCCTGAGCCTGTTGCTGCTGCTGTTGTTGTTGCTGCTGCTGCTGCTGCTGTTGTTGCTGCTGTTGTTGTTGTTGTTGCTGCTGCTGCTGCTGCTGCTGCTGTGGACCCGTCGAGATGCGTTGCTCCTGGTCCAAGTCGATGTTAATCACGTTGGGCGAACTGGAGTTCGCTTTGCCATTGTTCTCCGCGGCGAGCATGGAATCGCCAGCGCCGTCATGCGACTGCCGCATGTCGCGCGGATACTGAAGGATGCAAGCAGGAGAGGATTAGGCTCAGTTTGGATTAGGTTAACTCAATATACTCACGTAGGGATTACGAGGAATATCGCGTGGAAGATTGCTTATATCGCCGGTGCGGCTGATCTCGTGCTTGATGATGGCGTCGATCAGGCTCTGGGCACTGAACTGTCCATCCTCTGGTGGCTTGCTGCCATGTGCCTGGCGATAGTAGCTGGAGAGGATCGATGGGAGGAGAATGAGATTAGTTTCACGCATTTCAGTTACACAAATTGATTCGGATTCCAATCAAATAAATCGATACCTTTGAATTGAGTGTGTCATTTGGATACATTTTGATGCAATTTGATTTGCAATTTGGATTCTTATTGATTCATTTTGATTCAATTTGATTCAGTTTGATTCATTTTCTTTCATCTTCATTCATTTTATATTCATTTGGATTCATTTTTATTTAATTTTTATTCAATTTGATAAATTTTGATCGAATTTGATTCTCTTTGGATTCATTTTGATTGAATTTGATTCATTTGGATTTAAATTTTGATTCAATTGGATTCATTTGGATACATTTGTATTAAACTTTGATTCAATTTTGATCCAATTTTGATTCATTTTGGATTTGTTTGATTAATTTTGTATTCAATTTGATCAAATTTGATTCTGTTTAGATTCATTTTGATTGAATTTGATTCATTAGGATTTACATTTTGATTCAATGGATTCATTTTTATTAAATTTTGATTCATTTTAATTCAATTTTGATTCATATTGATTAATTTTCTTTCATCTTCATTCATTTGTTATTAATTTGGGTTCAGTTTTATTTAATTTTGAGTCATTTTGATTCAATTTGGAGTCATTTGGATTAATTTTAATTAATTTTCTTTCATGTTGATTCATTTTGATTTGTATTTTGATTCATTTGATTTGTTTTTGATTCAATTTGATTTCATTTTGATTCAATTTGATTCATTTGTAATAATTTTTGATTCAATTTGGGTGCATTTGGATGGATTTGAAGGAAATTCTGGGTGTACTTACGCATCCCGCTCGCGATCGGGTATGGCGCGTGGTGGTCCCGTCTCGGGCACCAGGCCACGCATATAATGTCCGTGGGCATGTCCGTGGGGATGGGCATGTGCGTGTCCTGGCGGAGGGACGGCGCTGGCTGCGGCAAGCATGCGCTCCATGCGGCGACTCTCGCGTTCCCGCTCCCTGTCCTCCTGTTCCCGTCGCTCCTGTTCACGACGCTGGCGTTCCTGTTCGCGCTGGCGATCGATGCGATGCTGCATGCGCTCCTGGTTCTGTATCATCTCCTTCTGGATCTCCCGATCCCTGTCCATGTTGTGATTGAGCTGACGCTGCTCCCGCTTCGCGTGCTCGAAGCGCCGCTGCATCTCCACATTGATCTGCTGCCTGTACTGCTGCTGGGCGAACTGCTGCTGCATCTGGTGATGGTGGATGGCCGCCATGGAGTCGCGGTAGCGCATCTCATGGTGGGCAGCAGGTGGTGGCGGTACCTGCGCCTGCGCCTGTGCCTGCGCCTGGGCCTGCGCCTGTGCCTGTGCCACCTGAGCGTGTGTCGGCGGCGGCGGCTGCGGTTGCGGCTGGGGCTGTGGTTGCGGCGGTGGCGCCGACGCCTTGTCATCCTTCTGGGAGGGCACAGGCAGCTGGGGCTGCTGCACGGCCACATCCACGAACGAGGCGAGGGCATCGTGACCCGCTGTGCAAAGAGGAAGCAGAATTGGTGATGGACAATGCCCGGGAGAAGGGAGAGACGCCAATGGCTTACCTGGTGGATAGTAGGGCGTCACGATATGGATGCGACTCGGAGGCGGCGCAGCGGGCGAAGGCGGCTTCGAGCCCGTGTTGTGACGCTGAATGACGCCCTGGCGCTGGGGCGGCGGTGTGCGATGTGGACTAGGCGTGCTATGCAATGAGAGATCAAACAGAGATTAGAGGAGGCGGCAGGGATTGGGAGAAGGGAGAAGAGAGACTTACCTGTTGGAATGATCGGCTGGCGAGGCGCGACTAGAGTATTCGGGGCGTCCGCGTGGCTGTGGCTCCTTCTCGTAGCCGGCATAGACGGCAGAGCCGCTGCTGACGCTGTTCCTGGGCGAGGGTGATTCCTTGTCGGAGCCGGAGCCGGCTCCACCGCCAGCGCTGCTGCCGCGCGAAACGTTCCGCTGCTGCTGTCCCTGCATCTGCTGCGATGTGATATAGTCGTTCATCACAATCTGGCGCGTGCTCAGCACCGATGGCGGCTCCACGACGCTGCCGTACGGCGATCGGGAGTAGGGTGACCCAACGGTGACGCCCACACCATAGCCCTGGGGCGGTGCCTGTGGCGAGGATTGCTGCGGTGGCGGCGGCTGGGCGGGACTGAGCCGCTGCGAGTTCTTGTAGTAGTTCTCATAGGCGCGCTTGCTGTCCAGATGATGCGGCGGCAGATGCAGCGGTGTTCCCTGGGTGATCGAGCCATGTTTGCCCGTGTCCGGGCAGCTGCCGGGCGGCGTCTGTCGCACGAGACCCTCGAACTTGGGACTGAGCATGGACGAGGGCGCCGCATGGACGATGATCTGCTGCTGGGCGCTGTTCGTGGGCGTGCCATGTGTGATGGAGCCGCCCTTGACCAGCTGCAACTGTTGCTGCTGCTGCTGCTGGGCGGCGGCGGCAGCGGCCGCAGGGGATTGCTGCTGCTGCGGATGTTGCTGGTGCTGCGGCGATGGCGCCTGTCCGTGCATATGTTGCTGCTGCTGCTGCTGTGGACTGAGCTTGGGCGGCAGCTTGGAGACGCGCGTGAGCTGAGCTGGCGGCGGCGGCGCCTGACGCGACATCTGGCTCTGGCCCATGGACACGGGCACCGGCTGGACGTACAGAGAGCCGGGCACACCGGGTCCGGCGCCCGTCAGCACGGGCGGTGCCTTGACCACGCCCACGCCGACGCCATGCAGCGGCTGATAGGAAAGGAAGCTGGAGGCGGGCGGTGCACCAGGCACGGACAGTGCCGGCACCGCATCCCCGCGGTACATCGGCGCCGAGCGCACAATATGCTTCATGGCGCCACCCATTGGCGGCGGCGGACCATGATGACGCTCAGCCGCGGCATTTGCCGCTGCTGCTGCTGCGGCAGCCGCCGAGCCACTGCTGCCGCCTGTGTGCGGCGAGTGGCCATCCCGTATGGGCTTCTTGATGCTCAGGTCCAGCGTCTGCGGTTCCGGCTCGGGCGCCAGACGCTGCGGCGGCGGCCCGTGCACGGCGTGTGTTGCCGGCGGCGGCGCTGGCTGCGTCGGCGGCTGCTGCTGGGCGCTCAGATGGCTGCCGGGGACATTGTAGATGATGGTGTCTGGGGGCGTGGAGGTGTTGGCGCTCTTCTTCAGGACGGGCGTGATGGTCGCCTTGTCCACGCTGCCCGCCTGCTGCTGCTGCTGCTGCTGCAACAGTGCTGGATGTTGCAGGTGCACGTGATGCGCCGCCGCAGCGGCAGCGACCAGGTGCGAGTTGACCACCGACAACGTGGCCAGGTTGTCGCTGTTGTTGCTGTTGCTGCTGGCGTTGCTGCCGATGTTGTTGTTGCTACTGCTGTGACTGTGACTGTGGCTGCTGTGACTGCTGTGGCTGCTGTGACTGCTGTGGCTGCTGTGGCTGCTGTTGCTGCTGCTGTTCACCGATGCTGGCGGCAGCTGTGGCGGCACGGCGCGTGCGCTCAGCTTCTGCACCGAGGTGCCATGTGGCAGACCAGGCGGAGGCGCCCCCTGCTGCTGCTGCTGCTTGAGCAACACGTTGCTGGCGTCCTGGCGATACTCGCGCACAATTGTCACCTCCTTGCGGTCCAGATTGTTATGTTGCTGCTGCTGCTGCTGTTGTTGGCTGCTCTGCTTGCCCTGGCCTTGGGGTTGGCCTTGGCCTTGGGGCTGGGGTTGGCCTTGAGGTTGACCTTGTCCTTGGCCTTGTCCTTGGCCTTGTCCTTGTCCTTGTCCTTGTCCTTGTCCTTGGCCTTGTCCTTGGCCATTGCCCGTTAGCTGGGGACCCTTCTGGTTCTTCACCTGGCGCTCAATCACAGAGAAGACGCAATCCTGCACATTGTTCACCGCCTCCCGGCGCAGACTCATCGGACCATTTTGCTGCTGTTGTTGCTGCTGCTGTTGCTGCTGCTGCTGCTGGTTGCTGTGGGCAATGGCTGCTGTTGGTGGCTGGAGGCCAGCGACATTGTTGCCGTGTCCATGATTGAGTGCATGTGCATGTCCTGGCCCATGTCCGTGGGCGTGTCCATGGGCGTGGCCGTGTGGGTGTCCATGGCCGTGTCCATGGGCAGCGGGATGGGAGTGGGCGTGCGCATGGGCGACGGCATTGAAGATGACCTTGGGACTCTGTCGATTCGCGGGCGAGTTCTCGTTCTCCTCGTCCGCCGTTTCCGTGGCGGATGAATCGTACTCCTCGCTGGTCTTCTGCTTCTTGGGCGCCTGGCAAGCGGGCGGCAAGAGGCGATCGTTGTCGTTCGCTGACGCCGCAGCCGCTGCCGCCGCCTTGGCGCTCATCCGCGCCGGGGTGATGGTCAGCGCTGCGCCGGATGCGTCCGCGACGCTGCGCACATTGATGCTTGCTGGTGGCTGTTGATGTGGATTGGCTGACTTCAGCGGCACTGGAGGCGGCTGTGGCAGCTGCTGCTGCTGTTGTTGCTGCTGCTGTTGTTGCTGCTGTTGCTGCTGCTGCTGCTGCTTCGTTAGCTGCGACTTGTGACGCTGCAGATTCTCGGGACTGTCCACGGAGGCGGTGTCGGAGCCGCCGGGTTCGCGCTCATCGCACGAGGATGTGCTGACGTCCGTCTCGTCGCCGTCGGAGATGCCAATGATGGCGTTGGGGTCGCCGCTGGCGATGGCGCGGCGTCGCTCCTCGTCCGTGAGATTCAGTTGCGGATCGAGTTTGCGGCGTATGCGCATGAGGCAGGCGGAGCAGCAGCGTGTGGCATGCAGCGGTATTTGGAATTCGGCCATCAATGGATCCCGCACCTCCGGCGTCAGCTCGAACAGCCGCGTCGGTATATTCCGCAGACGCTGCGCTCGATCCTTCGGGTTGGGGCACGAGGGCAGCGGACAGTAGGGATAACGGCTGCGCACCGACTTGCACTGGCAGCTGTTGCAGACTCGCGCGCCCGCCGGTATCGCCTCGTCTGGTATCGCATACTGCCAGCCACGCCCCTTCTTCAGTGGGCGCGTGCGAGGACACGCCTCTGCCTTGCAGATGAAGCAGTTCGCCAGTTTGTCTGGAATGAGCAGGGGGAAGAGCAGAAGGCGGGAGATGAGTGAAAAGTTAAGCAAACACATTAAAAAAAACGCGATTTAATTAAAGCCAACTGCAAATGGGAATTGGGAAATGGAAAATGGCAACAACAACAAAAGAAAAAGGAAGAAGGAAAACGGTAAACACTTTGCAACGTAGCAAGGGGCAGAGGGCGGGGGGCGGGCAGTGGGAGGCGTGCGCCAAGCCGCAACTGTAACTGAGGCTAAGGCTGAGGCTGGACGCGGGCCGCTTTCATTAAGCCACTTAACAAATAATGAGCAGCACCCCCACCCGCCCCCGCACCACTGCCAGCACCCGCACCACCAGCTGCCAATTGAATATTTTAAGAGTGTTCGCTCTGTTTGCCTGCTGGCTGAGGGGCGGCTGTAGATGAGGCTGAGGCGGGAGGGAGGTGGAGGTGTAAGTGGAGCAGTTGGTGTGGGCGGAGTGACTTCCGGCTATAGAATAATTCTGTGGATCTACAAGTGGAATGTGCCAGAAACGTTGCTGAAACTAGTGAAAACATGTTATCGATTGTTATCGATAAGTATATCGATACTTGTTGCCCTAACAAATGACTATGTTTTACCAGTGTTAACATCAGTGAGAGGCCACAGAAAACGTTGCTGTAACTCAAAATGTGCTATCGATGGCTATCGATATACATATACTGGTATCGATAATTATCGCTATAACAAACGACTTAGAATAAAATATATTATGCTATCCACTGTCTTGTCGTGAATCCACAAGTGTTGGCAACACAACAAAACGTCGATTGTTATCGATACTTATCCAAATATATCGATAAATGTTTTTTTTATTGATAATCTTACAAATATTCTAAGGAACCCATTTGTGTTGTCGCTGTATGTTTGTTACTGCTTAATGATTGTCGCAAGTTATCGATAACACACTGGTAAATCGATTATTTCGATATATATAAGTAATATATTATTTGCACTTCGCTGAGTGTTTCTCAATTGTTTCTTGTATCGAGTTTTCATTACCATTCCCCAAATATAACAACTCAAGTGAACCGGAACCGGAACCGGAACCCGCACCGGCACCGGAACCAGAACCAAAAAAAGGCCAAAAAAAATGCTCTTTAGTCCCCGTCCCTGTCTCAGTTTGAGCTGCATTTTTTGTTTGTCTTAGTTTTTTGTTTTGCCATTTAATATTTTTACAATTTTAATGATGTGCAAATAGAGACGAGCAATAGAGAGAGAGAGAGAGAGAGGGAGAGTGTGAGAAAGAGAGAGCAACAATGTGGAGCATTTAATCAAAATCAATGTAATTAAAATAAAGGTAAATAAAACACAGCGAGATTGACTGTGATTCCATAAGTGGCTGCTGCCGAGGGAGAGGGGAGGGTGTGTGGAGGAAGGTGTGCAGGGGGTGGTAAGGGGGAGTTTATGAGGAGGCTAATGAGGAAATGGTCGGGAGTCAGGCTGGAACTGCGGGTTGACGAGGTGGGAAGAAGGTTCCATAGCCGCCAAGTAAAATCAATCAACGTTTAAATGTCAAAGATAAACGTCGAGGTCCGCTTCCTATATCTCTCCCTTTCCTACACTGTTACTGCCTCTCCCTCTCTCTCTTTCTCTCTCTCTCTAGCGTGTCGTCCACTGACCAAATAACAGCTACCAAATACACCAACAGCAGAGCATATCCCGCACCCACCACTGCAATCCGTTTCACATCGTTCTGTCCGCCTTTCCCCTTTCCCTGCCCTGCCTACCCCTCCCCTCCGCAGTCCCCACCCCCTCGCTCCTCCCCTTTTGGCAGTCAATGTGCGTTCGTCTCTGTGGAATATGAAAATACATCAAAGTAGCCAAAGCCAACAACGACGGCCTCATTCTCGTCCACATCCTCATCTTTATCCACATCCACATTCTGAGCCGTGTCCACGTTTAAGTCCTTTGCCGCGCTCTCCCTCTCTTCCTCTCTCTCCTTCTCCCTCTACGTTGTCCTCGATTTTCATTTCCAGCAAGTTGTAAAGGCAAAAAATGCTTTTTGCGCGCGCAAAGTGAAGCGTTTAAATTTTAATAAACCACTCATTTTAATTTTGATTGTCGCGGGACGGGTGGGAGGGAGTGGGCAAGGGGGAGTGGCATTGGTAGACAAGTGGGCGGGTTGTCTGTCCAGTTGCTTCCACTGACCAACACCGCCGCCGCCGCCAGCTGCTTTACCATTTGGCTGAACGATTGTCAGACTTAACCGAATGAACTTTGCGGCCCAAATGAATTGTGATTTGGCAGTTGACTTGGCCTAAACGAGCAGGCAGTTAACTTGGCTAAATCAAAAGACGGGTTAAACATAAGCCAAACAACTGCTTAAACCAGTTTAAGCCGAGTATGGAGGCGTCATGGAAACCCCTTTAAGATAAGTGCGAGGCGTTGCCAGATCATAAATAAACTATAGTTAGTCAAGTGGCAACTCTGCTCGTCGATCGCCTAGCACTCGATCAGCAATCGTCGATAATTTGGATGCTTCTTGTGGCTGGCAAAGCGAGCGTGAAAAAAGTGTTGCCTACTTTTTCGGGCAGCTGCCAAAAGGCCAATTAAATTGATGAAAGAGGCGCCAGGGGAGGGGAGTGGGCGACGCAAGAGAGGCGGCCCAATAAAAATGCAATTATAAATTGCAAATTAAATAGAATTGCAAAATAAATATTTAATGTTAATAACAGAAATATAAAAACAAAAACAAACCAAACAAATATGTGTAATAAATGCAATTGAAATTGCAGGACCTCAGTGCAATCGAGGCAGCAACAACAACAACAACAACTCAAATAAATTAATTAATAAAAGCCAATTGGACGTTTGGCTCGCATGTGAGCAGAAAGAGACAGAGTGTAAGAAGGAGACAGCAGGAGGCAGAGCGAGCGAGAGAGCTGTGCGTCAATCTCAGTCTTGTTTTTCTGTGTTTTTTCCTTGCGTCCTTTTTTTTTCTTCTTTTATTATTTAATTTTTGATTTTAAAATATTTATGTAAATATTTAATGCACTTTTGTGGCATGCAACGACGCACGGGAAACACACGAGTCCCGTGCCCCAAGCCTGCCACCTGCCACCAGCCACTCCGAGTGACCTTTGCTGCTGTTGCAGCAGCGTCCAATAAACAAGTTAAAACCGAAATAACGAAAATGTTTGCGGTCAACAGTTCATTTTTTTTCTTTTTTTTATCTTTTTGGGTTACCAAAAAAAAGAAAAAAAAAGGAAAGAAAAAAGGAAAATTCGATGAAAATCAGTGAAATTGTTTTCTTGCTTAATTTGCACTTTATGAAAAATCTTTGTTTGCAGCTAGACTATACAGATACATATATATATATATATATATATATATATATATATATATATATATATATATACTCTTATATTTAATATGATTAATATTTAATTTGATTTAAGTTTTCACATATTTTCATTGTAATCAATGAGGACAAACGAGCAACGATAATGATAATGTTCTTATTGACAGCACAACAACATTTGCTGCATTTACCATATGTCGCTCAATCCACACACACACACACACACTCACACACACATGGATACACACCCTTTGCTGTCTGTTGCATCAATTTACCGAAAAATTAAGTCAACTGTAATTAATACATATTAATGGAAATTTGTGTTAATTAAATGTTGCCTCAACCGCACAACAACAACATTAACCTGTGTTCGTATGTGTGTGTGTGTGCGTGTGCGTGTGTGTGTGTCTTCTCTTTGTATGTTCGCATCTTAGCACGCAATCATAATAAGAAAGTGAAGCTAACAATTCGAATATGCTCTCCTCCTCCTCCACTCCTGCTCTCCCTCTCCCACTCCTTTCTCCTTCTCCTTCTCCCACTCCCATTCCCCCTTGGCCAATAAGCTTTAAAGTACTTATGTAATTCAATCAACATTATTTTTGTTGACCAGCAGCAGCAGCAGCGGCAGCGGCAGCGACGTCGCCTCTCTTTGCATTTCGATCAATTTTATTAATAATTCAATCAGTCAAAAATTATTTGAAACGTCCCAAAGGAAAACAAAAAAGTTTTTTGCTCGTTTTGCGGCCGCTGCTGTTGCGCCGACTGCGACGCCGGCGTCACTAACGGGCATCATCATGTGCCTTTCTTTGCTTTGATTTGATTTCGTCGCCGCTAACGTCGTCGCCTTCGCGGCGAAGCGGCGGGCAGCGGGAGCGAAAGCGAAAAGAGATGAAAGATGAAACGTCAAGGCGAACGTCTCGTGTGGGTAAGAAGAAGCACCAGCAGCGGCGGCAGCAGCAGAGAGGCGAGTTGAGTTATTTGCACAGCGTCGTAAGAAAAAAGAAGAGAGAGAGGAGGCAGGAGGGGGGAGGAGCTGGAGACAAAAATGAAACCGAAACGAAACCAAATCAAAACGACAAACAAAACAAAACGAAATGCGACGCTGCTGCTGCCGCTCAACGCAGTAGTAGAAGAAGAAGAAGCAATATATATATATATATATATATATATGTATATATGTATATAAAATAAAAGAAAAAGAAAAACATGAAATAATTCCATTAGTACAATTTCTTTTGCAAGTACAAAGAGTAAATATTGCTCAGGGGCTGCTGTACGCGGTTAGCGGGCGCATATGCAGTGCGTATAATTATTGACTGAATGACTGACTGAGTGAGTGAGTGAGCGAGTGAGTGAGCGAGTGAGAGAGCAAGAGAGGGAAAGTAAGTGAGTCTGTGTCTGCGTCTAAGCAGGCCTAGCCTGAAGAGTCCAAGCTGATGTGACCTACTGAAGCGCCGCCGCAGCCGCCCACAGAGCAGGCCGAGAGTCCTTTCCTTTGATGCCTCGTTCATATTTTCAATTAAATTGAAGCGAATGCAAATAGTTCTTGGCACCCCAAACAGAAATTAACCGTTGCACACAACAATCAGTCTGTGTGTGTGTAAGAGTTGGTTTTCTGTTGCAACGAGCGCAACTCTGCTGCAGCAGCATAAAATTTTCTGCAGCAGCTACCAAAAATTTATTTAACTTTCAATTAGACAATTGAAAACAATAAAATAACAACACGCTGTAAGCTGATAAGGCAAGGGCAGAAGAAGAAGAAGAAGAAGGTAGACCAACAGCAGCCATTTTGTTTGCAATTAAGAGAAATAACAAGGAGAATGAAATCAACAGCAAATTGCTTTATCGTGAACTAGCTCAAACTGGTTCATAGGAGCAGCAGCAGCAGCAGAAAATACAATTAAGAGGCAGAGGCAAATTTCAAAGAGCACTTAAGCAGTAATTCTATTGAACCGCGTTCATTAGCCAATCAATTGAACTGGTTCATTTCACTGGTTCATGTGCATGCATAAACAGCCTGTGTAGGTGTAGTGGTGTCTACAGTGATTACATTTAAAACTTTGCTACCTTTGCATATTCCATTAGCTGCCACACTGAGGGTGTGTGTCAAAGTGTGTGTGTGTGTGTGTGTGTGTGTGAGTGTTTGTTGTGCCTGTGTGTGTGCAAGCAACCACAATCGAAAAACAAATTCAATCAAATTTACTAACAAAATTTATCTAACGACTGCTAACAGCTACAACAACAGCAGCAGCAGCAGCAGCAACAACTCTCTCTCTCTCTCTCTCTCTCTCTCAACAACAAGAGGTACAACAACAACAATGGCGGCCAATTAAAAAATATACGAGAAGCGCCCAGAAAGTATGCAGCGAAGGAGGACGTCAACAGCGGCGGTCGCTAATTAGCACCATAGGGAATTTGCGCTGGTAGAAAAACTTGCGTAAGCAAAAGACAGCAAGCAGCAGGCGGCAGGCGGCAGGCAGCAGGCAGCGAAGGAACTTGCCAGGCAGCAACTTGTGTAAACATCAAAGAGCAGCAGGCAGTGGCAGTGGCAGTGGCAGTGCCAACAGGCAGTGGCAATAGTAACAGCAGCAGCAGCCGCAGAAGTAGCACAGACAACGACAGGAATTATGTGCATAAATGCCGACGTCTATGACTCTGGCGAGCAGCTGTGACGAAACACACACACACACACACAGAGACACACACACACACACACATATACACTGACACTTACATATCTCTTAAAACACATGTTCGAGAGGCAGCGTGTACAAGTGGTGGGAGAGAGAGAGAGGGAGAGGGAGAAAGAGTGCAGGAGACAAACGCGCAAAGCTCAAGCCAAGGCATACAGCACATGCATACATACATACATACATATATATGAACACATACATACATATATACATATAATTGTAAATACGGTTAATATGAACGTCGCGTTGCTGCTGCTGCGGCAGCCGCTGCCGTCGCTTCGTTTGGCACTTTTAATTTACGAAATGGTGTTGATTTAACGGCAGTCGTCGTCGTCGTCGTCGGAGCAGCCAACGCGCGCTCAGCCAGCGTCGGCATATGAACAGGCAGAGGGGGAGGGGAAGCAGCACCAGCAGCAGCGGGTTGGGTGGGAGAAGTCCAGTCCGTGGGCAGTGCGGGAGCACAAAAGAAACTTTTAAAATTCAGGGCAATTGTATGGCGAACCAACCGAGCATCATTATTAACATCATCATCATCACAATCAGAATGATCATCATCGTCTTAAACATCATTATGAGCATTCATTTTGCTGGCTTTTGGTTTCTCAGCTTTTGGCAGTTTACAGTTCCTTTACGATTGCTGCTGCTGTTTGTTGTTGCTGCTCTTTCATTTTTTGGTAAACGATTTTCACTGATTAATAAAAGTTGTTGCTGCTGCTGCCGCACAACCAAACACACACACACACACAGCGTACACACGCACACGAGTCAAAACTGCGCCAGCGATAATCAAAAGGGTGTGCAATTTTAATTGAGCAATTTAATTACATATGTAAGCAAAAGCCAAACGACAACAAGAGCGGGAAACAAAGAGCAGGAGAAGGAGGGGAGGAGGGGGAGAGGAAGAGAGAAATGTAAAAGGGGTAGAATATGGTGAGAGGAGGGAGAGAGAGAGGGGACTGTGTGGCCTGCTTGCTCACATAATTAGCTGGCAAGCAGAGCAAAACTGTGCACTACTCGCTGTGTGTAGGCGTGTGTGTGGGTGTGTGTGTGTTTCTCTATATATGTATGTGTATGTGTGTGTGTGTGTAGGTGCACAACTTTTGTTTGTGTTGCAAAGCTTTCGTTTTCGGTATTTAGTTTCAAGTTTGTAATTAGTTTGTCAGCGCCTGCGAGTAGGCAACAGTTTCTGCCCCGTTAACAACTCAACTTTAAGTTCACGCCTTAATCCGTTAAACAGTTCAGCACTTAAACCGTTAAGCAGTTCAACACAATTAAACAGGTAATCAGATCAACTTTTAATTTACCTTTTCATTTAATATTTAATATAAAATTCTCTTTTTGACAACTTTTTCTATCAACTTTTTTAACCTCTCATAAAACTCAAGTCAGACAGTTACTTTTATAGGCTATACCCCGATATATATAGAGTTATTATGAACTGATATGATATATATGCTTATTATCAACTGATATATAAGATAGTTATCTCCGATATTTGCAAACATCTCTGCAAATTGATCAGCCCAAAAAAGTATGCTATACTTTTATACATAAATAGAAAGACTTCTAAAATATCTATCAAATTCCCATATATTCGTTAAAAATGCAAGCTATATCTCTTCTATCTCTAGTATATATATAGTAATGCCCTCGTTCAGTTAGAGATCCTTGTAAAAGGCAGCTAAAACTTGCCACACCGAAGCTAAAAGGCATATGAAATCTGTGGCAGGCACGAAATAAATCCGTTAAGTGAAAAGTGGGCAGGAATGTTTTCGTGGGAATCAGTTAAATGAGCAAATGCGAGTAAGTAATTATGATTTACTAATTAGCAAACACAACAAACAGACACACACACACACACACACATAGACACACGGCGAACTGGGAAAACAGCATCGAAACTGGACGCGAATACCAAAACGCGAATTGCAATGACTCCGCGCTGTCTCTTTCCATGGTTGCAACTGCTTTGCCTGACCAGCACACAATTGAGAGCTGCAACTAGAGTGGCTGGGGTATGGGTAGGCGGCATGTGGCAGGTAGCAGGTAGCAGGGGGCAGGTGGCGTTTGGGCAAATGTCGAGGCTAGCAGCGAAAATGTAGCTCGAGCGCCTAACATGTAAGTCTATTAATTAGCTGTAACTGCACCATGTTGCAGCAGCATTCCCAATACGTAGCACACACACACACACATGTACATAGATACCTGTCACACACACACACACATATACACACACACAGGAACCCCCTGCCTCTTTCGTGCCGTTACATTTGTAACGAGGATTTGCGCATCAAATTCACTAATTGTTTTTGCCTTTTGGAGCGTGTGTGTGTCAGTATGTGTGTGTGCCTGTGTGTGAGCTGCCGAAGCAAGTGTTGGCTGCAACGTGACACACACACACACTGCAATTTGCTGTTTTGGGGAGGCCCAAACAATTAGCGTAATTTCAATTTTGTTCAAAATTTCATAAGCAGCCGCCAACGATGACTCTCAACTCGCTCTCCCTCTCCCTCTCTCTTTCTCCCTTGCTCTTTGTCTGTCTCAAAAACCTGTGCTGCCCCCTCTCTCTTCCTACCCTTTTCCACAGCTCGTTTTGTTGGTTGGGTCAGTTAAGCCGCGGCCACCATTTCCATACTTTTGTGCACGTTTTTGACAGCTTCCGCGTTGCCCGCGCTGGCCCCAACCCTTACTCCACCCACACCACCCACAGAGCGTAGCAAATGGCCATAAAAAGTTGCATTTTGATTGCAACACACACCTATTGACGGGGTGTGTGTGTGTGAGGCATAGGGTGTCTATCTGGCTGTGTGTGCGTTGCCTTCGATAGGTGTTTGCGTGCTCAACTGATTAGTGCACGTTTCTCTCTCATCAATCAACATGAAATGCAAATTAATAAACAACATAGTTTCAAAGGTTTTAGCCAGATTAGCACGACTTTTAGATACCCTACAAACGGTGGGTGAAGCATTAAAGATACCCTAGGCACAGCTTGCAACAGTTGCAATCTAATCGAAGTTTATTCTTGTCGAAGGACGCAAAGATCTCGAGGAGGTTTTGGCAAATCGATGTTTGAGTCCAGTCTGAAGGACACCAGGATACCCTACATAACCCACATTTATACCCTACGCTTAAGATCTGTTGATGCAGTACTTAGCCAAGCATCAACTGGGATATGGAAACTAAGGAAGGAAGCCCTCTAGTTGCTTCAGACTTTGGGATCAAAGAACTTATAGAAACCCTTGATCTCATGATCCCCTGATCTCATCCATCGACTAGTCTATATCTCTATATAGTTCAGGTATATATAACTATGGAATACATATATCTACCTATACTCTAAAGGATCCCTTACAAGTGCTTCTGCTTCAGTTTCAAACACATGCACAACTTTTCTTTGGCCTTGCAACAAGCTTAAAAGCTCAAAGGGGAATCAATATATGTTTCAGATCTGAACAAATCCCAGTTTATATATAGAAGTTGGTCCAGATTAGGTCTGAAAGAACTCAAAACCCGAGCTGCTATTAATTTGAGGTTAGTTTCTTTATGGGAGACCTGCAGTTTTGGCAATTCTAAGGTCAAGGTTCAGCCGTCAGCAATTTAATTGCCACACACACACACACACACGCAGCTTATGCCCTGCTTTACTTGCAACACACTCACAAAGTCATTTGTCTTTTTATGCCAGGTGTGCGTGTGTGTGTGTGGGTGTGTGGGTGGGCTAAGGAGAGCTTTCAAATTTAGTTTTTGGCGCATTTTTCTCTCGGCTTTTTCTTGTTTCCTCTTTTTTGTTTTCCTTTTTTCCTGTGTGCGGCACAAAAAGAATTTTTAACTAACACAAAATGGCTGTTGATTTGAGTACAATCGCTTTAGCAGGGGGCGGGCAGGGGGACAAGAAGGGGCTGGGGGCATGTGGATTAGTGCTGTCTACCCTGAGCTCCCCCTGCTGCCTCCCCCTCACTTCGCTTAGCCTGGAAAGTTCAATTGCAATCTTGTTAGCGACGCAATTCGAATGTGTAGGCGTGTGAGTGTGTGTGTGTGTGTGTGTGTGTGTGTGTGTGGGTGAGATGAGCAGCAGGAGAGGCTTTGGGTGGTAGCATAACACCTGCCTGTTGTGTCCTGGCAGTTGTTGTCCTGTTTTGCCTGTTGCCTGGTTTATTAATGTTGACCGTCAATTATGTTTTAATTGTCATAAAAGGTTTCCTCTTTGGCTCTCTGTACAAGCACACACACACACACACACACATACGTATGTGTGTGTGTATATGCGTGCTCTTAAACCCCACCATTTGCCTGCTGCTGCCTCTTCTGCCCGCCATCCGGCACCCTTTTGTCTACAAACAATAAAATCCAACTGGGATAAGCAACAGCAAAATGCGAAAGGTGATGGCTGCAAGGAGGGGGTAAGACCAGGGGGAGGAGGAGCAGGGGTAAGGGTGGGGGGAGGAGCAGGCGGAGTAAGCGATAGCTTGTTGCAATGTGAGTTAAAGCGAAGCGGCTGCTTGTCAACATGACCAAAAGGCTCAACAGCAGTTTTGCAGTCATCTCTCTGTGTGTGTGTTGTGTGTGTGTGCGTGTGTGTGTAAAACAAAAGCCAACAGTTGACAGCTGTGTGTGCGTGTGTGTGTGTGTTGAAGTCGCTCGATTGGCTGCTGGCAGACAATTTGCCAACTTACTGCAAAGATCAGCAAAAATGTTTGGACCACCCACGCTCCCTGGGCAGAGGGAAGGGAAGGGAAGGGAAGGGGAGAGTGAGTGTGTGTGTGTGTGTGTGTGTGTGTGGCAGGAGTAGGACAGGTGTATAGAGCTAACGAGAGTAAAGCTAATTGCGCAGAGCTTTTAACCGTCGCGTTAATTGAATTGAATTGCAGTTGATGCCACAGCAGGAACAACAACAAAAGCTGCAACTGTTGTTGGTTTTTGGCCCACTGTCGCACAGTGGGACTGAAAGATGATTGCATGTCACTAAGGAGAGATGTACATAGGGATAGAAGTGGAGAACTAATGAAACATAGCGAGAAAAAACATAGAAAAGTTATCGATAAGTTGATAAGACGCAAGAAACTGATAGAATCGAATGGGTAAAGGATCCTTAAAGGTCCTTGAGAAATATGCTAAGACATCAAGGACGCAGGGATAGTTAGCAGTTAAACGTTATCGATAGGAAAGAAGAAGGCAGCAAGTGTTGCTGATTTATCGATAAACGCGTTAAGTGCCATAATCAATTAAAATTTATTAAGAAGGATATGAAAAGGACACTGTGTGGCAGGAGCAGGAGCAAGAGTGGCAGCATATGTGTCAGTGCAGTGAGGTCAGTTATAATTAAGGTAAAAATAATATGAAATAAGCAGGACACAAACAGGATGTGCAGAACATGTGCAGGATAAGGCGGAGCAAACAGAAGCCGAAGCAGACGCTTCGAGTGGGCGGCAGGGCGGGATTAATGCAGCATTTAACAAATGTGACAGATTGACGAGGACGAGGACGACAACAGGATAAACAGCACATCAGCTGAGAGGGTGACACGTGTGTGTATGTATCTCCCTCTCTTTCTGCCTCTCTCTCTCTCTCTCTGTCTCTGTCTCTGTGTTGTGCTGCCAATTTATGAAATTTCATTTTTTGCCTACGTTGTGATTATTTATTCAAAATGTTTGAAACAATCGAATGCAGCTGGAAAAAATTGGATGCAAGGAAGGGAAGGGGAGGAGGCAGGAAATGGGGATTACTAAATAAATTAATAATAATAAAAGAAATAAACACACACACACACACACACACACACAGAGACAGAGTTTATGCATGACGAACGATTTATAATTACATTTGGAAATAATTTAATTAAAATTGTTAACGCTTGATTGAGGCTTAATCGCAATGAACAACAGGACGACAGACGGACGGAAGGACACATGTCCTTGCAGCCAGCAACTTAATTAAATTAGCCTATCGATAAAAAAAACATACACCCACACACACCTCGTCCACATCCTGTAGCTCGATTCGAAAGCGGATCAAAACTGAGCGACTGACCATATCTGGCAAACTGCATCTGCCCCCCCCTCTTCCCTCCTCACCCTTGTGTCACACACACACACACACACACACCTCCATGTCAAACATTTTTTGACAAATTTGTCGCACAGCAAATAAACGGTACAAGGGGCTGGCCAGAGGGCGGGGCATATAGATAGATTGAAGGATTCAACAAATAAAACCGATCAGCAGCAACAGCGGTAATTAAAAGCCAACCAAATGTCCAAATACCAAAGCCACACAAATAAAACCAAACCAAACACACACCACACACACACCACACACACTCACTCACACTCACTCACACACACACAAAAAATGCCGATGAAAATCTTGGGCAAAATTAGTTGAAGTAAAAAAAAAAGAGAAAAATTTATCAAGCGCTTTTTACGCGACTCGCGAATGTTCTACAAAAAGATTACAAGCGATTTCAGCTATATAGAATCCATATATATATATAGATATATCGGTCAGAATAGCTTTTTATATATATATATAAATAAGCAAGTTATCAAATGGTGTATCTTCTGTGCTTCTAATTAGTTTCCTTTTGCCCACAGGTTATATAATCCACATGTGAAGTGAAAGAGATTAAGTTCAGCTGTTATCGATAACCACCATACATCGATATATCGTTCTTGCATTTCATAAGGACTACGATGCATCCAAAGTAGGTCAAGAGGTAAGTGCACCTTTTATAATAACTTTTATGCTATTTATAAGAACTTATTTATAACTCCTCCCAAGCCTATCGATAACATTATCGTTAAATGCAACAAAACAAAATTAATCAAATATCTTACGACACTTTCAACTGTCCACAGACGAAAATTTAAACAAATACCAGTCCAAAATATAGATATATATTTACTTCAACAAGCTGACGCGATAGTTGTTATCGATAGTTACTGAGCTTGACCAGAACAAGGCAACAGCATAAGATTTATCGAACTTTTTTTATATTTTGAATCATTTATATACTCAGAATATGTTTTCTCAGCTTTAAGCGACATATTTAGCAGTTTCGTGAAACTATCGATAAATTATCGTTTGACAAATTAACTCCTTAAAGTGCACAACCCAAAATTGTAGCTAGAGTATCTCTAAATAGTGAGCTAATAGCCACGCACACAAGCTCAGCTAGATAAAGCGACCAAGTAGGCACACACACACACACACACGGACAGGCATACAAAATCAACACACACACACACACAGAGGGACTGTGGAGAGTTGTATGCAAATATGTGTGTTGGTTATGCCCACAAATCAATTAAGTCGATTGAGGTACCGCTTTTTGAGCATAGACAAGGGAGGCGGCTTCATTCAGAGAGAGAGAGAGAGAGGGGGAGTAAGGGAGGGAGATAGAGAGAGGTGGAGAGAGGGAGGAGACGTCCTGTGTTGCATATTTGGGTGCAAGAGGGCGGGCGGAGGGTTGGGCTATTGACGCAAAGCTAAAAGGCAAACGGATTTTGGCCAGTTCCGAGTTTGGGGGAACTACCGTGAACTAAACAGATGGAAAACAGCACAAAGAAAATGTCGCGCGGTTAACGAATTTTCCGACAATTTTCTAACAATTTTCCGACAAATTTTCTGCAAAAGATGCAACGATGCATTAAATACATTTGCAGCAAGTAGCAACAAAAGGCAGCCAAAAGGGGTTGACGAATTGCAGTTCGATAATTAAACCTTGATTAAAGTAATTCCAGGAAAATGTACAATAAAAACGGGAGACAAAAGGACACGAAAATTGTAAGAAAATAAATGAAGAATTTTCCAATCGAAGTTAAGAAGAAAACGTAAGCGAATGCGAATGCGAATGCGAATGCATTTCCCAGAACTGAACTGAAAACTTAAAACAAAGGCAACTATTTGTTCCAAATAAACAAATGAACGAGTCGAGTCCGAAGCAGAAAACGAAATAACGAAATAACAAAATCACAATCTATATAATTGAAATCGTGAATACATATAGGATATCTTTTTTTTTTTTATTTAAATTTATTGAATTTTTGAGAAAAATAAGCAACGCTCAAAAGTAGGCAACATATTTTTATTGAATTTCTAGCAATTTCAGCAGAAAGATAATTTAAAATTTCTGACATGACAACGAGATAGAATGAAAAAAGTTGTGAAGGTAACAGTTATATGTATAGTATACAGTTATTATCCTTGCATTATCCTTTCTCACTTTTATTTCTCAAGAAACTTGTCGATAAATGCAATTCTTGCAGCAAACTTAACCAGAAAGAGAGCAGCTCAGGGCAAACCTAGACGAGGCGGCCAACAGGAAATCGTCTCAATTATCACTCCTGAACAGGAATATATATATATATATATGTATATATGTATATACATATATATGCTGCTTCCTCTATAAACAAATTATTCACCTACAAACGCCAGCATCCTTTGCAGTCTATGATTATTTCAATGCCCCAATAAGTAGGCAACATAAATTGTGATTAACTGTTTTTGCATTAAGTTGAACAACAATTGCTGTGAGAATATGTTGCAGCAGCAGCAGCAACAACCACAACGGCGGCAGCAGCAACAACCACAGCAACAACAGCCAATTAAACAGAGCAATCGACAACAAACAAAACGCAGGCAGCAGGCAGCAAAGTCTCAGCAAGCAGCAGCAGCAGCAGCCGAAGGACACACACAGCTGAGCTATCAACAGAGCTCACACACACACACACACACACACAGAGAAACGTACACACAGATAGAGACTGTGTCTGTGGTCTGGCAGTGTCCTGGTTGGCTATAAAATGCGCCGAGTGCCACGAGGCGGTCATCAGTTCGATTCCGAGTTGCACACGTGACGGATCGTTGCCTCAGTTCGTTCCTCAAAAAGTTGTTCAACAACTTCGCGTAAATCTCTGTCTCTCTTACTCACTCACTCTCTCTCTGTCTCTCTCACTCACTTTGTTTACCGTTGTGGTTCAACGTTTGTTGTTTTCTTAGAATATATATAAATTTTTTTCTATTATTTTTTTGATGTTTACAAATTGGTTAACGGGCAGCAGCAGCAGCACCACCAGCAGCAGCAGTGGCAGTGGCGGCGGCAGCGGTGCAGGCAGCAGCAGCAGGAATCACCTTGCCGCCAGCTGCTCCACAATGGGTGTTGTTGGGGGTGTTGGCGGCGTCATGTCCACGCCGCCGGATGTAATACTCGAAGTGGGTCCAGCGCCGAGCAGCGTTCGCTTTGTGGCTCACGCCTTGGTGCTGGGCATGCACAGCGGCTATCTGCGCTCTGCCATACGCATGGATGAGGCAGCAACTGCAGCAGCAGCGGCGGCAGCGGCAGCGGCAAGTGTTGCAAGTGGTGCAGTGAGTGCTGTTGCTGGTGCAGCTGCTGCTGGCGGCGAGTTGCTGCTGTACTTGGGCAACGTTACGGCGGAGCAATTTGCTCCATTGCTGACGTACATGTATACGGGTTACTTGGATCTCAATGTGGACAACATCTTCGCTGTGCTGCTTGCCACACATGTGCTGCACATGCCGCGTGCTTTGGAGATTTGCCGGTAAAACTCGCAGCAACCGGAGAAAGTTTAAGTGTTGCCTCAAGTGTCCCTTTCTTTTCTCTCTTCCCCTCTCTTTCTGACTGCACCACTTGCAGCTCGTTTCTGGCACGCGCCCAAACGGAAGGCTATCTGAGTGGCAATCCGCCGAATCACCCGCTGCAGCTGCCCAGTGCCACGACTTGTGGCAAGATCATACGACCCATTGCCAGCAAGGCGACGCTGCCGAACTTTGGTTTTCTGCCCGGGCCAGCGCCGCTGCAGGCAGCGCCAACAGTTGCTGCTGCCGCCGTTGGCTATGTGCAACCAGCGCAAGTGGAAGCAGCAGCAGGCAATGAGACGCCGCTGCAGATGGAGACACAGCAGGACGAGGACGAGGACGAGGACATCGAGGTGTTCATTGACAGCAACACGGCCACCGACAACGAGCAGGACGAGGATTGCAACGTCTCCGTGGTCAGCTCCTTGGCCAGCAGCAGCGCTGCCAGCAGCCTGAACATAGAGCGCGTCGAGTCGAAGCCGCTCGCAGCAGCAATGCCTACAGCAGCAACAACTCCACCAGCAGCAGCAGCAGCTGTTACAGTCCCAGCAGCAACTGCTTCTGTTGCTGCTGCAACACCAACAACATCGGGCAGAAGTGCACCCAAGCTGCGACGCGGTGGCGCCTCCGCACGCAAATCTTCAAGCAAACGCAACAGCAACTCTTCACGTGGAGCAGCAACTGCAACTGCTGCTGCCGTGTCCGGCTTGCAGGTGGCCAAAGCACCGGTGCCAGCAATGCAACTGGAGACAGCAGCTCCGGCAGCAAAGTTCATTATCGACGTCGCCAGCTGCGATGGACCCGTGCGCTTCCGTCGCATCCTGAACACGGCGTACGGCCACAAGCCGGAGCAGCTGGAGCCGAGCAGCGGCTGCGAGCTGCAGCGGACACAGCAGAGCGTCAGCTACTCCTTTCACCAGCAGATGGCGCGCGCCATCAGCAGTCAGCAGCGACAGCAGCAGCAGGAGGAGAACGAGAACAGCGCCGATGCGGCAGCAGCAGCAACAGCAACGCCAGCAGTTGCTACAGCAACAACAGCAACAGTTGCAGCTGCAGGAACAGCAACTGCAACAGCAACAACACAACGCAAGCAACACACCCAGGCAGAGCTCTTCGTCTGCGTCTACTGCAAGCACACATTCAAATCTCAGTATTGCTACCAGAAGCACGCCAAGCGGCACCTCAATCCGCTGAGTCTGGACAAGAAGCTGGCGGAGACGCATCCCAGTGGCAGAGACAGCAACATTGGTGAGTTGCCCATTGCCACAGCAGTTGCACCGGCGGCAGCAGCTACAGCTACAGCTACAACAGCAACAGCAACAGCAACAGCTACGGCAGCAACTGCAATGGTGGATGCCACACAGGCAGCTGCCGCGTTGCTGCGACGCGAGGTGCGTCCGCTGGACATGAATGTCCAGTATTATCCTTGCAAGACGTGTGGCAGCAAGTTTCCGAGCTATTATTTCGTGCACAAGCATCGCAAGTTGTGCCACGCCGACGAGCTGGAGACCAACAACAACAGCAACAACAACAACAACAACAACAACAATTCGAGTGGAAGCAGCAGCAACAACAGCAGCAACAGCAGCGCCGCAAAGCGTGAGACAACGGCAACAGTTGCAACTGCAACGGCAACGGCAACCGATGCAATGGATGCAACACCTTAAGCAAACGATTAATCGACTAATCAACGAATTTAGCACGCAATGCACACACGCACACACCCCGCACACCCACACACACCGCACACACACACGCACCACCTTTTTTTTTCGCTTCAGTGTTAAAATGCAAGAAAACCCAAAGGAAATTAATAAAGGAAACTAACGAAACTATGTGAAACGCTGTGTACATTGTGAATTATCGATAGAAGTTATCGATAGGCAAAGAGAGAAAGGTGAAGCAACATCGAGATATATAAAATAAGCAGCGAGTAAAGATATTGTTAGACGATACTCGAAAGAAATCACAGATTAAGGAAACACTATTAACGATAAGTTGTTATCGATAACAGTTTATCGATTGTGAGTTTGGACAACATGTAGCAAGCCACTGCTTAATAAATTGATGAATGTTCTTAATAGAAATCAAGGTTCAACAGATAGGTTCAAGGCAGACACATAAATATATCGATAGGCAGCGATAACATGTACCAAGAATATGCTTCAAGGAATTTGAATGTGGTTTCAAGTGTTTTAAATTCATGTGATTTGGTAGGCAAGTTAAACTCGATCGATATTCACAATCACCTATCGATAACACATATCGATAGTCGTCAAAGTCAGCTAGAATCTACGCAGAGTAGAGCCTTTTCAAGTGATTTTGAGTGCTGTCAATTCAGGCAATTTGGTAGGCAGGCTAGACACGATCGGTATTGATAATCACATATCGATATCACTTATCGATAGTCGTTAAGGTCAGCTAGCTGAAGGTGGAACCCTCGCATTGGGTCAGCCACTTGACTGATTGCTGTTGACCAGGATATATACTATATTTTCCCTCCCTCTCTCTCTCGCTGTCTCTGTCCTTGTCTCTCGTGTGGCTGCCGTCTTGCGTTCTGATATGATAAAATGGCGTCGGTGAACGCAAACAAACGCTGCGGCAATTTAATAATTAAATTAAATCACTTGCATAATAAAAAAGACGTTTACAAAAATTTTAATTTAATTGAGTTTAATTAACTCGCCAGGGAGATGACAGCCAACAAACGTTGAAAGTAGAAAGTGAGCGGGTCTACTGAGAGTGGGAGGAGGGAGGGGGGAAGGAGAAGTGGCTGCCCCTTCCATATACAAACAGACAGACAGACAGATAGAGAGACTCAACTGAATGACAAGAAAGCAGCAGCAGCGCAGAGGCAGAGGCAGAGGCAGAGACCAGAGGCAGCCACCACCCGCTGTGGGAACGCGGCACGCACCAATCAAGCGTCCAAAGCGTGGCCAGAACGCCAACTGGCGCGCATCCTTTTTAACTCTTCTGGCAAGGAGCCGGAGCCGGAGCTGGAGCTGGGCACCACGACGACGACGACGACGATGACTTGAGGCAATGCAAACCATCAAATATTCTTCTGGGACAACGTTGACGGCAAAGTCAACCGAGTTGGGCGCAAGACAATGAATGTGGCTGGGATTGGGGGTGGGATTGGGTGGTGGAGCAGCTGAACGAGCGGCTGCCAACTAAGTACATAAACAGTGGCAGGCAACGGCGAGTGGACACAAATTGAGGTTGGCAGCCGCGAATGCATTTTTGATGATGATGTTGCACAAAGGACACTGCAGCAGCAGCGCAAGGAAATCGCAGAAAAGTCACTTTTTTGTGTCACTTGCTGATTAACTGTCAAGCAAAAGCTTTCCAGCTTTAAAGCTTTTAAGCCTGTGCAATTCAAGCTGCTAGAAAGGCTGTGCAACTGGAAGAAGCTGAAGGACCTCGCTTAAGGCTGATACCTAAAGTTGAGTTCAGTCTGAATTGCTTTGAAAGCTTTAAAGCTAGGGAAAAGTTGTATAAAGGGTTCAAATGACAGCTTAAAGCACAGGCTAAGCTAAAGATGGACGTCACAGCAAGTTAAGGACTCAAAGCACTACAAAAAAGGCTACTCCAAGGGAGACTTCTAGCTAGAAAGTTTTTCTATGATGCTTGGATTCAAAGCTCTAAAGGAGACTCCAAACTGGAAACTTTAGAGGTTTTGATTCTAAAGTTGGATTAAGTGAAACTTCGAAAAGGAAACTTCATGAGCTTTAAGCTCTCTATCTCATAGCAGAGTACAGTTACAAAAGCTATTTCAAAGGATGCTTCCAGCTGTCTGCTTTAAAGGCTTGGCTTGAAAACGAATGTTGAGTTGGAATAAGCGAGTCTTTCAAATGAAACTTAAAGCTCGCTCATATAGCAAAAAAGTTACTCCAAGGGAGACTTCTAACAGGAAGCTTTGAAAGACGCAATTCTCAATGAAAGTTGAGTTGGAATAAGTTTATCTTTCAAAGGATGCTTGCCGAGCTTTAAGCTCTCACTCAGAGCAAAGTAGAGTTGAGGGAAGCTACTCCAAAAGGGACACCTAGCTGGAAGTTTTGATTCAAAACGAAAGCCAAGTTGGAACAAACATCCAATAGGAAGCATCCTGAGCTTAAAGCTCTCTCCCTCGGAACGCATATACAGTTATAGTTAAAGTGGAGACACTTACCTTTGGCATCCAGTGCAAGAACCTCGGATGTGGTCAACATGTTGCCAGCGCCATCTGCCATGAGGGCTGGCGTTGAGGTTGACGTGGCCGTTGTGACTGTCGCTGGGGCGGCAGTGGACATAATGGATGCAGTTGAGATTAGGAGCAGCGATGCAGACGACACTGGGCCTATAGACGAGCCCTTGCCAATGGACATCATGGCGGCATCCTTGACGCTCAACTTGGGATTGTTGCTGTTGCTATTGCTGTTGTTATTTGTCTCGCCAGGCATCAGTTCGAAGCGTTTCTTCTTGGCCTCGCTGTGGGATGGGAGGGGAATCGTTAGCAACTCCATCGAAAACTCATCAATATCCTTTTCAATAACTCACCTAACTTCCGAGTGCAGATCGTTGCCAGCGCCGAGTCCTTCGACTTGTGCTGCTTTCAGCTTTTGACCCAGATAGTTGCCAGCTGTTGTGGCCGTCGTCAGGGTTGCCACACCGCTGACAGGCTCCGTTGTTGCCGGATTGGGCACAACGAAAGCACCGCCAGCTGCTGCCGCTGCTGCTGCTGCTGTGGCACTCGGCGTCGTCTTGGCAACCTTGTCGCCAGCTGCGTTTGTTGACGTGGCTGCAGCTGTTGCTGCCGCCGCCGCCGCTGCTGCTGCTGCTGCTGCGGGATCTTCAGACGCGGCACCCTTGAGGTTGCCTAGGACGACGCTCTGGTAGCCGGGCTTAAACCCATTGAGCACAACGTTGGCCGCAGGTGTTGCTGGTGTGCCACTGGCTGCTGCTGCTGCTGCTGCTGCTGTCGCACCAGTTGCTAAAAGGAAATTGATATGTATTAATACGATATATATCGGATAAGCTATCGCTTGTACTCACCAGTGTAGCTATCGGTATTTGCTGTTGCTGCTGGCTTAATCTTGGCCAGCGGCTCATCCGTATCGGAGGAGGAATCGGACAACTTGGCCGCTTCGGCTGCTGCTTCCGCTTGCATCTGCGACTTGGACGCCTTGGACGTTGTCGCTCCACTCGCGGCTGCTGCTGCTGCTGCCGCTTCACTGGCAGCAGTTGTTGCCGCCGCTGCAGCTGTTGCTGTCGCTGTGGATGTGGACGATGTGCTGGCTGCAGCTGTTGCTGCTGCTGCTGCTGCGGAAGAGGCTGCAGCCTTTGCTGCTTCGTCTTCGGTAGCTTTGGCTTTGGCATCGCTGCTGCTGCATCTGCTCTTCCTCCTCGTTGAGATCTCTGTGGCGTTTGTGACAGCAGCTGCTGTTGCACTCGCTGCTGCCGCCGCCGCTGCCGCTGCTGCTGCTGCCGCCGACGTTGATGGTGTGGCATGCTTGTCCGTTGCAACGGCCGCCTTTGAGGCGTCCGTTTTGTCAACAGTTGCTGCTGCCGTCGCCGCAGCTGCTGCTGCTGCCGATGTGGATGCCGCCGCTGCGGCTGCTGCTGCTGCCGCCGTTTTGGCCACCTTCTCGTTGCCGGCGGCCACCTCAGCGGCCTTGGTAACAGCGCTGGCCTTCTCGGCCGCACACTCGGCCGCCTTGGCGGCATCGGCCGCCGCCTTCTCGGCGACGCGTTCCCGCTCGGCGACGGCGCTGGAGCGATTGCCGGACTTTTGCTGCTGTTCGCGCTGCAGGCGGGTGGTGACGCCCGTCGTGAGGGAGTCGATGATGCATTGGGGTTGCTGGGCGGAAGCCTTGGCCGGGTTGCGGCTGCTGCGCGTGCGTTGACGGGATTTGCGCAGGAGCTGCTTGTAGTTCTCGGTCTTCTTGCTGAGGTAGTAATAGCGTACGCAGTCCTGGGGGGATTTGCGATCGAGACTGGCGGCGATGACGCCGAAGTTCTTCGGATGCTGTAGATACTTCTCCTTGAAGGTCTCCTTCTCGCCGGCCGTCCACAGATTGAGAGCCTTGCGCTCCTCGTGCATGGCGACCATATCGAAGATGCGTCCGTTCTCATTGTGATAGGCGCAGCGGCGCTGGCGGGCGTCGTGCATTAATGGCGGTATCACGGCATAGGAGCGCATCTTTTTGTCCTCGAGCGCCTGCTCCTGGAGGCCGTCCATGATCTCCTCGAGATCCGCCTCGGATTTGATGCGGGAGCCGACGCGATTGAAGCGTTCCTTGTCCTCGCGCTGTTTGCGCAGTTCCGTGAAGACTTTCTCAAAGAATTCACGATTCTTGGCCTCACGCGCCTTGCGCTTGGCACTGTTCTCCGCCCGCTCGCAGCGACGCTGCCAGTCCGCCTGGTCCTTGGTGTACTTCTCGACCAGACCCTGATTGTGCTCCCAGCGTTCGGCCTTCAGTTTGCGTATGTGCAGCAGGAGGGGACTCCGCAGCATCGTCTGATGGCGTTTCATCAGATGCGCCAGTGCCTCCACGTCCAGCGGCTGATTGTAGAGCGGCAGCCAGGGGCGTGCCCGGTCAGTGCCGCCCGCCTTACTGACCACGGAATGTTGCTCGGCGGCCGTTTTCCGGTTCGCCTCGTAGATGCTCTGCGCCAGCAAATCTGTTTCCAGCTCAACCTCCGGGTTGCGCTTCTCAGCGGCCAGTGCTTCGGCTTCCTTCTGCTCCTTGGCAGTGGCCGCTTTTGATGCAGCTACATCGTCCAATATCGTCTGCTCCTTCTTCTTCAATGTTTCCATTGTCGTCTCCGCGCTCTTTATATCATTGTCCACCTTCTGGATCTGCATCAGCAGCTCCTCCTTGACGGTGTTGTTCTGGTTGCTGGCGGTGCTGCTGCTGCTGCTAGTGCTGCTGTTGCTGTTGCCGCTGCTCGCACTGCTGCTCAGCCGTCCACGCTCCTCAGCCAGGTCGCTGGGCAGCGTCGGGGAAATGGCCTCCACCTGCAAGCAAGTTCCAAACTTCTTTTAAAATCATAATTCAAAATTTATAGAAGCCAATGACACCAGCCCTAAATGCAACCTGAATAAAGAGCTTCAGCTGTGCGGCAACAGAGCTTTTGGATTAATCTACTGAATCACATGGAAAGTGAAAGATTTTCTTTGAAAGCACATTAAAGCTCTTATAAGACTAGGAATATCCCTAGGAATATGTGTTTGCCTCTGGCTTAGCCAAGCTTAAAGCGCATTGTTTGTATCAGAAGCTTTAAACTCAGATCAAAGCTTTCAAGGAGCTTTCTATATATTGAAGCTACAAGCTAAGATCTAAAATTAATATCATTACTTGAGTTTGAAACTTTCAAAAAGCTTTTACTACACTATCTGCAAACAAAAATAATCACCTAAAGCTTAAAGCTCATTGTGGAAGCTTCTAACTAATATGAATCTTCTATAGTTGGTTTCAGCTGTAGCTTTAAGACCAACATAAAGATTTCAAAGAGCTTTACCAGCAGAAGGAAGCTTTACTTAAGCTTAAAGCTCGATTTGCAAGCGTGTATTGTATATTTATCTGCTTGCTTCAGGTTGAAGTGAAGCTTTGAGACTAACTTAAAGCTTTCAAAGAGCTTTTACTCCTATATAGACAACAGAACTTAGTTTCTTCTATCAAGTTCGCATCTCCTTCGAGCTTAAATCATTGAATTAAGTCCAAAGTTACTTGAAGCGGCTTCTAGCTAAGGATTCCTCCTTCTAGTTTCACCTGGGGCCAGTGTCACTGGTTTCCGTTCAGAGATTCTCGTTCTCACCTGTGGATGGTATTGTTCGGGGGTGATTGACGCTCCGGCGGCGGTTGCTGCTGCTGCTGCTGCGGCTGCTACTGATGTGCTACTGCCCATGCCACTGCTGCTGCTGCTGCTGGTGCTGGGGATCATTGGCGCTGCGGAGATACTCGCCGGGCTGATTAGGTGACCAGCAGGTCCTCCTGATGATGTGGGCACCGTGGAAGGTGGCGCCAATGGACGTGGTGCATGCGCCTGTGGCACCAATTGCTGTTGTTGCTGCTGTTGCTGCTGTTGCTGCTGTTGCTGCTGTTGTTGCTGTTGCTGCTGTTGCTGATGTTGTTGATGTTGCTGCTGTTGCTGCTGATGCTGCTGATGCTGTTGCTGCTCTTGTTGCTGACGTTGCTGCTGCTGCTGCTGCTCTTGTTGCTGGCGTTCCCGCTGTTGCTGCTGCTCTTGTTGCTGGCGTTCCCGCTGCTGCTGCTCTTGTTGCTGGCGTTCCCGCTGCTGCTGCTGCTGCTCTTGTTGCTGTCGTTGCAGCTGAGAGAGCGCCTCTACCTTGAGGTGCTGCATGGCCAGCGGTGTGAGGTGAGATGCAGCGACGGCGGCTGCTGTTGCTGCTGCCGTTGCAGGGGACATATGCAAGACTGGCCCATGATTGCTCTGGCGGCTATTCAGTTGCTGAGCGGGCGACGATCGTTGCCGCGGTGGTGGCGGCGGTTGCTGGTGTGGCGGGTGATTCATGTTGCTGACATTGGCATCACTTAAGCGCTGCTTCTTGTAGGGTTGACCGATGCTGCCTGGTGGCGGCTCTGGTGGTCCCTGATGTTGCTGGTGTTGCTGCTGCTGTTGCTGGTGTTGCTGCTGCTGTTGCTGGTGTTGCTGCTGCTGTTGCTGTTGCTGCTGCTGTTGTTGCTGCTGCTGCTGCTGTTGCTGGTGCTGGCGCTGATTGGCCGCTGCCACAGCTGCGGCAGAGTTATTAGTCAGGTATTCGTTGGTGTACTGCAACGCTTGATGATGGGGCGGCAGGACGATTCGCTGTCCGCCGACCATGATGGTGCCACTGGTGGAGGGTACGCCGGGTGGTGGTGCATTGTTAGCTTGTTGCTGCTGGGCGGCACTGGTGCTGCTTTGTGGAACTCCCGACTGCTGCTGCTGCTGCTGTTGGCTGGCGTAGAGCGACATTGCGTCCATGACGTGGACATTCGATTGTGCACTCGGTGGGGCAACCTGGACAACGCCACCGCCAGCGCCTGGTCCGCTTTTCGAGACACCAATGGAGGCGGCAGCGACCATTGTCGCACGTGCCGCCCGCTGAAACTCCGGCACAGTTGCCTGCAGCTGGGGTGGTATTCGCATGTAATGGTTCTCCCGGAAATTGGGCACAGGCGCGATCCCAATGCTGTACGCCGGCTGCTGGATGAATCTTTGAGGTGCATCCGCATATTTAGCATAATTGCTCGCCGCTGCCGCTGCTGCTGCAGCGCTCCCTGGTCCAGGACGTGGTGGTGACAATGGACTAGCTGCTGATCTGGATGATTGCTGCTGCTGCTGTTGCTGCTGTTGTCGTTGCTGTGCCTGCTGCTGCTGTGCCTGTGCCTGTGCCTGTGCCTGTGCCTGGGCCTGAGCCTGTGCCTGTGCCTGCTGTTGCGCCTGCTGCTGCTGCTGCTGCTGCTGATGGTGGTGGTGGTGATGCATTTGTTGCTGCTGCTGCTGTTGCGCCTGCTGCTGCTGCTGCTGTTGCTGCTGCTGCTGCTGCTGTTGCGCCTGCTGCAGCGGATGCTGCTGTCCAAGGATCTTGGCATACTGCGCCGTCTCCTGCTCAATCGCCCTGTACGTCCTGCGGGATTAAGAATAACAACAGATTATTAGATATACATGTGACATTCCGCCGGAATCTCCAACTCCGATACTTTACGTGGCAACTGTGGCAAGTAGGAAACTGAAACTGGAATCAACAATTCTTTCCCAGTTACCATATGCCCATCCCAAAGATTCCTCAACTAAACAAGGGAAAAGTGCGCTCTCGATAGTAAATAATCATTGAAGTGGACGCTGCATGTGTATTTATCGATAGACTATATCGATTATTTATAATTTTCCGATGAAATTTCCCTTCAATACGAAACAATCTCTAATATAGACAAGGATCTAATCGAAAACATGATCTGGGTCAGAATCAGATTCAAAAAGATTGTAAAAGTGCATTTTCCTAACGAATATTTCTAATATGCGATTAATATCGATATATCTACACTCGGACTTAACCTTAAAGATGCTAAAAACCCAATTTATATCTTATATACTTCCAAACGTCCTAAAGCCTGCCTCAAATATAAAACTTGACTTTAGTTTTAGAATCTCAGCCCAGATCTTTCTATATACATCCGCAGATCTAGCTATATATATGGTTTTCCCACAGTCAACTCCAAGTGTGACAACTAAAAATAGAGAACTAAATTGAGAGATAATGATTGCTCCTTTAATTCAATTAAAGCGTAGACTCCAGTCCAGATTTATGTCCAGGTGTGAGAATATGCTCGTACGCTTGATTTAAACTGAGTTAAAGATGAGCACCAAGTGGGTAACTAGGCTTGACCTCATTGAGATCGGTCGGTTGGTCTTCGGTCGGTTGCCCATTTGGCTAATCTAGAGTAATCTTGCGGCACAGCGATCAATTTGGATGCAAAGTTGAGGCTGAACGGGTTGATTTAGTGACGCGCCTTAACTGTGTTTTATTGGGGACACAAACCCGGACGGTTGGACACTTGGACAGCGGCAGCGCACATGTTGCATGGTTCTTTGGCTGTGCGAGTGCGAATGAACAAGCACGCGAGTAGTGCTAGCAATGAGCGAGTGAGCGCACATATTGCTGTGCTGCTCGTAGTCGTGTGCGCTGTGTGCGTGTGAGCGAGACAAATCATCAGACATGGCGCAGCAGACTGACTGATTGAATGATGAGCAGAGCACACATGTATGCAGCGAACGGCAACATCGAACTTGCGCTGCCAAGCATGTTTGCTGCAACATGTTTGCAACGAACATGCACGACAGCGAAACGACGCTGCTGACGTCGACGTTACAACAGCAGCAGCAAATTTTGCTATAACTTGCCGTACCCCAACCCCAACCACAGCCCCAACCTCAACCCCAAACTCAAACCCACACACCGTCAATGATCGACAACAACAACAACAAGGGTCATTATTTAAATATGTTAAATACGGCGGCGGCGATGCTGCTGCTGCGGTTGCAACAATGACTGTGTGTGTTTGTGTGTTTGACGTTGAGTTGGAGATGTGATTAACGTGCGACGCGTTTGACCTGCGGCCGCTGCAACCGACCGCAAGACGGCAACAACCACAGCCAAGACCGCAACGTCGACGACGCAGCGCCGACGACAAAACGACACAATCAGGCCTGACAGCCAAAGATGGTTGTGAGTGTGAGAAACTGACACCCGCACAGAGCTTGCTTATTAATTCATTAAATATTAATGACACACAGACACAGAGCCACACACAGCACAGACGCACACACACACACACACGTACGTAGGCAGACAACGCCATGCAAAATGCGCTGTTGCCAAATTTCACATATGCTATTTTTAAAGAATGAAACATGCAAACAGCTCTTTAAAGCTAAGCCTCTCTGCCCGGACAACAACAATACACACACACACACACTCTCGCACACACGGACTGCTCCATTAAGCTTTAAAAATCAGACTACGCTTCGTTCCACGTCTCATCAATCATATCGACCTACAGCAATATATGTTTGTATGTACATACAACACCTCCCTGCCCAGCCCTCTATTTTTCCCTCCCTCTCTCCCACTGCCCGTCCTTTCGTCTTCTCTGCGCTTCCTTCCTTTTGCAAGCCTCCCTCGCGCTCCTGCCTCTCCTACAACGCCACGTTACCAACATTTCCCAATTTGTGGTTTCCTTATAGGCTGTCCCACTCTTGATGTCTTACCTGCAAACAGACAGAAAGAGAGAGAGAGATAAGAATTTGATGAAATTAGTAATTTGTGTGGTTATATAAGCAATCTATTATAAATGGGGGCGAGGAGAAGGGGGTTCTTTTATGACCTTTTGATTTATTATAACAGGCAATAAGAAAACTATTATCTATACATTGCATAACATTATAAATTTTTATTGGTAACTTACAGGGTATATGTATACCCTTTAAGTCTATGTTTCTATATTTCAATCTCTGCTAAAAGTTCTTTAACTATAGAAAGAAGCAGAGTGTGTGTAATACCCTACATATTGAGCCTATTTAAATTTCGTTCAGAACTTATTACAGAGCATCTTTAAGTCAAGCACGCTCGGCCATGCCTGTTATCTTTAGTCTTTTGATTCTTTTGTCTATCTTTCGCCTCTCTCTCTCTCTCTCTCTATCTTTCTTATTTTATGCTCAGCTTTTTGCCACTCCTCTTTTGGGTAGAACCCAACGCAACTTTAATGTGAACAAAAATAAAGCAAGCCAAAAAACAAAAGAAGGAAAAAGGAAAACGAAAAGAAATCGAAAGAAGTAAGGAAAAAGCTTTGCTAATAATAAGCTCTGCCTGCTGCTGCTTCTGCTTCTGCTGCTGATGCTGCTACTGCTGCTTCTGTTCGCTCTTCACCACAGTTCTTGCTCCTCTGCCTTTCAACTCTCTTACCCACACACTCTCCCACCCTTCGCTCACTCTCACACTCACTAAACCACTCTCTTCGATTGCTTGCGATGGCTTTAAAAGTTCTGCCAGCAGCAGCAGTAAAAACAACAAATAATTAAAACTTGCAGCTTGAAATATTTTTACGTACTTAATCCATTAAACATGGGTAAAAGGGGGTGTATCAAGTCTGTGCAAAAGTATGTAACAGGCAGCAGAAAACTTTTCCGAACTCATGAACTATATATGTATATAAATATATTTTTAATCAGCTTCAGATCTGTCTCTGTATGAATATGTATATACCCTGCCCAGATCAAAAGTTTATTTCAAATTTGGGAATACCCCTCGAAGACCCCATAATCGATGGGCAAGCAGTGCATAATAATACAACAGAGATTATCTGTATATAATTTAATAAGACGCTGCGCGGGGTGGTCGAAAACGGTGACGCAGCAGAGAATTGGATGTAAAGTGCATGTGTGCGTATATATACTATACACATGCATGTGTGTGTTTGTGTGTAGTTCAGTTAGGCATTCCTTTAAAGCATATCAAACTGGGTTAAGGGTATCTGCAAGTCGGGCACAGCCGATGACTGCAGCGTTTTGTTGTTGTTTGTTTTATTTTTGTTGACAAAGACACAAAAAAAAGTTGAAGACACGAGCGCAGTGAAGACGACAGCGACAGAGATTGAGATTGAGAGACAGGCTACAAGTACCGTTATGTATGTAAGTTGTCTCCGTGTGTGTGTGTGTGTGTACTCACATACATATAAACTTGTTTATATATACTTTAATGTGTGCAACTTTTGCCTGGCAGCATCCTTTGGGCCACAGCGCCCACCCACACCACAGCGGGTCGACCCTTGCGCCCATTAGGCAGCCACGCCTTCTGCGCCACATTGCATATGCTATATGCATTAGTGAGTGTATTTGTGTGTGTGTGCCTGTGTGTGAGTGCTTGTGTGTGGCATATATAAAATATAAGACGCCATACAAGGGAAAAACTAACGGAGCAGCTAAAAGGGAGCCAAAGGGCAAGCTCAAAAACAGTAGAATCTGAGTAGAGACAGAGATAGAAAATAAATTGAGATAAACGAAGAAGAAGCCACCTTTGACTTTTGGCAAGCCAAAGATTATATATCCTGCTGCAGTTATACACTATAACTGGCGGATCCTTAACAAAATCTGAACAGAAGGAGACATCATTTTGAGCCTGTTTATGTCGCTTATTCGTTTCGTTTATCCGTTTCGATTGTTCAATTTGATTGTTCAGTTTGATTGTATAATTCGATAACTGATTCCGATTGTCCATTTCGATTATATGTTTCGATTACTGGTTTTGAATACTGGTTTCGATTACTGGTTTCGATTCCCCTGACAGATTATATTTCTGATTGAATATTCTCAACTTTCCTAGCAAAAAGTCGTGTCTAACCTGCAATTGATGAGTTAGCTTTCTGATATCTAACGAGTCCACGCTTCCCTATCTATAGTACCTCAAAGATATAGTATATAAAAGATATATATAAAAGATATATATAAAAGATATGCTCTGATCCTTCACAGGAATTCATTAGCAATGTTTTAGACACAGAAAGTGAAAAAGGGCAGCGCAGGACAAAAGCCAGATTATAGTTTATGACATGAAAAAGGGAGAATCAGTTTTTATTCTGAGAAATATGTATATAGTATATATGTATGTATATATCTGTATGGGGTTCATATAAAAAGCAGGATTAAAAGTGCTTCTAAGAACGCATTAAATAGCCTTTTGCAGGGATAAATTCCTAGGAAAAAAGGCATCGGAAAAGCTTTGGGCTAGCTATGTCCACAGCTTGTTGTACCCTGTCCTATGTCTCATGTCCTGTGTCCTATGCTGGGACAAATACCACCTCGTACACAGGACAACATTGAGGCAGCAGCAGCAACGATGAAAAAGGAGACATCATTGAAGCCAAAAATAAAAGGAGGAAAAGAAAAAAAAGAAACAGAAAATGGATCTCAACGTACAGCTACAGTTACAGTGTCACCCACACCTATTGCAGCCCAGTCTCAATCCCTACCCGACTCCAGCTGGAGTCCCAATGGTAATGTCTGCTCTTTGGCTCTGGGCGGCATGTGGCATGTGGCAAGTGCAAAAAATTTATCGATTTTCATGTTTTGCAGGGTTTTTCAATGGTTACGTGTGGGTGGCAGCAGTCAGGGCGCTGTGTGCCAGGTGTGTGCTTGTGTGTAGAGAAGATGTGGCGGGTGTGGCAGCAGGTGAGAGTGTACCAAGTGTACCAGTACCAAGTGGGCGGTAGCCGCTCCACTGACTCTTGTTATGAATGCCCCGAGCGCCAGAAATAACAGCAACAATTCATGTTCAGCTCTGCTTGGGGTATTGGCTGTGGCAGCAAGTGGACACAGGAGTCTGTAACTGCATTTTGTGTGCCGCAACTTCGACGCTGATGTTGACGTCGACGTCGACGTTGACGTTGCAGTTGACGTCGCCGCCGTCATGGCTGATTATTATCCGGGCGCTGGGTTTTGCCAGCCTCCTCGGTTCCGAGAAGTTGCTGCTGTTGGTTGCCTTTTAGGCACACACAACTTTGAACATGCCACATGGGGCATGGGTGTACAGAGGGCGACGACGTTGCTAGAACAACTTTAAAAACAAACTTTCATCCTGTTTCGTGTCCTTCGTCCTCTTTTCCTCCCCCCTCCCTCTGCTAAGCCTGTGTACTATTAAATTTTCCAATGCCCGGGCTGGAAATTAAATTTGTGGTCGAGACTGCCAAAAGCTTAACAGACTTTCAAGCACTGAGCACAAAATGTGTATGTATGTATATATATAGAGAGAAAAGCAACACATAGAGAAAAGAGACAGCAAGTGAAAGAAAGAGATAGAGCAACCAGGACACATAAATTTAGTAAGCAATTGGAGTGCGTAAGTTGGGTCAGCTGCAAGGGCAGGCAAGTGTGAAATTGCCTTAGCCTTAAACTGTGGACTGGATTTTCGAGGGTTAGAACAAGATGAAGAAGAAGAAGAAGAAGAAGCAGCAGAAGAAGAAGATGTGAGGAAAAGGGGCAACATTTTGTTTCCACAACTCTTTAAGAAAACTGAATTTTCTTCATACCAAATAAATGGTACACAAATTGTATGCCAGACTTTCTCAAAAGTTGCAATTAGATTAAGTTGGCCCACAACTCTTAAAATGGGGGTGGAACCATTTGGCCAAGTGCTTTTTGATGACTCATTCAAGAAAAGCAGCTTAGCGTTACGTTAATGAAATCTGTTAAAAGTTCAATTCGCTAAGTGAATGATAAATTAAAGTTAAGGATAAGTTCAAGCTACTCTCAGATATCTTCTGTTCCTCTCAGATATCTTCTGCTTTCCTCTAGCTCTGTTTAACCCTCCATGCCTAGGTTTACTCATTAGATTCCTTACTATAAACTTTAGTAAACTCTAATTAACAGCTGTTAACTTATAGGTAAGACATTTCGCTAAACAAGTTTTATCCTTAGGATAAACATTTCCTGGCCAACTCTCAACTTTTTCGAGCTAATCCCTAGCTTTATATCAACCTCTGTCAGAACTATCTTTATCTATAAACTGTATCTATATCTATACCTGCATATCTATTTACGAATATGTATATATATGTATGATTTCTGGTATAGAAAACAGTTATATTTTATCTACCGAACACTATATGGATACCATATAATCAGCTTTATATCAAGCGCTATTTTTGCTGCCCAACTCTGGACTGAAAATTATTTCTACTTGAAATGTAGTGGATATAGATTATATAGTCGTATTAGAAGTTCATTGTCTGTAGAAACTATATACAGTAAACCCTCGCTTAATGCAGTAACTGTTACATAAGTTACAGCAAAGTGCAGCGCGAAGTTTTCCCATTTTCATCAATTGAATATCAATCTATATGAGATAAACTTTCATTTTAAGCCGAAGAAAAGTCTTCTCTCTAACAAATCAGCTGCATTTAGCAATAAATAATAAGTCTAACCGACTAAAAGAAGCCCTTAACAATCTTACTTCGCCAGCTAATGATACTTATTAAGTATATATATACTTCTGCCTCTTTCTGTCTGTAACAACGCCTAACTATGACCTCCAGGTTCAATTTTAAGTAGTTCCTTTAAGCGAGTGATTACTGTACATATTATTTTCAACTTGTTTTCGATCCAGTTATGAACATAAACCACATTAATCATCAAGAAATCATGAAAGCAATCCAATTACTAACTATTATACATATATGTCTCATATCTTGGGGGGAAACAAAGATTACACTAAACTACATACTACAACACTGGACTACAAGTGACCTATGCACCTGGAGTACAGAAAAATTCCATTGTCTGTTGTGTGTCTGTGTGTGTGTGTGTGTAAATTAAAGATAAGCGCCTTGACTCATGGCCATATACTATATATAACCCTATATAATAGCAATAAACAGTTACATTCCAAGTAATCCGACGGCGGGGAAAATAATGTAAAACAAATCGTAACAATCAATTTTCATGTCTGTAAGTCTAACACCCCATCCTAACCCCAACCCCATCCCTTTCACCCTCTAAGCCAGTTTAATAATGCAATCTATTGACGAAGAAGTGCAGCAACTTGGGGCAGTGGCAGGGGCAGTCATGTTACTTTCATTAGGCTAACTTTAAAGGTTTCACTTACGGCTTTTGATTGCACGTACACACACACACACACACACACACACACACACACACATGTACATGTACAGTAAATCCCATCAATTCTATTGAGAAGCAGCTATTGTTTGCGACAAAGGCAGAGAGGAGCTTAAGCCTCTAGAATGGATTAGAATAGAATGCAAATAGTATATAATGGAATATAATAGAATGGAATGGAATGAGCTGGAATAGACTGGACTGGAATCGAATGGAATATACATATATATATATATATATATATATATGCAGGTACAATAGAATATTATCTTAAAATTGCAGTTCAGCGACGGATTATGCAGCCCACCTTATGCGCAAATCCTGTCGCAGTCGCTGTCCCTCTCCCCCTACCCTCACTCCTACTCCTAAGTAGGTGCGCTATCTCACTCGCACTGCGTGCATCTCTGTCTGACGCGAGCTTTAGGCAATTACCTTGAAGCGCAGCAGCGCTGCTGATGGATGTTCTCAACAAATTACCGTTACAGGTCTCCAGGCAACGACTATGCGTAAGACAGAGACAGAGCAACGGCCAAGGGAGTGGGCGGTGAAGGGCAGCGGGAGGAGAAGAGGGCAAGAGGCTAAGAGCGGACGGCTCAGACAATGAAAAAAATACAAACAATTTAAGCAGCTGTAATGCACTTATTGCCCTTTCTCTTTTGCATATCTTCTCTTATTTTTTGCATATTTGTTCGTGCTTCTTTTTTGCTTTTGCCTTTACTCTCATTTTAATTCTTCTATTTTTAATATGCTATTTTATTATTTTTTTTTTCAATTTTTCTTTCTCTTTTTTCTACTTCTTTTTTACGTTGAATTGAAATTGAAATATTTTCTACTTTTTCTCTACTTTTTTCAAGAACTTTCAATATTTCTTTCTATTTTTTATATTTTTGTACCTATATTTTTTTTTTAAATTTTCTTTCTACTTTTTTAAATTTTTCTACTTTTTTTCTACTATTCCATTTTCTTCTACACTATTTTTTTTATTTCATAACTATTTTTATTTCTATTTTTTTTTTTGTATATTTCTTTTATATTTTATTCTATTTCTCTTTCTATTCAATTTTATTAAATTATTCTATTTTTTTTCTTATATGTTTTCCACTTCTGTTTTTCTCTCATTTTTTTCAACATTTTCTACTTTATATTTTTCTTTTCTATATTTCTTAATAATTTTTTCTTATATTTTTACTCCTTATTTTTATACTTTTTATTTATTTTTTTAAAATTTTCTTTCTATTATTTCCTTATATTTTTTCTACATTTTTTCCAAAAGTTTTTCCACTCTTTCTACTTTTTTTTTATTTTCTATTCTACTTTTATCTACTTTTTTTATATATTATTTATTATTTTTTTATATTTTATTCAGTTATTCTTCATATTTTATTCTATTTTTTCTGATTTCGTGATATTTTACTCTGTTTCTTTCTATTATTTTTTAATTTTTTTCTACTGGTTTTCCATATTTCTGTATATTTTTTCTACTGGTTTTCCATATTGCTGTCTATTTTTTTTTCTTATAGTTTTTCTACCTTGTATCTAGTTTTTATATTTTATTCTATTTTTCTTTCATTTCTTATATTTTTTCTACATATTTTCCTATAGTTTTTCCACTCTTTACTACTTTTTTTTAAATTTTATTCTACTCTTTATCTACTTTTTTTTTTAAATATATTATTCTATTTTTCTTCAATTTTTTCTTTTATATTTTATTTATTTTTTTCTAATATTTTTTCATATATTTTTTTCTATTTTTTTCGGATTTATATATGGTATTTTATTCTATATTTCTTTCTATTCTTTTCTATTTTTTTTGTTTATTTTTTTCTATTTTTTTCTTATATTTTATTCAACTTTTTTCTAATTTTATTTAATTTTTTATTTTTCTGCTAAAATAATTTAAATTGAAATTTTCTTATCAGCTTTTCCTTGTATTAATTTTGGTGTCTCACTTTTCTTCCTACTTAATCACTCTCTTAATTTGTTTTCTTGTCTCTTTTATTCACGCTTTTCGTAGGCTGCATATTAATTATTTAATTATAATATTGATAATTGATAATTGTAAAAATTATTTCATTTACCATTCATAGTAGGCTGCGGCCAGTTGGTCCCACCTGTTACTCGACATTCTTATCACTTATCACTTATCACTTATCACTTGCCACTGATGGCTAGTTGCTACTTGCTACTTGCTACTTGCTACTTGCTACTTGCTAGTTGATAGTTGCGACTCGCCGATTTGTTTGTTACAACTGACAGGAGCTGCTGCTGCACTCAAAATGACTCAACAAAGCTAATATTATTACTATTATTATGATTCTGTTGATGCTCCTGATGCTCCTGATGCTGCTGCTGCTGCTGCTGTCGCAGTCGCAGTCGCAGCTGCTGTGCTGTAGCTGTAGCTGTAACTGCTGTTGCTGTTGTAGCTGTTGCTGTTGCTGTTGCTGCTGCTGCTACTGCTGTTGCTCCTGGTGATGATGTTGTTGGGCTTCGCACACAACTGCCCACAGGTAATCCCACCCACTTTGCCGCCCACCGCCAGCCGTGTTGCACAACCCACAGCTCGACGGCTATTTATAGAAGCTGACATCAAGGATGTACAGAATTTCCGTGTTTAATTACATTTTTGCACTGTTGGTGCGTGCAGCTGTGTGTGTGTGCAAAATTGTGTGTGTGTGTGTGTGTCGGAGTTAGTAAATTTTTGGTAGCTGGTTTGTACATCAAATGCGGGTCCTTTTATGTGTGTGTGTGTGTGTGTGTGTGCACTACACCTACGCTGAGCGAACCTATTGTTATGCTTATTGTACTTCCAAGTATCCAATAACTCGACTTATACCCTACCCAAGCTTATTGTTCCATTGTCTCTTTGTGCCCCGCTGCTTCTGCTGCTGCGTCTTCTGCTGCTGCTGCTGCTGCTGCTGCAGCATACAATACACACAAACATATGTACAATCGCACTTGATAAGTCAAATCAGTAGGTAGCACATTAATTGAGTTTCCAGTTATGTTAAGTTCCGTTGAAATTCCCAACAAATCAATAAATAAATACAAATTGCACTTTTCAGCCATGGGAAACCTGATTAAATGGAAAAAGCCATTACAAATGCGGCTTAATGCAAATGCCAGTTCAATTATGCAGTGAAACATCAACAGCCTGTGTAAGTAGGTGTGAGAGTATGCGGGTGTGCCAGTGTGTGCCAGTGTGTGTGTTCTTCTGACACACATACATGCACACATAATGGAATCTATTTTAATTGCAATCAGCTTTTGTATGTATGACGGACGTCAGCCTGCGCTTTCATAACATGCAGCTCAGCTTATGTTACCAATTAGTGCTTGAAGTCAGTCAGAAGGAGCGTTAATAAACATGGAAAGCAAATTGAAAAGATTTCTAAGGAATCATAAAGGACACGACAAGCAGAGAGGGGGAAGAGAAACAGAGAGTGAGAGAGAGAGATAGCAGAGGAATGCAAGGAAAGCAGCTGTCAAAAGCAGCGATTTGTAAGGAAAGCTTTGCGACCTTTGCAAGAAAAACGAATTCCGAAGCAACAAGAAAGAAAGGACGAGAAAGTGCGTAAGAGAGAGAGAGGGAGGGAGAGGGTAAGTACACATTCCATACTTCTATTCTATTCAAGTAATTCCATAAAAAAGCTTGTGTTAGATGTCTTCCTTTGTCTTCTGCAAGGCTCTAACGTTTACTTATTAAGAACAGCAAAAGAATCTATGATAACCTCAAGATTCTGGGAGAAAATGAAAAGAAAGAAAGAGGCAGACTGTAGGAGTAACGAAGAGAGAAAGAGAGAGCATAGGCAGAAGAGAGTATGAGCATAAAAGAATGTATCAAGAACACATCTGAAAGTATTAAAGTATTCAAGAATGTATCTGCATATACAAAAGAATGTATCTGGATACACAGAAGAATGTATCTGGATGCACACAATACATCTGAGAGCATAAGAAATTGTATATTAATACATAAAAGAATATATCTGAAAGAAAAAAGAATGCATCAGATTTCATAATAGAATGTATCTCAATACTTGAAAGAATATATCTGAGTGCACAAAAGAATGTATCTGGATATAGAGAAGAATGTATCTCAAAACACAGAAGAATGTATCTCAAAACACAGAAGAATGTATCTGAATACACAGAAGAATGTATCTGAAAGCAGAAAGTAAGCATCTGATTACATAAAAGAATGTATCTTATTATATAAAAGAATGTATCTGAGTGCAGAAAAGAATGTATCTGGATATAGAGAAGAATGTTTGTCAAAACACAGAAGAATGTATCTGGATACACAGAAGATTGTATCTGAATACACACAAGAATGTATCTGAAAGCAGAAAGTAAGCATCTGATTACATAAAAGAATGTATCTTATTATATAAAAGAATGTATCTGAGTGCACATAGCAAGCAGCTGTTGACATTTTATCGATATTTTTGAATAATATATTCCATAGAATTCAAGTTTATAATATCGTTTCTATATCATCTCTTTTTCTTCGTTTACTTCAAACATATTTTCCATTTTACTTATCTTATCTTTTTCTTTGCAATTCTTCGTTCGTTTTGCATTTCTTTTAGTTTTATGCGCTTTTTCTTTTATTTTTAATTGTTTTGCAAACTTGCAGCTGTTTTTACAGCTGTTTCAGCAATTTTTCCCCATTGTTTTTCTTCTTTTTCTTTTGGTTTCGAATAATTTTCATTCGCATCGTCAGGCTTAGAGGTATGTATATACATGTGTATATACATATGTATAGTGGAAAAAACGAAGGAAAATAAATAAATAATACTCCAATTACGAGGCATCAGCGTTATACAAAGCACGACAGACAGAGACAGCTAGTGTGATGGAGTGAGACAGAGAGACAAAGCAGGAATATAGAAATTATCTCTTGTGCAAGCGTTGAACTTGGTCAGCAAACTGTGAAAAATTGTGTGTACACATATATATATTAAATGGGATATATGCTATGTAAACGACAAATATATATATGTATGTATAAATTGTGTATATATATATTCGTACATACATATATATATAGTATTTCCGATAAGCAAACTAAAGCCTGTAGCATTTAAAAGCCCAGTCACATGCAAATTTTCACATAAATCTGCGAAATTGACGAATATATGAGACAAAAGCGGGACAGATAGATAGATAGATGAGCATAGAGCGAGAGAGCGAGCGAGACAGATAGATAGAGAGTGAAAAAAAGGAAAGGGTAAACGATAAGGACAGGGTTAGGGATCGGGTCGGATGGGTCTGTTGTACATTGAACTCTATCTGGATTCAGTTCGTTCTATGGACTCTCTTTTATATGACCCAGAGCTTATGGTCTGTGGTATCTGGTCTATGGGTCTATGGGTCTATGGCATATGGCATATGGCATATGGTCTCTGGTCTCTGGCCTATTGTATATAGCTTATGATATATGGTCTCTTTGGGCTATTTATGGGCAGCGTTTCGTTTGAAATTAACTGCCATGAAAAGTTTCATAAAAACAATCGGCATGAACAGGCGAGGCGGCATGTAGGCGTTACAGGGACAGCTAAGGGGGGGACTGAGGGCATGTGCGGGCGTCCGCCTGCTTGTCCAAAAAAAGTGCGCAGCTGCAGTTCCCACACTGTGCAGAGGCGGTGGAGCAGCAGCAGCAGGCAGGAGGAGCAAGCGGAGCACAGGGCGTATCTTATCTGGGTCGTAAAAACATGTTTCGTGCCATCTCCCGCCTCCAGCCAGACCCTTTATCTCTATCCAATCCAATGCACAAACAACAAACATACAGTATACATCTATATATATAAATCGGCTATTGATATCGCTTTATAATCTAAAGATGTTAGCAATCTTATCATTATGATAGAGATTATTATTATTATTATAAGCTTCGCCAGACATACAAAGTTGACAGCTGATTCCTGATTTCTGATTCCAGATATAGAGCAGACTTTAGATACTCTATTGGAGTATAAGAAATGAATCATATAACTTAAGGATCACACTTCTATATAGGTATTATAAAGTTTTTGTTATGCTTGTGTGAACTAAAGTTCCAAATCGAAAGGTAAATCGATCTTTGTTTAACTCTGAAAGAGATATATATATATATATCTGATTCTGATTCGTATATAGAGATAACGAATTCAGAGCTAAACAAAACAGCTTCAAAGCGAAACATAACTTAGCCAGCGACATGCTTATCCCAAGTCTAAATCCATTTCCCTTTCCATTTCATATAAAAAGTATCTCAAAAGCTTTTCCTCAAGATACATTCTCGTATATCTCAGCTATAGATTTGTCTCTTGAAAGTATTGTAAAGATTTAGAGTGTTTTCAGATCCCAGATACAATCCCCTCACAAATCGATAGAAGCAACTATTACATGTCCAAACAGAAAGTATCTTTGTATCTGTTAGAGCGTCGCTTTGTGAGAAATCGCATGTCGAAGTGTGAAATGAATAATAGATGAGGGTTTAACGGGTTTACCAGACAGGTAAACAGACAGGTTGGGCCAAGGGCAGGGGGGGTACTTAGGGTAAGGAGCAAGCTAATGGAATGTGCTTTGCTATATATAAACAATATTTATATAGTATAAACCTGAGCAATTTGATTGATTCATAGCTCTTAGATGCAACTATTATTGATAGGACTTATCAGATGGAACATATATATATATATGTATATATGTATATATTATTGTATTGCATATGAAATTTTAAATAGAATCGAGTATGAATAACCAGTAGATTGTCCACCAGGAAGTGAATTCGAACGATATCTTAATAATAGTCGTATAAGCCCGGTCAGGCAACCTATTTAAAGCCCCAGCTAATACTAGGTAATTTCTTTGGTTAGACCCTTAGCTTTTGATAGGCTTAATTGCGCTCATATATCATATCATATCATAGTCGTGCTCGTAGTCGCAGTTGTAGATACGACGATAGCGCAACGACAACACGATTGATGACTAAATTCTGGTCATTACCAACATTTTGTATGTACACTCTCCCTCTCTCTCTCTTTGTATAGCTATCGCAGTCACTCCTACTCTAGGCGTAGTCTATTTATAGGCTGTACTCGATAAAGTCAATGGGAACTGGAAAACTTATCGAGAATTGTAATTGATGTTGTGGGGGCTGCTGCTGCTCATCAAAAAATGTGGAAGTGCTCAAAGCAGTTGAAAGATATCAAAGGTTGTTGTTGTTGATGTTTTAGCTGTGCTTCTTCTTGTTGTTGTGGTTGTTTTGGCTATGACTAACGGTTCTAATGACTGAGCTGGAGCAGCTTTACTGCGTGTGTGTGTGTGTGTGTGTGTGTGCTAAGTGCCAATAGTACGCCCTGTGGGTGAAGTGCTTTTCTTGCAACTGACTCATGCAAAACACGCAAAGTCTACTCAAAATCGTTTAGTCATGCGAATACCCTGTAAACACACACACACACACACACACACAGCTAACAGATACACTAACTATTTGGTTAGTTTAGCTGCATATAAATCAGTTTATATATATAAGAAATAGAGTCAAAGTTGTATCTTAAACAACTCGCTGAAAGGGTAAACAAGCTTTGGGCTTCGCATCTGGTTAAAGATATAGATATAGATATAGAATCTTTATAAACCATTATCGATATACTAGAAACCTGTTGAAATCACTTCTAGCTGCCCTTCAAGGTTACTTTTCATGTAGTTAGCTTTCCCTTTCCCTCCACTTAACTCGCCTTCAAAGCGCTTGTTGCCCACTTTCAGCAGCTTCAACTTATTATAGTTTCCCTCTGAGATACATATTAACCCTTGAGATACATATAAAAGATACAAAGATACATTCGCTGTACACCATTGACCTACGTTGGGCGCCCTTAAGTTCAGCTTAAACACCTGTTTAATTAGCACAATGAGCTCTGCTTTCAGGGGCGTTGCCCGCTCCGCAACTCAGTTCAGGCAGCCGATGGATCCGTTTGCACTGGCGTAGGGTGTGCGTAGGGGGTACAGTGACGGGGTGGTCCACCTTTTCAGGTATAACAATGGGTGTATTATTAGTTGATAGCAATACGAGTACTTAATTATAGCCCTAAAGTTTTTGTTTGATTGATTACAGGGCATAGAGAAACGAGCTATGCTTGCCACAAACACAATGTATCTGTATCTGTATCTATATTTGTATCTGCAGCCGTAGCTGTATCTGTATCTGCTTTGAGTACCTATAAGTCAACGCTGGCATCGCTGCCGACGTTCGCGTCGCTGTCGCTGGGTCGTTGCAGTGCAATTTGTAGTTGAAGGTGATTTAATAATGTAAGAGTGAGATACACGATGCGTTATGTCCACCCAGCCTCTGCCCCTGCCCCACACACACACACACACACACACACTCTCTCTATTTCTGTCTCTGTCTGTCTTTCGCTGTCTCTTTCTCACTCGATCTGCTGCTCCACATCCCGTTTTTGCTCTTGCTTTCATATACCACGTCATTTTTTACATTATTTTCTATTGCGCGTTGCAATTTTCCCTCTCGCTTGCCCTGTCTCCCTCTCACTATATCTATCTATCTCCGTCGCTCGTTCGCTCTTCCTCTGATTTCTTCTGTAGTTGTTGTTATTGTTATTGTTGTTATGCCTATTAATAGACGTTGCCGTTTGCTCTCGTCGCTTTTCATTTATTTTATTTTTTGTAATTCTTTTTTTTTTGTTGTTGCATTTTTTTGCGCTTTTCGCCTTTTGCCTGTTGTTGTTTTTCTTTAATTATAATTTATTACGTCGTTCGTGCATTTTATTTATTGGTTGTTTTTATATTTGGCGCCCCCTAGCGGCGGCTGTCGCTATTGTTTTTGTTTTTATTGTTGTTGTTGTCACAGATTGCACTTGCCCATGAGCTTTGGCATAGGGATAGGTCGGGGCAGCATTACGAAATGTCAAGCATTGGAATGGATCGATTGATGGATTCGATAGACAGCTAAAATTGAGGAACCACTTATATTCCCAGACGACACGTAGTACCCATTTGAGATCTGAGGCAGAGTCTCAGATTTACCTGTTAGTTGACTTTAACTTAACATTTGACATATATATATTCTACATCTTTCCGATTTCTATTACAATGCCATTGGAATCAACAAGTTGTTATTATTTAACCTTTGGTTAAACTGCATGTTAACTTGAATATATTCAATTAATCGCATAAGATATAAATTGTTGCTTTTTGGGCTTAAAATCTTTATCTATTTGAAGTGAAAGTTGCAAAGTAGCTGTTCAATTTAACTGCAGCTCTTATAAACTGCATTTTGATTAACTTTTCAGCTTGAGATTGTATCTTAAAGATGCACAAAGCATATTGCAACTGTTCTATGTTACAGTTAACAGTTGAGACTCGATTATTCCTGATCTTATACTACAGTCTGAGTTCGTTGGGGACAATAGGGTTCCGTTTACCTTTAACAAGAACACGTATAAGAGGTCTGAGCTCAAAGGGGAACACTAAACAGCCCGGTTAACAAGTGTTTCCAGTTAATAGAGACCCAGCTCATACATATTCCCGACTAATAGAGGTCCAGACAATATATGTTTTCAGTTACTAGAAGTCAACTGCAGTCTCTACATACCTTCCATATAGTTTCTGTACAGCTGCCATATAAATTCATTACAGTTTCTATATAGTTTTCTTATAGTTTCTATCAGAACAGTTATAGTTATCTTACAGTTTATATACCCTTTCTCGATAGTTTCTCGACAGTTTTCAAATAGTTTCAGTACAATCTCTACACCGTTTTCATATCGTTTCTTTACAATTTCTACACCGTTTCTCAATTCTTTCTATATAGTTCCCATATAGCTGCTATATGGTTTTAATATAGTTTCTGGTTGTTTCAACATATTTTCCAATAATTTCTGTACAATTTTTATATAGTTTCTGTATGTTTTTAATATAGATTCTATATCTTTTCTTGGAAGTTCCTCGATAGTTTCCATATAGTTTCTGTACAATTCCTACGCCATTTTCATACAGTTTCTATAAAGTTTCAATATAGTTTTCTTATAGTTAGTATCAGACATAAATTCCATATAGTATCTGAACAGTTTCCATATAGTATCTATATAGTTTCTTTATACTTTCTGAATAGTTTCCATTCAGTAAGTTTCTAGTACAGTCTCCGCAGCGTTTCTATATCTCACTCAAAGCAAGCAATACGAATGCAACAACAAAGTAGACTTTAAACATCAGATTGCTAATACGTATGATCTTCTTGATTATATATATCATATATACACACACCTCTATACATATATATATATATATATATATATATATAGTTAGTTAGATGCATGTAGTTTGTTGTGTGCATGCATATAATTGAATAGATAAACTCACTTCAATTGGGTTTTTCCGCTTCTTTTCATGTCTTTTGTTAGTTTGTATATAAATGATTACATATATATATGTATATTATATTGTATTATTATTATTTTGTAGTGCGGAGATTAGCCTAAAGTTGTCCCAGTCGCGTCGTTGTCACTGTTAAAACTGTTACAACACGATGCCACTTCACAACAAGCCACTCAAGTGGTGCACTGTGGGTTGAATAGGCTCTTATGTGTGGGGGGTGTGGGTGGGTTGGTTGGCTGGGTGGCTGGCTGTCCGGGAAAACCACTTGAAACTCATTGCTTTATGCGAAAGAAAAAGGGTTGAGCCAAAGACAAAAACAAGGACAGCGACAGCGAGAGCGAGAGCGAGAGAGGGAGAGAGAGGAATGTCAGGTGGTAGTCGAACTGATTTCTTATGCGTTTTATATACTGCAAATTGAAAAGCACACTTAAAAATAAGTACATACATATATTTTCCCAATAATTTTCCATCCTTACACAATGAAAGGATTCATGGCAAGGACGAAAAGTGCAGTCCCTGCCATTCACTCCAACTTAAGCTGCAGAAGCCAATGCCCACAATGACCTTAAGTCTGATTAACATTTACAATGAGATTGAGATACATCTGAAAAGGTATTTGCATCTCTCTTAACGAAAGTAAGAGGATATTACAGATATACATATATATATATATATACATATGTGTGGGTGTGTGTATAATGAATTGTTGCATGGGCTTAAGGTCTCAATTTGGGACATAGCTAAGCCTAAGGCAGACCATTTAAGCTTTGGCCTAAACCTTTGGTAACACAACTTCCAGTGGGTCTTAGTCAGAGGTATCGTTTATGTATATGTATATAACATATATACTACAGATATATGTTAAAGTAGAGACTGCATATAGCATGTATATAACAGCTATATATGTTAGCCTAGAGACTGTATTTAATATCTCAGGAGCTGCCGCTTCTAACAGCAAATCCCTTTTCAGCTAATTATCAATTTTTCATCTAAAACTCAATCCAAAGTATTCCCATATAAATCCTAGTTATAAATCGTATTCATTCCCAAGTTTCCCGCTATCAATCCCAGTTATTCAACATCTATAAATCCTTTGCTATTGCTGCCCAAAAGTAAAGTTAGTTATATAAGAACTTAACCGCGTTTGTTGTCGGGGTTAAAGGTTAAAATATACGACAAATTGTATTAAGCTAAAGGTTAAACTGCTCATTAATATTTTAAATCCGTTTAAGATAGACACAAAGGCACCCACACACACCCATAGATACAGCCACGCACGCACACAAAGGAATTATAATGATAGAACAAACCATGCATGGGCGGTTGTTGCTATGCAATTTGTGCTCACAATCAATAGGGCTGAGAAACATAATTAATGGCTTGCAAGCATTATATAAGGATCTATATATATACTATAATATATAGATGTAGTTGCAACACATAGGTGTACATAGTATATAGATGGAGGCGTATGCTTTTAGATACTGTCAGATACCCTGTGCTGATTTATGGCTAAAACTGGCTTGCAACAGACTTATGTGTATCTATAGGCATATATAACTGTTTTATCTCTTATCAACAGGTGGGAAACTATATATATATATACACATACATCTAAAATAGAAAGTGTAGCACGTATAGTTAACCCGCTTGGACTTTGCTAGAGCACTAAACAGAGCATAGAAAAAGCTACAGACACAAAAGATACAACCTTCAACTTCGCTTAGCTTCAGCTTCAGCTGCAACATCCTTGATCCTTTACAGGGTATGTGCAAGCCGTGGGAAGGGGTAAGTCACGTGGTGGCAAGCCCACTTGTTATCTATTTTGAGCTAAAGAGCTGACACTGGCACTGCCACAGCTCGTGCCTGTGGTGGCTGCAACTGTAAGAGAATGTTAGACAGGCAGATTGTCAGGCAGATGTCAGTTAACGAGATACAAGATACAAATTCTGAGATATGTGTTACATTTGCTGAATTCTATTCGAATTTCGTTTTTTATTTGCAACAAACAATAGGAAGTGGCAGCAAGGAGGCTGCCGCCGCAGAGGAGCTGCCACAACAATTGCGCATAGTTAAATAGACTACAACACAACGTGCATTTGCGAGGGAGGTAGATACACACACACACACACACATGAAGGCATAGGCGTAGGCATAGGGAGTGGGGGTGTATTGGTACAGATATGTGGGTTGTGGGTAGCAGAAACAGAATACATGTGATAAGCTGACAGCTGAAACGAACGTCGCACGTCAACGACATCCAGCTGAGTGTATGCGTGCCTGTGTCCGAGCGAGAGGTGGCTACAGAGTGAGCGAGAAAGAGAGAGAGCGAGAGCGAGAGGCCCGAAAGATAACGTGTCAGAGTGTGCAAGAGTGAAAGAGAGGGAGAGCTGAGAGTGCGGCGCGGCTGCATAACTGCGGCGCTGGTTGTGGCACAGAGAAGGGGAGGCGGAGGGGGGCGGAAAGACGTTGCGAATAACTGTTAGTGCACATGTATGTTGTGTAGAGAGAGACGGGAGACAGACAGACAGACGGTACAGAGACATGCATGAGCATGTGCATACGTGTTTCTGCATGTGTCTGTGTGTGTGTGTGTGTGTGCCGGTCGATAAACAAAAATGACAGCAACAGAAACTGGAAGACTGCGCAGTTGACAGCAACATTGGCAGCGCAGTCGACGTCAACGCTGACGTGTACGTTGACGTTGACGTGGACGTTGCCGCTGCCGCTGTCGTTGCCGCTGTCGTTGACGGTGACGCTGACGGTGACGTTAACGTTAACGTTGACGCCGCTGTCGCGTTTGACTCATTAAATATTTTGCAACCTTGACCGTTCGAGTGCGATTAAAATTTTGTGTTGTGTTCAAGTGTGTGCGTGTGAGTGTGTGTATGTGTGTGTGTGTGCCTCGAGTTGTGTTTGTCTTGTGCTATTGTTGTTGTTGTTGTTGTTGTTGTTGTTGTTGTTGTTGCTGCTGCTGCTGCTGTGGAGAAGGCAGTCGGCAACTTGTACAAAAACTATATATAAAAAAAGAAGTAAAAACACAACAAGCTCCGCTGCCTGCATATTCCATATAATCCAATTGAATCCAGATATAGACGCAGATATTTAGCACATAAACAAATGCGAATGCTGCAGATGAATATTCAAGTGATCGACTAACGAGATGCCCTGTAAAATGCAATGTTAGTACACTCTAGGCACTAAAAGATACATAGATACAGCAGCGTTTATCAAAAGATACTTTTATGATAGATGAAACAAATTGTAAGTTTGTTTAAGATACTGTCCATATATCCTATACACCTATAGTATATATATACTTGATGGACTCTCAGATATCTATCTGTCAGGAGAAGATACTTTGAGCTACTTTGAGATACTTTGCACTCTAATTGATCAGAAGTTAGAAGCAAAGTTTGCAACTGTGTGCAGTTTCTAGCTACATGCAGCTACTTTGAGATACTTTGTGAAACTTTTAGATACTCTAATTAAGTAGAAGACAGAAGCTAAGTTTGGTTAGGTATTAGGTTGCAGCAACTAGCTACAAAGTGCGCCTACTTCGAGATACATTCGACCCAGATACTCTCTCTCGCAGCCCAAGGCATCAGCTTATAAAACAACTCTCGACAGGACTTAGGCATATGCTTTAAATGCACCTACCAGTTTTACAGGGTATTAGCCCAACTAACATGCGATGTATGTGTATATATATATTTCTGGTTTGTTTTATTATTCGTTCGTTTATTTCTTGTACTTTTTGGGCATTGTTTATGCCGTCGCCTCGAGTTCAATGCAAATATTTGGACAGCGACAGGAAACGAGGCAGTTTTTGTAGGCAACTCAACGGGAAGAAAGACAGAGAGAGCGAGAGGGAGAGGCAGAGGGAGTGCAGAAGGGGGTATCAGCACAAGGAGGTTGGCAACAGAACACACAAAATCTTTAAAGCCAACAAAATCAGCAGAGACAACACAAAAAAAAAAAAAACGAGAGCTGAAAAATAATCTGTTAGTCAATACGAAATAAGCTCCATTTGCGCAACGAGTAATGGGTTTTTCCCCCCACTTCCCTCTATTCCGTTCCTTCTAAGCTGCACTCTGTTCCATTTCATGTCGATCCATTAGATTTCCTTACCTTTTGCACGCAGCTTTAATCCATTTTTTCCACTCTATTTCCATTGCACTCTACTGCATCCGATTTCTGTCCCCTGCCATTATATACCCTTCCTTTTCACTCTGTTTCCATTTCATTGGAATCCTTTCCCTTTTCATTCCTATATACGCATACCTTTACATTTCGTTCCTAATCCACTTAATTTCTATCGGCTCCACTATATTCCCTTCGAATTTCAATCTATTCCTTATATTCTCATTCTACTCCATTGCCTTCCATTTGATTCAATTTCCATTCGATTCCTTTCTGTGCTATTTCATTCCTTTCTATAATATTTCACTCCTTTCTATCATATTCTCTTCTATTCACATTGCTTTACATTCTGTTCCCATCAACTATATTCTACTTTCATCTACCTTTCATCTCATTTCATACTATTCTCTATCGATTCATATTCCGATTCCATCATATTTCGTTGCTATTCCACTCAATTCCCTGCCATTTCCCTTTCAATTTCACTACAATCCCATTCCATTTTATTCCATTCCTTCCTCCCATTACATTTCGTTTCCATTCCAGCATATTCCACTTCTTCCCCTATCGTTCCATACTATTCCATTCATTCCCTTCTATTCCGTTCTATTCTCTTCTATTCTATTCCCATTCGCTGACAACTCAACTCTATTCCCATAACGTTCCGATTACTTTCCCATTTCGTTCCCCTTTCGCTCCAATCCGTGCATTTGCTCCACGAACCAACACCATTTCCTCCCACATCCGCTTCCATTTCCACTTCCCTCCGTACCCCACATTGCATTTAGTGCCTGCTCCTCACTCTTCTGAATGCTATTCAATCCCATTCATTCCACTTAATTCTCATGCCATTTAAATCGAATTCAAATGATAGACATTCAGATATAGACCACAGACATCGGGATTGTCCCTTGTGACAAAGTTAAATAAATGTTCCATTGTCCGATGCAATTGTCGTGGCGTTGGCTTTGGCTTTTGGGTATAATTTTCTCTGGCAGAACCTATCATTAAATGTCCATTAAAATGCATTTCAGCCTCTGCTCTGCACCCCTCGCTCTCTCTCCCACTCACTCACTGTCTCTTTCTGTGCCACACAGAGAGACAGAAAATTGGTAAAAATGTTATGGTTATTTTATAACCTGACATCAATCAAATTGCAGGTTGTCCGTATAAACGAACGTCTAATAAATACCCAAAGAAATTGAAGGATTGTCTGTGGGTGTGCGAGTGTGTACGTGTGTGCGTGTGTGTGTGTGTGAGGAAATTGGAAATTGACTATAAATATTTAAAAAATTGATTATGGAACTGCCCCCAAAGGCAAGGACAGCAGCGGCTCAAATAAATCCTTAATGCTTTCCTAGAAAATTCCTGCACTTATAACGGTTGTTTGCAGTGTCATTGGTTGAGTTACGTTGGGCTAGAGGGAGGTGGGAGGTGGAGGGATTGCAGGTAAGCTACAATTACGGCAAATTGCTAGCAATTTTCCTGCTGCACTTCAAAGGAATAAAGAATTTATTTATAACCCAAGGAAACAGCTTACGGAGAAAAGAAGCTTCTGTAGTTTTCCTAATTGTATTCTGTGACACAAATTGTATGCAATATTTTTCCCTTAAGCCTAAGCCTTTGCCTTATTACCTGTGTTTTTCTGCAAGTGCCACCTTGTTTACGACCATATTGCACTCTATAATACTTCAGTGTATTATAAGAAATATATAATAAAGTATAATTCCTAGTGTATAAGCTGGCAACCTGAGGAAACGCATCCTTCGGCTTGCAATCACAAAATCAACCCCTGAGCAAACGTAGGAGGAAGGATGTGCAGGACAGGAGGTAGGAGCTGGAAGGCAGGAAGTAGCAGGTAGTAGGATGTAGCTGGCAGTTGGAATTAGGAGGTAGTAGCTATTTAAAGCTAGTGGGAGTTACCAGCTAGTGGGTGTTACAAGCTGGGAAGGTCGAAAAAGCTGCCAAACGAAGGAAGGTTGAAAATAGGAAGGTCGCAGGAGGAGCCGCTGTAGCTGCCAATCGATACGCAGGGGTCATTAAAAATGTATTTACGTTGTATTTATAGCGACAGTACACGTCTATTTATACTGAACTTACTGTGCAGATTATATATCTGTATATATTTGTATATATACAGGGAGTAATCGTATTACAATTATTAGCGATAATTAACGAGTACAAAGGAAAAAAAAACGTCTGTTGTAAATGTTGTGCGCTGTTTTTAGCACGGAATCGACGTTGAGTAACCGTTGTGAAAAGCGATCCAATTTCGCCAACTAATACGGTGACCCTTCATTATCGTGAACATCATGATGATTATGATGATTATGATGCACGGGCATTATAATTATCTACGACCTTTTATCCAACTGAATTTCTATAGCCCTTTTGTGTTGTGTGTGTTTGTTTTTAGCTTTGGTTTTGAATTGCTTGACACTAAACGACCTTTGCAAATTACAAAGTGAAACCAGTTTCCTGTGCCCCCTCCCGCCTCCCCTCTGAAAGCTCCTCCTCCTCGCGTTGTGGAAAATCTTGACATTTTCCCAATCGTTGTCGACTGCTTTTGCGGTCTTCCGCCGTATATTGCGTACTTTTCGACCACTAATTGCCACCTCTCTCTCTGTCTCTTTCGCTCTGTTGCCCCTTCCTGTTACTCATTCTTAGCCCACATTACCGTAGCTGTTGTCCTTAACTGTTGTTGTCATTGTGGCAGGTCAATAGTTTTCAATTATGTATAATTATTTGTAATTTAAGCAATGTGCGTGTTTCTTTCCCCCTTCTCCCTCCCTTCAGACACTTAACTACCCTCGACTATCCACTTGCAACATGCCCCCCCTCGTCGTCGCTGTTGTGTGCACTTCAATTTTCTCACTCACTTGTATGTACCTCTTCCTCTTCCTCATCTTCTGGCTCTTTCATTCACTTCAGCACTTGAGTTCACTTTACCGCAATTCATTCGCTTTGCTCTCCCTCCCTCTGCCTCTGCCTCTCCCTCTCTCCTGCTCACACACTTAGTCATCGTCATCATTGTCTCGTTGTGTCTTTTTTAAGTGCTTCCCACTTCTCTCTCCGTGTTTCGGTTTCCTAACCGCAAAACTAGCAACAAAAACAACAACAACAAAAATCAAAATACATTTGCAACTCTTGTTTCGCTTTCCGGGTCGTACCTCTCTCTCTCTCCCTCTCCCTCACTCCTTGAGTCTATATTTTATCCTTCCCTCTCTCTCTCTCTCTCTCTGCTTCTCTCTCTGTCTGTCTATGTCTCTATCTGTCTCGGTCTCTGTCTATGTCTGTCTTTCATTTTTGCCATCTATTTTCTCATTGACCGGCTGACTAATATCTCCCCCCGCACCCTCCACCTGCCCTCCCCCTACCATTACCTACTCTTTTCCACCTTGCACCCCTCCTTCTCCCTTTCCGCATTGAGCACACACACTTCATGCCTCATGCCTCAGAGCACTTGAGTCTGGCAACAATCGAATTTCAATAGAAAAAATTGATAATTTTAGCTGGAAAAATATCTATAGGAAAAAAAATTATAATAATACGGGGAAGTTTCCCAAACCTATTTCAGTTTGTTGTTGTTTTTCACATTTTCTGTTCAATTTCGAGTTGAGTTGAGTTGAAGGTCGAGAGAGTCTATTAAATAATTAGTGAGTTTCTTGCGATATAAAATCTTACTTGCGAATTGTTCATAAAAATAGTAATATAAAGCTGAAAAATGTATTATTGATGGCAACTTCAGACGCCTATATACAAATTGCGATATCTTTCACAATAACAAAGCAAATATTTGTATATATAACACACAAATCTGTATATATCGGGCGTAGAAAATTGTTTACAACGATTATTCAACTATTTCCTAGAGAATTTATACTCGAGGGAATACAATTCCACTCCTATATTAATATATATATATTCATTATTTATCTTTATACGGTTTCATATATACAATTTCTCTCTCGCTTTGGACAGAGTTTTAGATGGGTTTTCGTTGGGTTGGGTCGAAAACCCTTCCTAAGAATGGAACCCAAGCATGGAGCTAGACCTAGACCTAGGGATAAAAGTAGGTGCATAGGCAAATCGGCTAAAGTATCATCCATTTAGGATAGTTCCATCCAATAGATTTGTAATTTTTATAAAGATTTCTTAGAGAACAACCTAGAAAGATTTCTTAGAGAATTTAGAATGAGGAATCGGGCATTGGGTTTCCCATTCTTTTGGGGTTTTTGTCTAGTCAACTTGGATTTGATCGATGTAAAGTACTTTTTAAACGAAGTATTCATAGCAAAGAAGTCAATATACGATATATATACATATACATATATATTGTGTATCGGTAACAAGTGAATGAAAGGTAGGATCCATTAGATGAGACATCAAAACGTGTATCTAAAGATTTTTCTGCATGCTATTTCCCCCTAGTTTCATCTAGAAAATCAATTCACGTATATCGATTAACATATCGATAAATATTAAAGTAGCTATTGTTAATAACATAACGTTAGATGTCCTCATCCAACTCTCTACATCTGTTTCTATCTCAGTTTGTATAGCCTTCATATGTCTCCCTCCCTTTCCTACTCTTCCCAGCCCTGTAAATTCTGCATTTTCCCATCAGTTCCCCTCCCTTTCGATTCTCCCAGAGAAGCACACTTTAAATCAGCGCAACTCATTTTGCTGCTCTTGAGATTTGCCTCCTCAAGCTCATTCTACTCATTCTTCTTCTATATTCCCTCCTTGTCCTCCATCTTGTCCTCCTCCTCCTCCGGCTGCTTCTACATCTCGTGTGATCAGAGAGCGAGCTCTGGTTTAGCTTATCGCACAGTGCAACTATTTGGGTTATTGCTGATCGGCGCAATGCCGCTTATCAGCAAGTGTAGCGGTGGGTCTGGCTCTGGGTTTGGGTTGGCATTTGGGTGGCAGGGCTGGAGGTGGAGATGGAGGTGCTGGTGGAGCTGGAGCTGTTGCGATTGGCGGCACAACCGACGATTGTCAATGGCGCGAATGCAAACAGGAAATAATCTACAACTACGGAAATTTGTATGTCTCCTCGTCTGAGTGTGTGTGTGAGTGTGTTTGTGTGTGTGTAAATGAGTGTGTCAGAGGCGTACGCCGAGTATAAACTTTGGCTTTAAAAAGATTCCTACTTGCAACTTGGTTGGTAGAATTCATAGATGAGAGATAGTTTGACCTATTGCAACCCCTTTCCGAAACTGCCTACGCCACTGGTGGGTGGGCAGTTTGGTGGGAGCTGAGCTCTATGGGAGGATTGGATGATTCGTATTTAAAGTGGGAACTTCACTCACCTATGAATCGGCGATGCACCGGCAGCTGACAACCGTTGCTGATACGCAGACATGTTAGCAGCTTGTTGTTGCTGGTGTTGCTGTTGCTGTTGCTGTTGCTGCTGCTGTTGTTGCTGTTGGTGCTGCTGATGTTGCTGGTGTTGCTGTAGTTGCTGGTGTTGCTGTAGCTGATGCTGCTTTTGCTGCTGCACTGCTTTATTTTGTTGCTGTTGCTGCTGCTGCTGATTAGACGCTGTTGCTTGAGGATGTTGTTGCTGTTGCTGCTGATGATGTAAATGATGGGACGTTGGTCCATTATCATGCACTTGATGCGACGCGGCAGCGTTTGTTGCTGCCGCGTTGTGTTGCTGCTGTTGATTGCTGGCAACGCGTTGTTGTTGCTGCTGCTGCTGTTGCTGCTGTTGATGATGATGATGATGATGATGTAGCTGTTGCTGATGATGCTGCTGCTGCTGATGCTGCTGATGCTGTTGCTGATGATGCTGTTGCTGCTGCTGCTGATGCTGCTGTTGTTGCTGTTGTTGTTGCTGCTGCTGTTGTTGTTGTCCACCGTTTGTGGCGTTACTTGTGGGCGGCGGAGCACCGACCTGCACTGAAGAGGAGCGTATAGCTGCTTCCATTTCATGCCGAACTCTTTTGGCTTAAACACTTGTTGTTGCGCCCAGAAATAGTGCCTGTTGTTGTTGCTGTTGCTCTTGTATATGAAATATTGCTGCTGGTGCTCTTATTATCGCTGTTGCTGTTGTTGTTACTCTTATTATCACTGGGCTCCACACATGCAACAGCATTGCACTGCAACATATTCACAACATTCAAAATTGATGATAGAAAAAAAAAATGTTTCACTTTTTTGTTGTTGTTGCTGTTGTGTTGCTGTTGCTGTTGGTAGCTGTTGCTGTTTGTTGCTAACACTTTAATTGCTGGTGTTGCTGCTGTTGCTACACCTAATGAACAGCAACAACATATTGCTCACTGGCTTAAAAGACGCCATGCAGCTGTTGCTGCTTGTGTTTCACTTGCATTTCTTGTAGTTGTTGTTGCTGTTGTTGTTGTTGTCGTTGTTGCTGTTGTTTTCACAATATATATTTATATTTTTTTTTTATTAATTATATTAATTATTTGTTGCTCCTTTTGTGTTGTTGTTGTTGTTGCAGTTGCAGTTGCTGCTCTTGTCGTATTACTAAATTATAAAGAAAAATAAAGAAAATTGTAGAAAACTTGATTCAAGCACACACAGCCACACACACACCACGCGCAGACACACAGAAAGGCATGTGAAGTGTGGCAACAGCGCAGTCAAGCGACCGCCATGTTGACCATTTTCAAACCGTTACTCGACTCGTTTTTTACACGCGTTTTGCTTTTCCTTTCTTTCTTTCTATCTTTCTGTTGTTGTTGTTGTTTTTGTTGTTGTTATGGCACAATGTGAAAAAAACAACACATACATAGATATAAACATATATACATACATATATATACGCTTACATTGTATTTGTGTATATTTGAAACTTGAAAAAAAAACATTAAGCGAAATTTCAACTATTTTCGACATGCAAAAAAAAATTACGAAGAGCGCAGAAAAAACATTTTTGAGAACACACAAAAAAAAAACAAATACAAATTTACAAATGTTTGACACATATATTTTGTTGCAATGCGGAGGAGGGTGTGGGAGCTATATATATATGTATATATATATATTTAGATATATATGTTTGTGTTTGTTTGTATATTTTGTATGTGTAACCGAATTAAGCGCCAAAAAACAAACGCGAAAAAAACCGCGACGCCGCACGAAATGCCACGAAAATTTTTCCATTAATTAACAACTTTTGCACACATTTTACGATGTTGTTGTTGTTGTTGTTGTTACGTTACTGCACGCTCTTCTTCTTATCATCTTTATCTTCGCTTGCTTTCTCTCTCTTGCTCTTTCGCTTATCATCTGCATTATCACAAGACTTGAAAGAAAACTTAACGAAAAAAAACAACAAAAAAAAACCAACACAAAACAAAAATTGTTTTTCTTTTTCTTTCTTTTTATCTTTCTTTTATTCTTTTTTTAATTTTTTCCTTTTTCTTATTTCATTTGTCGTCGTTGTCATTCGCACAACCTGCAATGAGAGGAGAGAAGAGCAAAGCAAAATGTTTGATTAGTTGCCAATTTCGATAAGACTAAACAAAGTGAAATAACAATCGATAGATAATAAAATGCAGTACAAAGATAACGATAATACTATGTATAGACTAGGAAAGAAGGGACAAGAGGGAGATACCCAGGTTTGAGGTCGTTTACATGGCTTGCAAATAGTTTTGGATTCCTATATGTAATATTAACGATCAGATATCGATAATATAATATGATACTATATTCATATATGTACATACCTATTAGCTATCAGTACATACTTTATCGATATATATATTTAGCCTTATCGAAAACATTTTTACATAATATACCTATAGGGATTGCCTCTTTCTCTATTTGTAACCCTCTTAACCCATTTAAATACCCCCTTAAATATCCTAACACTATGTATTATCGATAAGAATCTATAGAGATTGATAGATCTGCATACATATTGATATCATTAGTAACTTCCACATGGCACCGCCATTTGCCTAGAATCGATACCATACTTAATACATTTGTATACTTTAATGATTTTTAAGAATTCAGACCTGGTACGAGCAGTATCGATATTTACTTAGCAACAATCGGTTTATTTGCTCTCAAAATATTTACGTTAATAATGAAGTTTTTCAAAGTTGTTGATTACATTATCCATAACGTAACGTAAGACAACGTAACGTTAAATAGATGTAATTTGTATGCAATGAATTCAATTGAATTCAATTTGTTGAAATTAATCGAAATTCGCATAAATTATCGTTACCTGTTGTTGTATCGATAATTTAAACCTGTTTCTCATGCATAAAAAACGGATTTTCATTCACATTTCAAATGCACTTTATATAGTATAGTACAAATAGTGTATATACATACATATATACATACATACATATGAACGAGTAAACATGTTGTCATAAATGAACAATTGCTATCGCTGCAATCGGTATTTGTCTTCATATTGATAAGCTATCTTAAAGCTTAAGAATTTGCTTCCTTATCGCTAAAGCAAACAACTTTTAAATTAAAGGCCAAAATTAGACGATTATAACAATAAATTTGGTTCGCTATCTCGCTCGCACATGCTCATTTATCATCCAATTGAGGTTTTTCCTCCAACATGCCCTGCCACCCCGCGACAGTATTACACAGCTATATATGTACATGGTATATATAGTACATGTATGTGTGTCTACACATACATATGTATGCGTGTTTTACCTACGTGAAAAACAGAAATCAGAAATCAAAAGCAGCAGCAGCAGAAAGTGGCAGCAATCTACATACATACATATATACACACATACATATATATTTATATATATATATATATATATATATACATATTATATATATTATATATACATATTATATATATTATATATACATATATATATATATATATATATATAAAAAAGAAGCAGAAACAGAAAAGCTCCGCCGGTGTCGACAAACTGGAAACTGAAATTTGGCAACAGCGCGCGGCCACATGTTTTGCTCTGCTGCTGCCTGCTGCTGGTCAGCAACATTTTTTTCGTGTTTAATAAAAGCAATTAAACTGCACAGCTACAAATAAATAAAAACAGTAACAACAATAACAAATAACAGCTGCTGGCAGCTAAAACACAATTCGCAATACAAACATACAAACACACTCAAGCAAACACACACACACATCCACACAGCTGCGGGAATTGGCAAGTTTTTAGTAAATTAAATTCACACTACGAAAATTGCACAGAAATTCAATTGAATTTAAGCAAACGGCAAAACTCTCATACATACACATACTTATGTACACATCTACACACACACACACACACAGCAAGCGAAAATTAAGCACAAAATTCCACAATCAAGCAAAATAAAAAAAAAAATCAGCCAAGCGTCGCAACGACCAAAAAGCCAAGCAAGAGCAGCGACGTCGGCGGCAATAAAAATATATACGGAGCCAACAACAACAGAGCATGAAACGTTGCCAAACTTCACACAAAGCAAAAGATAGAAAAGGAAAAAACAAAAACTTAAGCACGCGTAAGAATAAAGCAGCGACAGCGATAGCGAACGTCGACCAGTCAAATGCGCTGTTGACAATTTTCACAGCAGCAGCCCCAGCGCAAACAAATTAATAAAAATAACAACACACGCACACCACCAAATGCAGACGACGACAATATGAAAAAGAGGCTTAAAACTATACGTAAAATGAAACAAGCAAAGCAGCGCAGCCAGCAACGATGCCAACAGCGTTATAATAATAATAATAATAGCATAAAAAGAAATTATAAAAAAAAGAGCCAACTCGAAGCTAAAGCAAAACAACGAACGAAGAAAAAAAATTATGCCGCTGCCTCTGCTGCTGCTGCTGCTCCTACGGCACATCATCTGCCAAGAGAAAAGGAGATAGAGCACACTAAGTGCGCAAGCCAAAAGAGTCAGAGAGGGAGAGCAAGTAACCGAGCGACTGTAAGTCCATCAGTCGGTCGGTCGGTTGGTTGGTTGGTTGGTTGGTCGGTTGGTTGGTTGGTTGGTTGGTTGGTTGGTTGGTTGGTTGGTTGGTCGGTCGGTCGGTCGCTCAGTCGGTCGGTCGGGCGTTCGGTCGTCGTCGTCACAAAGGGGAGGAAAGCGGGTGAGCTGTGGGCTATTGCTTAGGCAAAAACAGAGAGCAACAACGCAGGAACTTGAACACTTACATACAAGCACATATACATACCTATATATACAGATATGTACATACACACATATATACACGTACACACATATATATACAAATATATATACAGAGATGTTGCTGCGCAGCAACGTTGTATGTTGTTCGTGTATTGGTGCTGGTTATGCGGCGCGCGGGTGACGCAACAGCAAGTGCAAGGCGGCGGGCAAGCAGCGCTGTTGGCAACTGAATGCGACACACACACAAATATACATATACACAAATATATGTACACATATATATGTAAAGATGCACACACTTACAAACAAATACGAACGCAAAAAGCAGACACAAAACTCGCAACGTCATAACGAGTCAAGCGATAAAACGAACGACAGAACGAACGCACGAACGACCGACCGACCGACAAGCTGACAAATCGACAAGCCGACAGACCAAACGACCGACCGACTGTAAGACCGACCGAACGACCATCAGTCGGTGAGTCGTGCATAGTGACGTGCACAAAAATCCCCCGAGCAGCGCGGCCGCGCTCTTCTGTGTAGCAACAACAAAAGCAGCTACGTTGTATTTGTATGCTTGTCTGTGGTTCGGCTCGGTCCGTATATGTATGTGTGCATATATATGTGAATTTTTTTCCTTTTTTTTTTCTGTTGTGTGCATGAAAAATGATAGGGAGACGGAGAAGCAAACGAGTCTAACGAGTAAAACGCAGCAATAAACACGACGAACGTTAAAAGGGGGCAAGGGGTGCGGTGCGGGTGCGCAAGGTGAAACGTAAAAAACTACCAAGTGTAAGAAGAAGCAGACCCACACACACACTCACACATTGAGACCGTATAATAATAATAATAATTGTGGAGCATTGGCGCGCTGGTATAAAAAAAAACACACACGCTGGAATATTTATATATTGTATGTATATATGCAGGGTATATATATATGTATGCATACTTTTGGCTGTGTTTGTGTGGGCGTCATAGCAGGCGACGGGGGCGCAGCAGCAGCCAGAAATATGTACAGTAAAATATTCACAACGCCGAAAACGAAAAGGCAAATGAAACGAAACGAAATGGAAAAAAAAAGAAAAAAAAATCACGAGTAGGCCGAAAGCAATTTATTTGAGATAGCGCCCCTGCCGACATCGATGTTACTGCGCGCTATGCCTCTGCTTCAGCCGCTGCCGCTGCTTCAGCTGGTGCTGTTGTTGTTTGGCTGCTTTTGATCTGCTGCTGCTGCGCTGCTGTGCTGCTGCTACTGTCGAGTAAAGTAAAGTATTGATTTTTTCGTTCGAGCTTTAATTTAGTGCGCCAACTTTTATTATTATTTTGCTTCTTTTTCGGTTTTTAACTATGCCTCTATCTCTCTCGCTCTCACTTTATGTGTTTGTGCGTTATTTTTGTTGCGTGCGTCTGTTTTTATCAGTTATTATTCTAGTTATTGTTGTTGTTGTTGTCGCTCTCTGCTTGTACATATTTTATGTATTCTGTTGTTGTTTTTGTTTTTGTTGCCGTTGTTGTTATTGTTTTGGTCTTATACAAAAATAAGCGCATGTGAACGCGACGCATGGAAAACGTGTTTTTCAGCCAGAAAATGTGTCGTAGGTTTTGCGTGCTTTGTGTGTGTTAAGCGCTTTCACAACACAACGCAAGATATGCTGTGCCCCCAACCCCCACCTGCTCCCCCTCCCTCCCTCTTTCCCTTTTGCACTTCTCCTGTTTTTTGTGTGACGCGTCCATGGCAAAGTGCAACAGTAAGCACCAGCGGCAGTGGCAACAACAATAATGGCAAAACGCATATGCCGCACACATGTGCCACAAGCTACTGTGTAATAGCTGCGGAGGGCAGGGTGAGGGGTAAATGGTGGGGTCTGGGGTGGGCATACGAATTTAGTTGGGGTTGCACTCACCCACATGTGTGTGTGTGAGTGTTGCCTGACAACTACTAATACACACACACACACATGTGAAAAGCTAAAATCATTCCACAGCGTAGAAAAAAACAACAACAACTTGTATAATCGTATCCCTTGGTATTTCCACACACATTTTCCGTTAATTCTCCACCCACTCCCCTCCCCTCTCTCCTCTTCTCCATCGCCTTTCGCCGCGCTCAGCAACTATTTGAAATTTCTCTAGAATCGATTCAAATTTCTAAGAAAAAATTTAAAAAGGAATTCCGCATTCTACTTAAAACTAATCAGACATTCTAAGGGCAAAGAAAAGCCAGAGGAATATACATATATATATATATATATATATATATATATACATATATATTCCTGTTTCGCATCTGTTTAAAAGTTTATATCTTAGATAATTTAAGAGCTTCCTTTTCCGCGTATTAAACGTGTTTGCATAGCACATCTATAATAATATCCTTGAACATTCTACTCTGTGCCCCAACTTCGTTCCCAGGCAGATTAGGAGATTAGAGCGAGACAGGGAGAGGGACAGGTAGAAGAATGTGTGAAGTGTTAGGTTCATGCATAACTCTTTGTGTAGAAGTTGAAAGAGAAGAAGGCGTTAGAAACGCTACGCAGAATACATAATTCACATGGTACAGTAAGCCCTCGATTAAAGGGACAGCAAACTGCAGTATGAGATACTCATTTCTTCATAAAAAGAAAGAACACTTTTCATTCAATCTCAATTCTTCGCTTTAATCGAGGGTGTACTGTACTTTGCTGTTTGCGTGAAATGAAACTTAACGCGTAGTCATCAAATACATGAAATCGATATTCAATTTATATATATGTATATATATATATATATATATATATATATATATATTGTAATCCAATCAAGATTTGGCATTATATCACATCGGAATTCGCAGAGCCGAAAAGAACAGACAAAGGAATACGAGAATCAGCAGAAATACAGATATAATACGAGTAGTACTTATAGCTTTTAGACTTTAAACCTAGGGCATAACACTTGATTTGATAAGTTATATGATACTACGAGCTTACGATTCGATTCTACGATTGGAGAGGTGTAAAAATAGAAGCGAAAGATAGAGAAAATTTTGGAATATTCTATTTCCAGGCATGATTCAATTTCAGCGGAAAATCAATGAAAATATGGAATATAGTTTGAAGAGAAGAGAGATTGATTGCAGTTATCTCTCTGACGCCCCCTTTCTGTAATATATATATATATATATATATATATATTCGATAGTTGGAATCATACTATATAAAATATCAAAGCAACTGGAAAGCTTGTTTCAACTTGCAACTGTACTTTCCGCTATATAGATAAAAGCTAACTGTACAATTATGATATAGATCGCATAACATCAGATCAGATTTGATTAAGAATTCTCTTAACTTCCGTTAAGATCTGGTTAAGCCCCAAGAAAGGTCAATAAGCAGAATGTAAATAAAGCAAGGCATAAATAAATAATAAATATGCAAATTAGTTTTGAGGTTATGTCAGAAATCTATATATATATATATATAGATATAGTATGCATAATTAACAGATCTGAAGTGAGAGTCCTTGGGTTCAATGTGCCTATAAAAATCAAACCGGTTTTCCTTGACCAAAAATCAGTGATAACCTCGTTTGAGGTTATGTTGTGGGTTCAGATCGGGCTATGGATATATATAAATGGTTTTATATATATCTTTAGCAGTGTGTCAATTGTTTTTGTTTTGTTTTTCCATGTTCTTCTTCTTGTTTGTTGTTGTTGTCGGAAAACATAAAAATTCCATTAACATGTCAACTGACAATGTTTTTCTCTTCTTCTCCTTTTTCCTCTAATTAGTATCAATCTCTCACTCTCTCTCTATCTCTATCTCCCTCCCTGTCTGTCATCCGATTGCTCCTTAATGGCTGTTCCTGGTGACGCGTCGTCGTCGTCGTCGTCGTCGTCGTCGTCGTCGTTGACGTCGTGTGTTGTTTTGGTCACTCACAAGTGCTTTTAGGGGGGTTCGAGGGGTTGAGGGGTCGAGGGGTTGTGGGGTCAGGGCTTGGGGGCGGCTGCTGTTAAGTGGGTGTGGCGCAATGGCACACAATGAACGTTAAATGTAACTGTAAAAACTGTTATGGACCTGCGCTAGTGCCGGCCGGCAGTCAGCAGGGGGCGCCACCTGACACCAACATGTGGTGTGCGTGTGTGTGTGTGTGTGTGTACACATAAATATGGGCAGCAAACGGCTTAAATTGCTGTAATTTAGTTTGCATATTTTACACGAAGCGACCAATCAACAACAATACAAACTGATTACACACACACACACAACGCACACACACACACACACAGACACCTATACAGGTGCAGAGACAGATAGGTCTGCAGTGTGCATAGGGAGGGAGGTAGGCAGGGAGGGGGCTACAGAGCATTAGCCGGGGTGGAGGCCTCTCAAAAAGTGCAGTTAATTTCTGGCTGACAGTTGCCATCGAAGTTGCCGCAAGGGGGCAAAAAAACGTCACAAGGACGTTGCGGTGCCACAAGAGTAAGCGAAATAGGGCGACACTCTGAGTGAGCGAGAGAGTGAGAGTATAGAGAAGGGGTCAAATAGTGTAAGAGGCAAGACAGAGCGAGCGAGCGAGAGAGCTGACAGAGCACACGAAACGAAATTTTGTTGCAACGTTGCCAAATTTCAGACATGCCCAAAAAAGCCAGCAAAGAGCAGCAGAAGCAGCAGCAGAATCAGCAGCGTCAGCGGCAGCGGCACAAATGAAGACAAAAGGAATAAAAATAAAATAAAATAGAAGAAAAAGCAAAGGAAATCAAATAAAATAGAAAAGAAAGAATATAATAAAAGTTTTTCTTATCTGTTTTATACGAAAACGCGGTGGCTTCTGGGGTAAAAGGAAAAATCAATATGCGATTGCGATTGCATTTAAATGAACTCGGAACAACAACAAAAACAGCTAAAACTACAGCACAAAAGACAAAGAAGAAGTATGAGTACAAGAAGAAGAAGAACAGGAGGAGGTGGGGGAGAAATGGTTATGGTAATGATTAGGGGCACCCAGGGATTCCTCTAGGAGAACGGGGTGGCAACAACAACAACAACAACAACAAACCGGTTCAACCTGAAATTCTACGTGCGGCGATTCCACAAACAGAAAAGAGCAGAACACAAGAAGAAGCAGTAAAACAAGTCAAAATACTCTTAAAAGCTGTGCATATCCGACTCAAACCAATACCCTACCCTATGTACGCTTCAAGCAGCGCACTGCATGTAACGCACGCACTTTAATGTTGCCTTTAAAGTGACGCCTTAAATTGAGAAGTACACCAACCCCTTTTCAGGGTTACCAGCCACAGTACGACCTCGTTTAAAGCAACCCTCGACAGAGACAGCTTCCCAATTAAAGAAAGACGCAAAATGTGTCAATTAAATTGAATTATATGAAAATTCTGAATTTGCATATGAATCTATATATGATTTACCTTCAATTTAAGGTGTGGTGGAGTCATGTCTTCTATATAATAAAGTGCATTAAGCGAGGGCCTACTGTATGAAGCTGTCTTAGGCAAAGCTTTAGGTTTAAAATAATGCAAGAATTTCAACGTTTCAGAATGAAATATCGAAGTTATATATCGAATATCTCTATCCCCGCTGCTGATATATACAATATGAATATGAATATATATATATATATATATATGCATTATATATATAAGTTATAGGGTTGTAAGTGCCTTCGGCTTCTGTTGTATTTGGGGTAACTTTACCTTATACCCCTACAGTAGGGAAGAGGGTGCAGGGTGCAGGGTGCAGGGTGCAGGGTGCAGGGTGCAGGGTGCAGGGTACAGAGCATAGAAACCAGAGGCCACGTAACTGTTTGTTCATCTGAATAACAATGCCATATACTACATATATATACATACAGTATATATATATATATTATACATATATGCATAAGGTAAAGAAAAGAAATTGAAAGAAAAAAATAAAAGAAGTAATATTTGCATAATTTGAATGCTAATTAGCCGAGGAACGACTCGAAAAGAGTGGAAAAAAATACATCCATATATGTATGTCTGTGTGCATATTCAATATATATACATATATATGTATGTATGGGAATCTATATTATATAGAACTTGAAAATCAAAAACAAAAAACTCGTTCCCTGGCGCCATACAAAAAAAGGGAAAGAAAAAAAACATAAAAACTTTAAAAACGTTGCAAAATTTACACAATGAAATCAAAAAATTATATAAAATGGTTTCAAAGTATTTCACAATGAATGGAAATAAGAAAAAAAAAACTGGAGCTGGGACCCAAACTAGATATAGAATTCTAGATCTGACTTCAACCTTAGACGAAACTATGACAAGGGAAGTTATTTAGACTAAATCTTTGACTAAATTCAGAGAATGTTCTTCGAGTTAATTTAAGGTTCATTATGCTTTTGCCTGGAACCAGAAAAGGTTCAATCTAAGGGGGAATATCTGATATATAACTGATTATTCTAGCATTCTCTATATATTTGATTGTTTCTCTTTCCTTTATTTCATCTATAAAACTCTTTTTATTCCCCAATTCTTCACTCTTAAAGAACTCAATTGCTTTTATAGCTAAATCTCTCCTATAATCACCCTTTATCTATCGAATATTCATCCTACATACATCCTATATTCATTCTATATACATCCTATATCCATTCCATATCCATTCCATATCCATTCTATATCCATTCCATATCCATTCTATATTCATTCTATATTCATTCTATATCCATTCTATATCCATTCTATATCCATTCCATATCCATTCTATATTCATTCTATATCCATTCTATATCCATTCTATATCCATTCTATATCCATGCGATATCTATTCACTATTTATTCTAGGTTTTCCCTTCATCTCTCACATATTTCTCATATATCTCTAATATATCTCTCCTACAACCATCATATATCTATATCTTATCTCTACTGTATATCTCCTATATATCTCCCGTATCTCTTCTTTATTTCTCCTATATATCTTATATATTTCCTATATATCTTCTATGTCTGACCTTTATCTCCCCTATATTTGTCTTATATCTCTCCGATATCTAACCTTTATCTCTCCTATATCTCTCCTATATATCTCTCCTATATATCTCTCCTATATCTTTTATACTCTTTAGAGAATCTGTCCAGGAGGCAACAAAATATTGTTTCTATATGACGCTTAGCTAATTTTAGCTTTAACAAATCAAAACTAAAGCTATATCAGTTTATCAGTAGGCTTTACTAGATCATATATATATATATAATATATATCTTTACTTTCCATTATCTCATTTGAAAGGCACATTTTGCTATAAAAAAAAAAAACCTCTCGAAATAGAAATGGGAATTAAAGTCGGGGCCTTTCGTTTCTTCCACACAAAAAACTGTTTGATTAGGATTTAGTTTTAATCTAATCGAAACTATAAACCTATATATGTATATATATATATATATATAATGCATATATGTATGTTATAAATGATTCCAAAAGTAGAAAACTTTCCGATTGGATGATATTTCTGTTTCCAGTACAAATATACAAAAAAAAAAGAGCGGCGGGAAGTATTTTCAAGCTTATGGAGAATAGATCTAAAAGTTCTGTCCCTATACTATATACGCCTATATCTTATATATAATCCTAATCAGAGTTGGTTATAGAAGTTAGATCTTACCATAGGAAAAACGTTGTTCCGTTGCGAAATCCAAGAGTCGTTTACAAATCGCATTATTACACATTTTATGTATATATGTAATAATAATATTATTATATATTTTTATATTGTGGCTGAACGGGTGTATCAGGTTTTCATATTATATATGTATATAAATATATATAGATAAATATATATTTGTATTCATATTAAGATCTTATTTGATTATTTTATTACATTTTTGTTTCTTTAATTCTTTTGGTATTATTATTAAGCCTTGGCTTAAATTTGATTCGTTGCGGTTTTAGACACGTTTATAAAATTTGCAATTTAAATTTGTTTCGATTTTTTGGAAAAATTTTCGCTTTTCGATTTTCGACAAAAAACACACAAAAAACACGAGAACGAAACGGCGAACGATAAAAAATAAAATACTTTTCATAATCAATTATCGATTTTTCTTTGCATTTTCTCAAAAAAAAAATTTAATATATTTCTCAAAAAAAAAAACAACAACAAAAATTATCATTTTGTATGAATGTAGATGTATGTATGTGTTTGTATTTAATGGGTGTATGCATGTGTGTGTGTGTGTGTGTGTGTGTGTGTAATGAAGACGTTGCTTAGATGCAGGAATTATGTGGGAGGGGACGCACCCGGGGCGATGCTGTGAATAGGACGCAAAAACTTTGAACTTTTGGCCAAAGGGCGGTGGCGCAACAACAACTTTTTAACAAATTCTGTGTGTGTGTGCGAGTGTGTGTGTGTGGTTGTGTGTGTATGTTTGGCTTGATTTGCCTTTGGCTCTTTTTTATGACACACTTCAGTTCAAATGTTACTTTTACCCATACAAACACACACACACACACACACACAGACGCAGTTAGCCCAGCTGTGCATAAAAACAATTTCAATTTATTATATAAAAAAAGCAGAAAAAAAAAACAATCTATGCCACTTTAAAAGAGCGCACAAAAGGAAAGGAAAAAAAATTGAAAAAATTAGAATTGGAACACAGACGACGACGTCAGCAGCAGCAGCAGCAGAAACGGCGAGCTACACATACATAGAGACACACACACACACACAAACAGGCGTTTATGCATATATATATATACATATTTAATAATATATAAAAATATTTTTATATATATTTACACATACTTTTACACACATAAAAGACAATTCTGCAGAGCAAAAGAGAGAGAATCACAGACAAACCCACACACACACACAAACACATTTATATATATAAAATTCCAACAATTTGCGCTGCGTTTTTATTTGCGCTTCTTTTCACTTTGATATTCGCGCATAGATCAGCATTGCATTTGGGCAATAAAAAAAAGAAGTATAGACATACATACATAGATCTGTGCACATGCATATACATAACACATTTTAATACATATATACATATATATATTTATATTATATATAAGCAACAACAAAGCGTGGGGCGGTTGCGGTGGTCTAAAGTAAAACGCGACGCAATTTTCCAATGTTTTTTTCTTTCTGCCTTTTTTTTTATCCATTTGCCTATATATACAGACACACACATGCACACACACACACACACGCACACATACACAAGCACACGTACACAGTTATAATACACATATATATATATATTTACATATATATATATATATATATGCACACAAATAAAAATATATACAGTTAATTGTACGCGTACACGGCGGCATCTAGAAGTGAATAACTTTTTTTCAATTATTTCTTTTTCTTTTAATTTTAATTTGAATTTCTTTTCTTTTTTTTATTTCTTGTGTGGGCGGCTCTCCTTTATTTATTTCGTTTTGGACGGTTTTTTTTTCTCATTTTTTGCTGTTGTTGGCAGTTTTACTGCGTTGCACATTTACCTTGTTGTTGGTTTTGGTTTAGAGCGACGGTTTTCATAATTTTCGATAATTTGTTATAAATAAATTCGCAACGTATCTGCAAAAGTCGTGAAAATTTCACATGCTCTGCACGCGCTGCACACACCCGAGTTTTTAGGATTTGAGCAACGACATCTACAACATCGACAACGACGACGACAGCGGCGTTGGTGCTCATGTTGTTGCGGCGCCGTAACTCTCTGCCCGAGACCGCATCGAACGCAACACAACGCAACCGAACGCAAACAAGCAGCATCGAACGCGTTCGAACAAACTGTTTGCGTTTGAAGTTGTTTGACACGGCATAGTGAGAGGGCATCTAGAGACATCGAACCGATAGCTCGCCTCGACTTAACACTGGCGTGTCAAAATATTGTGTATAGTACAACAGGGAAAAATAATTAAAGACAATAACTAAAAATTTGATGGTTTATGGGAAATTTCAGCTTCAAAAATGTATATACAATTAAATAAAATTTATTGATCATATAAGATGCATATAAGTAAACATATAGGAGACTGAGCATATCATTTCAATGTGCAACATTGTCATTAAAGAGTTTGGCAAATTACAGCATCGCTACCGAAATACGCTACTAAATTGTTGCCACTACTGTGGATGTTGAATGTTGAAGCCATTGTTGCATTCGACTCTGACCGAGGAGACTGACAAATCTCAATTTTGTTTTTATTTCATTTTGTTTTTGCCAATTTTGCAGTGAAAGTGAAACACAAACAAGGCTGAGGCAAAAAGCCGATGGCGACAGCAGTAGCAGCAGTAGCAGCAGCAGCAGCAGCTGCAGCAGCGTGGGCAGCGCACAACCTGCAACATGCATGTTGGATGCTCGATTCCGATTACCGGTCGCAAAATATTGCTGGCCTGCTTGTTTCTGTGCGCGCGCCAATGTTTCATGTCTATTAATATTGTTTTGTTGTTGCTTTTGTTATTGCTGTTGTTGTTATTGGTGTTGCTTGTTTGATGTTGTTGCTGTTGACTTTTGTGCAACTTACACACATGGCCGGCCGGCAGTGCCCTTATTGCTGTCATGCAACATTTCTAAGCGCCCGCACTGTTGCCAAATTTCATATCGCAGGCACATCGAACAACTGAAAATCGGCAACGTTGTATTGCCAGCGCCCATACACTTGTGCGACAGCGGTGACGGCGACGCTGGCGTCGACATAGACGTTCACAACGACGTCGACTGCGAACGTTGCTGCTTATAACAACATAAATAAATAAAAGGCAAAATGGTAAAAGCAAACAACAAAAGGCAATAGCAAGAAGCAGAATAGACGCACCGACGACGGCTGCGACGTTGCCATTGCTTACTAAGCCCTCTTTAAAAGGCAATAGCAACACGATGATGATGTTGATGATAATGACGACGACGACGATGATGATGATGATGAAGAAGAAGAGCGAACAGCAACAAGAACATGTCAAACAACTCACATGGTCGTTCATACACGTTGTGTTTGCATGACACTCTCTTTCAGGCGCAATCATTCAATTTCAGTCTCAGAGCAGCGCCAACACTGACGGGCAACGGAACAGATGTCGACGCCATTTTTGTATGATGAAAAGGAGGTGATGGAGGAATTCATCAGCTGCTATCGACACTTTACTGCCCTCTGGGATAACAGCTCCATGGACTATCTATCCCGCAGAAAGAAAGAGGCCGGCTATCACGAGCTATTAAAGATATTGAGACGTGTCAATCGTGATGCGAACGTGCAGGATGTGAAGCGTAAAATCAACTCGCTGCGCTGCTGTTATAGACGTGAGATCAAAAAGATCCGTATGTCGTACGGTAGCTATGAGCCGCGTCTCTGGTGGTTTCATTTGATGGACTTTCTCAAGCCGGTGCTCAATAATATACAATCGCCGCCGCCGGATGTTAAGAATGAGGCTCTCAGCCGGGACGATAGCCTCGACGAGGCCAGCGGTCATGTAAGTATGAGAGCGAGATAGAGACATTAGAGAGCGTATAGAAATATATTGACTGTGAGTTAGACTGAGAGAGCGTGCCATGGGGCCAGCCCCCTATTGGCTGTTTATGCTCTTCTGTGTAGCGTGTCTCACTAGGCCTGTATCTGTGCATGTGAGTCTTTGTGTGTGTGTGTGTGTGAGTGAGTTGGACGACGAGCGTATCGAGCATGTCGTACGGCCACGTTGGACGACAGTTCTTATACTGCCCGCAATGACGTCGCATCACGTGCGCAACACGAAATTTTGGAGAGAGTTTTTTCATCTATATCGATCGATGCCGGAGCTATGGCTAACCACATCCAAAGATTATCGAAATCGGAAGCTTAAGAAGCAATCTTATGAGCGCCTGATGGATCACATGCGCCAGGAGGATCCTCATGTCAATATCCATATGATAAAGCGTAAGATCAATAATCTCCGCACCTCGTACAGGCGCGAATTGCGCAAGGTGATCGAGAGTAAGACCCTGCGCCATCAGGAGACCTATGGGGACGAGTATGTGCCCTCCCTCTGGTATTTCAATGAGTTGGAATTCCTGCACGACATGGAAACGGGCGAGGCCCAGACGCTGCTAAGCGGGGAATCCGGATACCTCAAGGAACACATGTCCGACAATGATGAAACTGCCGAGGAGTATATGGATGATCCAGAGCCAGTGAGTGATGGTTGGGTCTATAAGGAATTTGAGGTTATGATAGGCATAGCTGAGCTAGAGATGAAAGTAGATATGACTGGGATCGGGTTAAAGTTATTTTTATCGATTTTAGAAGAGTCGGAATATAATTGGAATAGTTTGAGAAAGTTATGCCGGAATTTCCTGATAGAAATAAGTGAAAAGTATTTTCCTGCACAAGGTCCTTAAATTGTTGGCATTGTTGGGCTTGTTTTGCAGGACGAGGACATATTTGCTGAGCCGCTTCAACCTGAGGAGGACATGCTGGTCATCGAGGGTGAAGGTGAAGCTGAGGCTGAGGGCGTGGCAGATGGCGAGGGTGTGATGGATGCTGAACACGGCGAACACGAGACACGTGTCAAATCGGAAAATAAATATCAGACACATTCCAACAGTAACAGCAGCAGCAGCAACATCAACGATAGCAGCAACAACAACAACAACCACAGCAACAACAACAACAGCAGCAGCAACGGCAGCAGTGGGAAATATTCGCATTCGCATCCGCATCCTTATGGGACAAGCCAAGCGCAACAGCAGCGTCGGAGCAACGGTACCGTTTCAATTCAATCAATGCGTCGACGTCGACGCAGCAGCGATGGCGATTATGAGGAAAGCAGCGCTGCCATCGCTGCTGCTGCTGGCAGGAAGAAGCGTCGTCAGATGCTCGACCAGATGTTGGACCGCGACGGGGAGTATGAGGAGAACGAATGTGATTTGATTGGCAAGCGGATGGCTGCCCATTTCCGCAACATGCGTCCCGATCAGCGTCTCTACGCCGAGCGCATCATCAGCGAGGTGCTCGTCTATGGCCGGATGAATCGCCTCACATTCGACGCCCGATTCCTGCTCCACGGCAACGATGTGGGTGTGGGCCATCATGGTAAGACATAGCTAATGCTGCAAAAGTGTCGCAATCGTGTGAACTTCCCTAGGCGTACCCATTTATATATAGATAGATAGATCTTAAGTAAATAATACTTAAAAGTAAGTAAAGTAGTTTTGGACCAACGGTTCCATGAACCGGTTCTCTTGCCAAAGTTTTGCGTATATAAAATTCACTTGAGAAATAAATAAGAGTAAACAAATATTTAAGACTAAATCAGAAGTGCAAAATCTTGACGAAAGTAATTATGGTTCCAGACCCTGATTTATATATTAACTGATTAAGATGTTAAACGAATTTCCGCTCAGTGTATAGCTTGGCCTTAATGCAACTTGTCTGCTTAACATACACACACACACATACATGTATCTTAGTGAATATGATAAAAATAAGAAGAAATATAAATAAACTCAAAGAGCAAGTTTTAAATTCTTGCAATACGATTAATAACCGATATCTTGACCAGCGGCAATATAAAATCCAAAATGACATTTATGTGGCCTGGTCTAAGGCCTGAGCTTCGGCGCAAAATGAAAGGAAAGAAGAAAAGGAAAAAACACAAAATAAGAAAAAAGAACCGTATAGTCCACGAACCGGTTTTTGATTCATTTAAGATTTGAGTGTGAGCGGTGGTGTTGTGCTGTCTGTCTCACTCACACTCCAACTCTATCTCTTACGCTGTTACCCCGAGAACCCCTTCCTAAAGAGCCAGAGTCAGGCAGCAACCACCGACTTAACTACACACACACACACACACACATACATATACCGCGTTTTTGTTCTTGTTCTTCTTGTTCTTGTTCTTGCTCCATGTCGCTGTGCATTGGCACAGTCTCAGCGCCGCTTTGGCTTTGGTTCACGCTGTGCAAGAAATTTCGCTCATTGTTTTTTTTTCTTCTTTTTCTTTCTTCTGTTGCTCGTCTTCTTCTCTTTTCTATAGTAACTTTAATTTGCTGCCATTGCCGTTGGGGTCCGTTATGCCGAGACCCACTGTTGCCCCCAGGCCCCAAGACTTACAAATGTGTGCGCCCGTATGCATGTGTGTGTGTGTGTGTGTGTGTATAGGGCAGCTGCCTTGGGATTGGGATAGTCATCTGAATCTGAGTCAGCTTCGAGTTAAAACCTTCCACTCACTAGACACCACACTGCACTAAAAACAATCTGTCTGTCTTAACTAAGAACAACAACAACAACAATACGGAGAAGAGGAAGCATTAGAAAAACCCAGTGTTATTTTTTTATTTCTCTGGCCTTTGTTATGTTATTTGTTTCAGGTATCATTGATTAGCTCACTGCTTTATAAAAAACTCTTTTTTATTCTAGCTAAACGCTGCTAAGTTCAATGGCATTTTATATATGCACATAAAAATTCCACTTGGCTTTCACCATGTTGTCAGTTGTCAGCTATTATTGTTCCCATAACATAATATTGTCCATATGTAAATTTTTCGCTTTTATATCGATATGATATCGATATGCCTGTAGTTTTGCGCTGATGTCTGTTCTTTTTGTTTCCATCCACCCGCTACTGTACAGCTATTTTTGCATTCTTTTTTCTTTTTGCTCTTCTTTGTTTGTTGCCTTGCTCGCTTGCTTTTGTCTTATTATTATTTAGCCACTTTTCCTTATTCTTCTGCTCTTATGCCATACACAAACACACACAGAAAGACAAACATATACAAATGCAGACATTTGTATGTTTGTATGAATTCACATATGTATAAATAAAAGTTTTATTTCTTTCTTTGCCGCTTTGTTGTTGTTCTGTTCTTGCTATTTGGCATTAGCAATTCTCTTTCAGACTTTTTTCGCCATACGTTTTTGTTGTTGCATTGTTGTTGTCATGGTCTTTAATTTCCCTTTGCTTGTCATTTTTACTGTTGCGGCTTTGCCAGTCGCCGTTCGACTTTGTACCTCCCTTCTGTCCCCTGCCCATTCCCCCTTTCCTATACTAACCACAGCAGGTCATTAAAATAACTTTGCTGCCCTGTCCTTCCTGTGTTCATTTCGCCTTGCTCTGCATTTTTATTGCCGTTGTCTGCGTCTGCGTCTTTACACGTCTTTGCCCTTCACTGAAAATGATTTTTTTTATTTTTGTTTTTTGTGTTGCTTTTGTTGCTGCTTTTGTTTCTATTGGTGTTGCCTTTGTGTTTCTAGATGTTATTGTTGTTTCTGTTTTTGTTTTCTGTTGTTGTCGTTGTTGTTATAACCGGCGTTTAAGCCGGCGCACAATATTAGTCAAATTACTGCTGTTGGCTTAGCGATGTCTTAGCTTTTGCTTTGTCATACAAAGTTGCTGCCGATGCTGCTCCCCACTTCTGCCCAGGCTCGCAATCAACCACAATCAGCAAGCTCATCTATGTGTGCGTGTGTGTGTTTGTGAGGGGTGTGTGGCACAAAATGAAAATGGCAAAACAAGGTCAAGTGTAGGGAGCAAAGTTTGTTTGAGTGCACATACACATATGTACAGACATACAAATATATGTACATATGCACGCAGGCACGCAAATAGAAACTTTACATTAATAAAAAACGAAAGCTCACATTCGCATAACTTTTTCATTAAGCTCAGTCGTTGCTGCATTTGTTTATACAAAAAGTGTCAGGCCGTTAGCGTCGGCATCGGCATCGACGTCGCAGTCCGCGGCTGAGTCACGCTCAACAGGCGGCGTCCGCGAAATATTTTGAGGTTAACTTTTTGTCACATTGACAACGAAATAATTTGCACAAAGGTGTGAAGTTTTTGAGAGCTGAACTTGACGTATGGCAAAGCCCAACGAGGCCGACGTCGACGACACCTGTGGATACGAATGCAAGAGAAACAGAAAAAAAAGAACAGAAACAACACAAAAAAAAACATAATAATAAAATCGACAACTGCGACCAAAACAACCCTCAACAGAGATTTGCTGCCAATTTGCAAGCCTATGCAGCATACTGGAGTCGACGTCAACGTCAACGTCAAAAAGAGGGAGGTAAAGACAGCGATAGCCCTTGCAATCCCTCTGCTTCTCCTTCTCACCCCTTGCATTTGGCACATGTGTGACGTATGCAGTGCCCGAAAAGCATGGAATAAAATCGGCAGCTGAAAGTGTAACTAAAATACATTCACATAAAAGCAAAAGCTACATTTGCACATACAAGAACACACACACACACGTGCATAGATTCATGCGTACGTGTGTACATTTGTATACAAATGTATACAAATTGTATATTAACGCACACGTATACACAAAGCATCTACAACAAAGTCGCAAAACGAAAAAGAAACCTAAATAAAAAATTAAATGAAAATTTCTGATATAAAACACACGCACACAAACACACATACATACATGCATGCAATACCCACATTGCCAGTCAGCCAAACGTGAACAAGAAACATGAAGTTTGGCAACGTTGCTTTTATTCAGGCAGCATAACAAAGCACTGCGGCGCTGCTGCGCTGCCAGCGGCAAAACGTAACAAGGCGGCGGCAACATCGCACTGTGCTTTATATTAGTTTCAACATTTTAATGAATATAATATAACTTAATTAAATTCTTCTTATTGGCATCAAAGCAATATGCAGCCATAAAACATTTAACTTTTTAAACTATCTTAATTGGTTGCAAATTTTTGGGGGAAAATATGTGACCATTTCACAAATTGTTTTTATACGTGCACATATTGACAAATTGTCCCACGGTGCAGCAACAAACACACAAACAAATAGCGAGCAAGTACGACGGTCGTCGCGACTGACGTCGTAACAGAGAGCGCGTCAGAGAGCGCAGCGCACTAACAACAGAAAAACAAAAAAAAAAAAACAGAGAGAGAAAGGGAAACATCAAGAAACGGACAACCCAGTGGTGAATTGGCTGCGTCAGCAAGAATCATTGACATTCTCTAGGTTTTTCTAAGAATATATATTCTGTGAATGGATAATCTATTCATAAATATAGTAAATTAATAGTACGTGCTGTAATTTCTATAATTGCGATGGAATGTTTATTTTTTTTATATATCAGCATTGGAGTATAACAGCTGTAATCGGTTTTTTATGCTTCAGATGAAAATGCTCGAGCAACGTTATAATAATTTTTTTTATAACTCAATGTATAGTAAATTGATCAATTATAGCTTTAATTCAAATAAAGCTATTAAATAGTCGTTTAATTTAATGCTCTTTAAAAATGACAATTTGTCATCGCTGTTGCAAATTTACTTTAAACAACGGCACAGCTAACATACGCATACCTACATACATGCATAGATGATACACATGTACATACATCAGTTTAATTCATTTGGAAATCAGCATGCACACACGCACACCAACATACATTTAAAGATATGCTCACAGCCAGCTGAGCACAACGCAGTGCAAAATGCGCCAGTGGGTGGGTGGCTCTTAGCACTCGGCACATAAAAAATAATCAAAAAACAACATTTTTTTTGCTACAATTTGACACACAAAGCAGCTGTCTGCACACACACACACATACATACATTATATATCACACGCTGTGTTGCCATAGATACATTTATATGTACATATATAAAAACATACAAGAGTACATGTATATGTATGTAACCCATGGATACATAAGTATCTCCGGCAGCGGGCTGAGGGGTAAGGCAGTGACAGCGCTCGGGTAGGCAGCGGCTGTTATCTACTGCGCATTGTCTTGGTGTTGTTTGCGTAGTTGTCTGTCTGCCAGTGTGTGTGTGTGTTTGTGTGAGTATTCAAGAAGATGAAGCAGAATATAAAAGAGGAAGAGGCACAGAGCAAGCAGCAGCAGCAGCAGCAGAATACCGAATAACTAGCGCAGACGCTTATAGTCAGGATAGCGGGCGGGCGGTTGGTCGGTCGGTCGTTCGGTCGTTCGGTCGGTCGGTCGGTCGGTTGGTCGGTCGAAGAGCCGAGCCAAGCACACAAATCAACATGACACGACCAACGGCAACAACAACTACACAGCAGCAGCAACAACAACAGTAGCAACAACAACTACAGCAACAGAAAAAACCGGCACATTCAACTTCAACGCACACAGACACAGACAACGGCTGACGAAGAGACGAATAGACAGACACTCACACGCAAAAGAGACAGACAGGCAAACCGACAGACGTTGAGTCAGACCGACCGACGATGAGTGCGACGTGGCTTGCAAGCGGACGTGCGAGCGAGATAGATAGCACACAATGATGAACGTAAAGAGGAGAGCGTTAGCGAGAAATACGAAACAGGGTAGAATGGAGAGGGGGGAACGAACCATGCAAACGAACGCGTCAGCCAGTCGAAATAAATAAAGCAAAAGGCTGCCAGGCAGGCAACAACAAGAACAACAAGGGCGAAAAGCAACGCAAATAAAACGAGTAACGCAAAAATAAAAATAACAAGAATATGTAATAATAAAAGAAAAAAAGTAAAATAAAATGAAAGCACACGAAACAAGCAAACGGAGAATGAGAATGAGAATGCCCTGCGAATTTTTATACAAATATGTATGTATACACATACATGTTTGTGTGTGTGTGTGTGTTTGTGTGCACATACATACATACATTCGTATGAGTGTGTGGTAAGAGTTTGGCTGAGTGGAAAAAGTTCGCACGGGTAGCGGGGGCGTTGGCATGCTCGTTGGCAGGCCAAAGCGACTGCAGCGTAGACAGCGGCTGACTCCGTGCCTGCAGCAACTGGAGCTGAGGCTGGCCGTTCGGATAGCATGCAAATCGATGAGTTAGACCTATCCAAGGAAAATGTTGAATGGATTGGGAGAGGACGAGCATAAAAAAAAGGGTTGCCTGAGTGGTTGCTTTTGTATATGTGTGTGTGTATGTGTATGTGTATGTGTGCATGCATAAAAGAAAACCTAGAAGACTGACCAACATACTGCCTGCAACACATTTACATATGCATGAAGCTTTGTGCATACATATGTATGTATGTATGTATATATATATATGTTTACGTATGTGTATGTGTATGCATGCATAATTGTATGATTTATGTACAGCTTAAGGTTTTGAAATTAGAGCTAAAATATGTTTGTAGGAATGAGTTTGTAATCAGAGGAAGGAATATGTTATCTCTTTTAGGTAGAATGTTGTCAAAGATGTAAAGTAGATATACTTACAAACGGACATTTTGATATGTGTATATATATATATGTAATAGATGCTCACATACTTCACATACACAACTTCAGAAATTCGACGTTTAATGCGAAATAGAATTTAAGGCTTTAATTTGAGAGCATTTTTACTTTTTTTTTCTGCTTTAAGAAAGTCAAATTGAAAACTGTTATGGAAAGCGTCAATAATTCAATTAAATTGTGTAAAAAGAGAGTTTCCTTTCCAATGTTGTTAACAGGAACTACAAAAAAATGTGCAGAAATTTGAACACTACGGAAAGTGTTATTATAGGGACATACTTATTAGTATTTCTGGCATAAAATACTCAAATTTCAGAGATATCGATTATCGCATTAATCAAAACCCGATTGATTGCTTGACTTTTCTAAGAAATCCATTTTAATAGCATGTACTTAAAATAAGCTGGTACCACATAAATATGGCTATAACGATACATTCTTATCGATATACAGTAGTACAGCTGTTAAATATGATTACGTATGTACATACATACATATATACATACATATGTATCATAAGTGGCTAAATCATATTCCATACCTTAAAGCTATTTGAAAGACTCAGTTGGATACGGCTGATACAAGTAGAAGATGTCATAATAGTCGGTGGGAAGCCCTTCAAGAGCCTGTACAATTTGTAATCAAGCTCGGAGACGCATACGGTTAGTGCGTGGAGTGGGGGGAGGGGAGGGAACCTTTACCATAACCTCGGTAATTGCTCGACATTGACCGATATCGATCGGTGCCGAGAGAGCGAGCGCATTACGTAGTATTTGAGCAGCTGTGCGATAGATTAACGCCCCACCGCACCGCCGCCCGGTGCTAAATAGACTCCGGCTATTAATGACTATACCATACGATAACCTCAATCCGGTACTCATTTCTGCCGCATGCTTATTCATTTCTCGCCTTGTTGCTAATTATTGTTTTATTTTTTTCTTCTTCTTTTTTTGCCTTCTTTCTTTTAATGTGTGTTTATTGAAGTTTTTTATTATCGGTAAATCGCGCGCGCTTCGCTTATCATAACACGTCCGCGTCCGCACGTCCAAGCCTAAGACAGCAGCTACTTTACTCTCTCTACCTCTCAGCCAGTGTCCCACTCGCACTCGCACACCCTCTTTCTCTGTCCACCCCCTCCCCCTCACAAACATCACCTAAGCGATTCCACTGGCTGTTGTCCATTAACATGCGACTGATCGTCGCCAACAGTCGTAGCAATTCACAGTTAAGTCAGTTGTCATATGTGTTCGTACACACACACACACATACACATACATGCAAGCATACATAAGTGTACATATGTGTAAGTGTATGTGAAGAAACAAAGAAGAAAACAAAACCTAACCTGAATTTATGGCTGCGGCTGGTGGGTGACATTGCGGAGTAGGCAAAGTGAAATGGCAAACATTGATTAAGTGCGAGAGTGCGAGTGAGATAACAGAAACTGGCGAAGCCGAATAAGCGCAAAAGTAGCGCAACTTGCGGTTACAAATACTATAACAACAACAACGACAACAACAACAACAAAAGCAACAGCAAAGAGAAGAATGAGAACGACAACAACAACAATCGGGAGCAATTCCAAAAGCTTGCCGGTTAGCGCTCGTAATCGACTCCGATGTCGGCAGCTTCATCATCATTATCATCATCATCAGCAACATCATCATCATCATTATTATTATTATTTTGCCTGCTCTTTCAGCTACACCGATCTATGCTTGTGTGTGTGTATGTGTCTGTATGTACATACAGACAACTACTTTACCCCCGTACTGCTTGATCGCGTCTTGTATTACGTGTTGGCTTTTTGCATGTTTTTTGTCGTTGTCGTCTTGGCTTTATTTGTGCATGAGTCGTTGTTGTTGTTGTTGTTCTTGTTGTTGTTTGCCGCTTAAGCCAACTCAATCAAGTCACAGTCACACAGGCCTGCTGCTGCTGGCTGGCTGGCTGGTACCCGCACCCGTTCGTCCGCTCGACCCGCTCATCCTATGCGAAAGCCAGCGGCCAGCGGCCACTGGCACCCAGCAACAGGCCCCAGCAAGTTGATGATCGCGCTGAAACCGGTTTCCTCTTACTGCCTTGCATATTTTTAGCAACAAGTTGAAACCCGGACTGAAATTGCGGCAGCTGAAGAGGCAGAAGGCAGAAGGCACCAAGAGGCATACAAATATACAAAAAAAAATACAAACACGGGCAGACACGCACACATGCGCACACACATATGTATATGTATACACATATGTACAGTGTATACATATATACGGGTAGACACACAATGATAATGAAAACGTGTGCAAAGATCGGCGGCAGAGACGGCGGCATTCGCTTGTAACAAAATTGTTTTTATACTTTTGCGAACGATCCGCGCCAAAAGCACCGCCGTTTTACCCCCCGTTGCTACGACAAGCGACTTTGGACGGGTTGGACAAACCGGCAGACGGAAATGACAGCGACCGCAAACATAGCCGCGTCATCGTCTCAGTCTCAGTCGCTGTCGCTGTTAACGTTGGCGTCGCCGTCGCCGCAAAACAATTGCTGTCCATTGTTGTCGTTGGGCGACCCCACGGCCCCAGCGACGCGACGCAAGGCGAAGACGGCGACGATGATGTTCTTCTATACACTTTCGTTTGAAGTAACCTTATTGATTTTCTTATAACGTTGGGTATATCGATAAATTATGAAACAAATATCGATATTACGAAAGTAATCGAGTTGGTTTTTAAAAGGCATCAAATAAGCTTTAGGAGCGATATATTTATAAACTTTTCAGTGCTCACAAGAATCGTTTGCGTATATGTGCATGGAGTATCCTCCGCTTAGGTAGGGCATACACTAGTCGGATAGGTGTTTTAGCTATTGTCGTTTCTTGTTTTCTTGCATTTTGTTACATTTGCCTTGCCATTCATATTTTGTTTATTGTTATTCCCCAGCGTCTGACTGCCTTGCCCCGCCGCTTTGCGCCAAATTCCCTCACCACGTAGACCATGTACCCCATCCCGTGGCACGCCCCCAACCATGTTGGACGAGCAGCGTGGCCGCAAAAGTTGCGCCATGGGGCAAACACAATGGCACTTTGACCCTGACTTTTAATATGTGAGCTGTCGCTTGGTGTGTGCCGCACTTCCCACTCCTCAAGTCGCTGGCCCTCCCGCCAGCTCCATAGTGCTCCGGACAACCTGCCCTTCCCCCTGCGCCCCCACCCCTCCCCACATCCTAACCACGTGCTAAATTATTGTTATTATTATGAATGTGTTTGTTGCTGCTAAACGTTAAAGTATGATTAATTGACCAGAGGTTGTGCGGCGCACTTCAACACATTTTACATGTTAACCCCACACACTCACACACACGCACACACACACTTAGATCACTTACTTAGCCCCCTTTTGTGTCCATTGTTGACTCTGCTTGCCTTGGCAACTCTTCCAGTCTCAGTCCCAGCTTCATCTTCGCTGCTTCAGCTTTAGTCTTATCAGTGTTTAGTCTAACGCAGCTGAAATTTAAATATGTGGGGAGATGCGTCCCCTGCGACTCTGAAACCCACGCACATTTTACCTCCCTCTATCTCTCTCTCTCTCTCCAATCACAATCCCGGTTTAATGTTCAGCTCTCTGGCTTCAGCTTTAAGTCCCCTACTCCTATTATTGTTTAGTCTGCAGCAGCTGGAATTTAAGGAGTAGGCGGGCACTGATAGAAAAGTATCTTAGAAACATAGGAAAAGCTTTAACTTTAGTGCAATCGTAAAAAATACTTAAATTAAGCCGAGCTTATCTTAAGTTTTGAGCCCAACTTAAGAGTGTGTGTAAAAAGCAGTTCTTAGGAGTCCCTCCTGGTCTTTGGTTGAAACAGCAACGGATTTAAGCGTTAAGATCTTGACGTGCTTTTAATTAAAGGTTTTTTTTATGGTTAAGGTAATCTCAGATGCTTCATTAGTTGGGAACAGGCTTGCAGACACCAGCAACTTCTGGACAGGGGCATGCAACATGCAATAAATTTTGAACTTAATCTTTTATAAAAACAAGCTTAAAGTTAGAAAAGTTTTGTTTCTTAAAGATTTAAAGGAAATGTTTCTCTCAGCAGAAAAGTATGCTACAAAAATTTAAAACTAAACAGCTAAGACACAAACCCTAAGGGGAGAGAGAGCCCAAATAAATTTTGCCTAAAGTTGCCATTCGACTATTCGAAATGCTTTAACAATTAAAGAAGTTATCGAAACGTGGAACACATCAATAATATCGATAAGAGGCAGTTGAAAATTCAGTGTTCTTGTTAGGTATAAAATTGTATTTGTCGATTAATAGCTAGAGTTTACATATTTATAGGATGAAAAAACGGTAATTGTTAGGGAAATTTTTAAAAAAAAATATAAAAAATTACTTAAAGTTGGAAGTTGGCTTAGACGTTGCGCACGCCGCGCAGCTCCTTGTCGGCCTTCTTGAGGGTGACAAAGTTGTTGAGCTGCTTGACGCGCAGCTTGGACCAGATCATAAAGTTGCCCAGTCCGAGTATGGTGGCGGCATGGAGAGCAGCAGCTTCCGGATAGAGCACGGTGGAACAGCCCAGGCCCGATGGCAGATTGAGACTGGACCACACATCGACCTGCATGTTGTCCGACTTGACGGGTGGGCAATTGATCACCGGATAGTTGGTGTTGCCAGAAACGACTGGTCCCAGACCATTCGAGCGTCCGGCAACGGCCACAAAGATGAGATTGCTCATCACGGATTCATATTCGCGCACAATGCGCAACGTCTCCTCGGGGCCCTTGTGGGCGGAAGTGACGCGCAGCTCCACGTTGAGGCCGAGCGAGCGGCAGCTGGTGGCGATCTTCTCGCAGTGCGATGTATCTGAAGCGCTGCCCATGAGGATGACCACCAAATGATCCTTGCGTGGAATTATTTCCGCCAGCTGCTCCGATACCCAGATGAAGTTACGCTTCACTTTATCCAGATCGGTGCTGGTCACCGATGTCAGATTGCGATAGACCTGCTTATCGACCATCAGACGTTTATCTCCCGCCGGCCAGAGACGCCACGAATCGGAGTCAATAATGTCAGCAAGCACAAGGTTGCCATCGGCATCCACACCGTACTCCACTTTCATGTCAATCAGTGCACAGTTCTTCGTCTGCCAGGCACGTTCCAGGATCTCGAATACCAGCAAAGTTGTGCGCCTCATGATGTCCACCTCATCCTGACCTGCAAGTGAATTCGGTTCAGTACCAGCTGGTTCTCTATTAGCTCATTTTCGGTTCCTTACCAATAACGAGACCATTCAGATCGAACTTAGCCGAAATGATTTGCTCATCGCTCCACTGTGGATCGTGGTTGGCATCATCCTTGAAGAAGGTCTCCTGCTTCGGCGGCGAGAATCTGTGAAGCATAAAGCAAAGCAAGTTAATATATATCCTTTGACTTGAATTGGCTATTGATTCTACAACAAGGTCAGAGAAGCTGCCTTCTCCCCTAGCCCTTTTTTCCCTGAGCTCTTTTCAACCTTAGACATTTTTTCCCTTATCCCTTTTCCCTTTTCTTCCTGAGCTCTTTTCTACTTTTTCCTTCAGTGATTGAAGAAACTAAAAAGAAAGCCTTAAAGAAAGCTGTGGTTACCGATTCAGGAAATAAGCCTATAAAATGGAAAGATAATACCTTCCCATATGGAAACCACAACTGGCTCCATGGAATACTCGCAAAGAGAAAAGAAAAGAAATTTCCCTAAGAAATCTGATCCCGCAGCTTGAAATGCATGAAAATTCCGATTATCGCGTGTTAAAGCGAATTAAGCATATATCTATATACAAAGGGAGTTATTTAGAAAGAGGGTTACTTGAAGCTTTATCAACCAGCTTTAATTACCCGAAAATTAGAAACCATTTGAAATTATTGAACAATTTATCGGGTTGCAACACTTCGGGAGTTCCTAATTAGCCTCGAACCCTTCGAAGAGTTATCAAATTCCCATTTTAAATATATAAAGTCGGGGAGTACGAATATTGTTTAACCAGCTATAAATATTAACAGTGTTTTTGTCGCGCTCCGTTGCACGGCTTATCAGGCTGCCTGCAGGGCAACCGTCGACCTCGTTGGACCGCATTAATTGTAGGTAGATGAGCTTGTTTACGACAGCTGTCAACAAAGACCGCAGCATATGGAGGGGATGTGTAACGGGGAATAAATGGGTTGCTGGATCGGTGGGACGGGGTGGGGGTGAGGGTGAGGTGGGTCACTGACGTCAGTTGCAGTGATAAGCCGATGTGATTGGAGCGCATGCAGCACACCGGAGATAACCCACATTTCATTACTAACCTGTAACCCTCGGGCACTCCCACATTGCGTTTCAGAAATGAGCCGGTTGCCAGGCGACGGGTTACCCATTCAATGGGTATCATCTCGCATTTGCGAGCAATGAATGCCCTGGCGCCGCACTGCTTTACGTACGCGGTGCGAACGCCTTATAGCATAATGAAGTGGCGGGTTGGAGAGGGGAAGAAAGAAAGAGAAAAATAAGCTGATTGCTTTTGAGTGAAAGGAAATTAAGTTGACACTACGCACCCGCCTCATTCAGGAGACGAAAGACCTGTCCATTGGTGGTGTTTGAGATTTCAGCTTTTCCAGCTAAATCATGAGCCTTGACTCCATCGCCGGCGGTGATGCGGTCCTTGCTCAACAGTAGACACAAGCCATTATGCTCCGGCAGATTGAAGACCTGCTTGGTTTTGCCCTCGATAAGCACCTTGCCTAGCTTGTAGCCCTCAACTGTGAAGAAATTTGTAATGTAAGCCTGTGGGATTGCTGCCTGATCCGGATCTGGACTTACTTGATGTTGGTGTGGTTGTCATTCTCGTCTGTTTTATGTGTGTAAATTTACTTTAATTGTGGCACGAAGTGGGCGGCGGCGGGGAGGAGACAGCACGCAGTTTTCAATTTCAAATCTCACGTGTTGCGCGTTCTGCTTTGTGCTTGCTATTCGCTTCTAACTATTTCACTTTGCGTGCACGTCGAAGTAAAGCTTCAAGCCAACTGTGCGCTAACTTTAAGTGCGAGCGACTTTATGTGCTTTGAGTTTGTATTGGGGTTGCTTATCTCAAACTTACCCACACTCAAGCGCATCTGTATACATACAAGCCAAGACACACATATACACAGGCTCACACGTGCGTAGGCATTGCAAAGATCGCCCACCGCAGAGAGCAAAAGCAAAGAGAGCCAGACAGTGGGAGAGGCAGCAAGAACACACTATGGGAGAGCGAAAACTTAGTTTCACTTAACTTTAGGCAACGACTTGACACAGATACGAGCAAAGCCGAAGAGTTGCTCGTGTGCGCATACGTTAAAGTTCGGCTGATCAGCTGTAAGAGTGTACACTCTTCGCTTATTCGTTTACAAACATGATTTATCTTTCACGTTGTTCTTTGTATGCTTCTTACTTTCAATTTTTATCAATAAAACAGTGTTACCATATTTCAAATGTTCTTTATATATGTGTGCGTAAGCATAAATATAGTAAACAGGTTTACATTTGTATATCTTCTCGCGACAATAAGCTGGATACAGCTTCTATTCTGTTTTAATACACTCTCCGCGTTTAACCTGATACAAATTATAGTTGATATGTGTTATTTATGTTTAAAGTGTTTGGTGTAAGCAGTTTTTCCTGCTCTACAGATCAATCTAGAATCTAGATTATTGACGCGTTATCGTTTTCATTTTGCTTAGCATCCCATATACATATACATATAAATATATGGGAACATGTGTAAACAAAAATATTTTTGTTATTTTTGTTCCCGTCGCGAAGGCTCCATGTTTTCCGCATGCCAAGTTTTTGCACCAGGGGGCGGTGTAGCGAATCAGGAATATTTGCTTGTTGCCAAGTACAGGCGGAAAGTCAACTGTATTATTGGACACGCTGCAACTGCATTGCGTAACTATGATTTATTTATAGCAACATCTATTCGAGATCAGAAATGAATGAGGTAATTTATTGCATTTTAATCACTTGAGTGTTTTGTTATATATATAAACATTATTTATATATATCTTTTTGCATTAGGTAAAATTAATTATATTTAGTAAATAGTAAGTAATACTAACTTTAATTGTGCCATCTAACATTTATTAAATAGTAAATAATACTTAGTTTAGTTGTAACAGTGCAGTTTAAAACGAGCGCCAAGCTACCAACAAAATTTAGCAAAGACCACAACCATCAGACAAAAGCATTGTCGATATGATCATATCGATAGTTTTTGTCTTTGGTAAATTTAATTTTTGTGTCCAGTTTCGTCAAGTCGATGCAGTGCTTACAGAATTTCGTTAAGTGAGTAAATGTTAGGCGCATCGATAACACTGCTGAGGTGCATTTGCAACATAGCCTCATGAGTATAACATTTGCATTTCTGTGAAGTTAACATGTTCTGTGCGAGATTAAAAAAATTAGAAATTTGTTGTTGTTTTTTTCGCCGCCGCAGAGCAAGCACGTCGGTAACGGAAATTTTCGTCAGCATTTTTCGCGCTTTACGTATTTGCGGCGCCCGGTCGTCGTCGCCGTCGCTGCCAACACCGTCAAGCGCAGCGGCGTCGCATCAAGCAAAGACGTAATCCCTTTTATTATTATTGAAAAAAAAGAAAAAATTTTAATAAGAAAACGAAAAATGATGCATGGTTTTTTCAGTTGTACTTTTCAGTTGAACTAAATTTGATGCGTCGTCGTCAAGCTTGGCTCGCGCGTTCTTGTTATTATTGTCTCTCGTCTGTCAATTGTATTATATTAAAATTACTTTATTTAATTCTCTCCGTTAGTGTGTGTTTGTTTGCCTGTGTTTGACTGTGTCTGTGTTTAATGTGTCTGTGTGTTGTCCCGGCTGCAGAGCCGCCGACGACGCCGACATCTCGCTTAGCGCTGCACAAAAGAATCTGCCGCATTTACAACAAGAACAACACAAGAAACAAAACAAAAAGGAAATTAATTGAAAGGACAAACCAAAATAATAAGAAAATAAGAAAACACCAAGCACAGCATTTTAATTGCAAACTTTTTCTTTTTGCTTCTCTCAATTTTTTTCTTTTTTTTATCATTTGTTATGGTTTCTTATCCTTGGCAAATCTCTCTTTTTTCTCCCTAATGCTCTCGCTCTCAATCTGTGTGTTTGTGTGTGTAAGTTTGCCGTTGCCTTTTGCAACCCCCACATTGTAGTTGTTGCGTTTTGCTCTTATACCCGCTTGCCGGAACGACGCTAAATTTTGTAGTTTACAGTTATCCTGCTTTATAGAACTCGTATGCACATGCAATACATATAAAAGTATGCATGAGTGTGTGTGTGTGTGTGTATGTGTCTACATAATGTACGAATGTGTGAGGCGTGAGCAGCATAAACAAAAATGAGAAGAGTTTTTTTTTTGTTTTTTTTATTGTGAATTTCAAGATTGTAGGTCGTGTTTCCACCCACACAGTCGTTAAGTCGACTACCAAATATATATTCGCATAAAGGCCATAAGCTGTAGAAAATGAACTGCCTTTCCATATTAATATGCAAGTGTTTTCCCGTCTGTCGCCAGTTTCCCAGCCTCCAAGCCAACCGCAATCATTAAAGCGTCTGAAGTGTTTTTGATTTTCTTTAAATTTTCATCAAATTTCTCATTGCATACTTTTTTGGGGAGCTCATAAAATTTTGATGATATCTCGATGTAGTTTTCCTCCCCCAGTTCCCTTTGTGTGCATACATAGAGAATACTATTTATAGCCCATAGTTATACATATTGTGTTACAGTAAAAGATTGGCATTTCAAGACATTCTTCTACCTAATTACCTATTCGCTTTCGTTATATACTATGTACAACGCTATACTCACGTTTCTAGCGGGTCTACCATATTATTATTGGTTTCACATGGCCATAATGTCAGACGTCTCTGGGGACATTATTAGTAGTGCCTTATCGACATGCGAGTAATATTGTCATAAAACTAGAACTAAACTAAAAGGCGAGCATTGATTAATTTCTCTCGCTGGCTGGCAGTGCATGCCCAGTTGTAATAATCAAGTAATAATCATAACCATTAAAGTTTATGATTAGCCGTTAATCAAATCATACATATATCGTACATATGTGTTATATCATATCATAATGTTCACGCATAGTCATAGATATATTTCAATTAACAGAGTTCTCAATTACGTTGAGCTCATAAAAATGATATCTTGACATTTTTTTTTATTTTATTTTGTTGTTTCCTATTTGTTTTTTTTTTTTGTTTGGTTCCGCAATTTAAATTGATTTTTTTTTATTCCGGCTGGTGGTACCCGGTGCTGTAAATGCATTCTGTGTTTTAGTTATTGTTGTTGTTGTTATGCTGGTGTTGATACCCTGCAATTATTTTAAGTGGATAGACAAGTTGTAAAAGAGTTGTGCGCAAATTATATGCAATAATCAGGTTTCTATGTGTAGTTCCGTCTGTTAACATGCAGTATAAGAGGTGCATCAATACCCTAACTTCCAGACAAGATACTTCCAGCTTATAAGCACCTCTCGTGACTCACTAAAAGCGAATTTGAATCAAAAGATATATATTTGATCTATATGCTAGGTGTAAAATTTAAAAATTCACAATTTCCTATAGTTAAAAGCAAAGTAAATGATGATGTTATATTATTCGAGCTGACTACAGGGTATGCAGCAGTCAGGCTCACTCGAGTAGTGTATTCATATACATTTTGCTGTTAGTTTTTGCTGTTCTTGTTGCGCTCGCCAAATAATCATGGTAATGCAGCAGTGCAAAGAATTTGTTGGGAACGCACGCAATCTCCCTCTTCGTTTACCTCTCTTTTGGTACCTCTTTTACACCTCTCTTACTCCGTCACACTCACAGACACAGAATCGTCGCACTCACACACAGATACGGAGCGGTGTCCACTTAAATGGCACAACAATCTGAATTAAACATTGGGGATAGAACGGGAGAGAGACATAGATAGATAGAGATGGAGAGAGAGAGAGAGTAAGAGAGCTCTTTCGTTATGTTTAACATTTTATTTGTTTGCTTTCGTTGCAGCTGAAATAAATAAAGTAAAAGAAAGACTGCACCGTTCTGCCTTAAGCGTTGCCGCAAGCACAGCAGCAGCCGCAGTGGAAGAAAGACAAAGTATACGTTGAAAGTAAACAGGAAGCAAGATCAAGATCAGCGCGAAAATAAGATAAACGAAAGTGAAACAAGAGACAGAGAAGAAAATAAAAGAAAATAAAGAACTAGCGAGTGCGACTGAGAAAGCAAGTGTGCAGAGAGAGAATTACAATGAGCTCGTACATCGAACTGTTTGGATTGTTTGTGCTGCTGATGCTGCCCTTTTTGTACGAGACGAATCATATATTCCGTTATTATTTTAAATTCTTCATCTATTATGGGATCGTATCGTTCAATGCGATCGTACTAATACCGGCATTCCTCACACGACCTTGTGATGTACGCAATCTGCTGTGAGTATAATTTCAAGAATCATAAATACATATATAATTTGATAAATTGCACTAATTATAATTATATATAGAACCAATCGAACTTTGACAAACAATATGCTTTTTATATAAGACCCCCAAAAAAATGAAACAGAACTTATCTGCCATCATAAATGATTTGCACGTATGCAGCTCCTATACAAATAGTATATTCATATATAGTATATACATATCGTGCGGTGATTATTCGAGAAATCGATAGACCTTGTTATGATTCTCTTTGTAGTTCCCATTACCGATTCTGTTTCACTTGTTTATTGTCGTATTTTGTCAACTTTGCCCAACCTCAAATCAGCGCATTCCCCGGTAACTATCTTTATGTGTGGTCAGGTGGAACCCGTATTATATTATATTTAATTGCATTGCAACCGTACCGCTTTTTATGACAACCTCAAGGGTATCGTGTCGGGTTCAACTAACTCCGTTTGCTTATCTCATCCACTTTAGGTATCAACTATAATCAAATCTGAGCTACCTCTTCAACATTGTTTATTTTCAACAATCATATGAATAGTTATGAAATTACAGATAGAAGATTATGTCTGAGGGAAGACTAGATCTTTCCGTTTCCGATCTTTGAATCCCTTCTTAAGCCTTGTATAAGTTAGCTCTTAGTATATCAATCTATAACTATGGAAAGATATGGGAAACGATTGGGGATTTGCGGTACATCCTCTCAGTATATTATTCTATAAGTATGAAAGGAAGTAAAAAACGATTAAGGATATGCAGTGTATCCTTTCAGTATACCAATCTATAGGTATAGAAAGGAACAAGCAGGTATTAACCACCATTATATAGACTGTTTGGGTTAGTTAAATGGTCTCTAAGTCTATTGCCCTCTAATCGTTAATTGCTGTTAGGGAGGTGTTAGAAATTTCCTCCCACAGAAGGAACTCAATTGAAGTTGATGATAGTCCTGTGCTGAAGTCCTGTCTAGAACACAGTCTACTAGGAAATTGAATGTGTGGTTACTCCCATTTTGTGGTCGCTCCAGGAATAATTACTATGCTCGGCTCGCAAGCGAACAGCTTGTCAGTGCAACAAGCAGGAATCGCAGTCCCTATTTGAGTTTGTCCTTTGGTTAGTCCTCGATTCCCATAGACTACATTATTTAACCAACCATCAATATTAACGGGGTCTTTTGCATACGCTGGGAGTTTCGTCCGAAGCAGAGGCGGGAGCGGGAGCGGGAGATTTTAAACATTCCTTTTGTAGTCAGGACGTGTCGCGAAGGACGCGTCTGGTGAAAGGTTTGTAGACCGTCGACTAGCCTTGTGTTGCGTTCGACACGTGTCAAGAACCTGCTGCTCGGTGGATAGTGGTAGTCGTAGTAGTCGTAGTCGTAGTAGTAGTAGTAGTGGGGTCAGGTGGTTTCACCTGGTCAGGTGGTTGGTTGGTTCGGCAGTTGCGTTTGTGTTTTGCGCATTAGCCGCACGCGCCAATGCCAATCGACTTTGGTTGGGTTCCCTTAATTGTTAACTTGGCCATGTTGGAGGCTTGTTATTTGCTTCACACTTTGGCCCAAGGGCAACGGCTTCTGTTTTGGCTTCGTGCATATTTGATAGCTGCCTCAATTGAATTATTAATTATGATTGCTTTAATCGATGGTCTGCGCCCCCCAATGAAATGAAATGCATCAGCTGCAGTTCAATTTTCCTTGACTCTTTTCCAGGGTCCAACGATTATATATGAACTCATGCAATGTTACATGGACTACCCCTAACCCTAGGGTGGTAATCAGGGTCTGACAGCTCGACAAGCGGTCTAATTATCGTTACCCACTCCCCAATCCCCAACAAGAAAAACAACCTCAACAACCTTGTTGATATATTAGATCTATTGTTCGAGATTACATTAGCATTCTATATAATAACTGATTGATCTTGCTTATGGGGTTATGATATACATACGTATAGTTGGGGGCGAGATCTAACTGAGGGCCAGTGTCAGATGCTTTTCGATAAACAGCAATAATTTTCTTTGGGTTTTTAGACTGTGACTATGACTATGTGGTGCAGTGGTGCTCTGGTTGCTGGGATGCAGTGGTGCAGTGGGACGTACCTACAAACCCGTTGGCAGCTGCACTGCGCATTGATCTTGTCGAGAATTGCTTATGAGACTTGACCATTTCATGTGTGCCAAAAAAATAGATGAATGTATGTGCAGATATTTTTGGATCAATGCGCATTGCAAATAGAAATGAAGAAAAGTATTACTCAGCAGCGCGTTCCCATTGACTCAGTGCATCTTCATTGGTCTTCCAATCTGTTGCCCAGCTCACAATGCCTTGGCATTGTCTTGGGCCTGTTGCCAGGGACGGCAGCGTCTCTGCAGCCGGCAATTGACGCATTTGCATGTGCCGATGTGACCGTTTTTCACATTGATCTCTTTCCCCTGCTCCTGCTCCTCCTCGTCTTTGGGGCGCGTAAGCTTGGCGACGGCGAACGAGGTCATATCCTGGTTGGTCTTCCTCTGACCATCCGCCGACTGTGGCTGACGTGCGATTACCTTTCGCCGAGTAGCCGCTGGTTCACGTTTCTTAAGCCACCAATTGAAGTCCGGCTCAATGAAGCGTGGCTTGATTTCCACCAGTCGCCGCACAAATTCATTGCGCTGCCTCAGCCACTCGTGACCGAATTCCCAGCTCAGTAATTGACTCATCTGGGGCGGTTCCGTTGACTTCTCGAATGTGGATACGAACACCGGACGCGGTTTTGCTATAATCCGGAAACAAGCGACTCACGTTCGACTGCCCCAAAGGTCTGGCGGGGTCCCACGTGCCCTTCTTCATCCTGGAAGAGAATTGATAACGTATAATATACTCAAGGAAGGATTGCAATATCTTTATGCGAGCTCTCTTATGGTTCTCTCTTTGATCAATAAAGCTCTTAAGAATAATAATATTAAATTCGAGTTCGTATTTAAATATAGAGATTCGAGATTCTTGATAGAAGAATAGAGCTACTTACTTGATAGCACGCCTACCTAGGTTCAATTCAGAATTGGACTCCTTCGATCATCTTGGGAATATACAAAGAGGGATAGAGGGATAGGTGGGCGACTATGGAGTGGTTACTTATAGGATAAGAGTTTCTATAATTGCAACTTATGAATGATTTATATATAATGGGAGTATATATCTATTGTCTATGTCGATCTTTATATAATTAGAGAGGAGCTTCTTTAATAAATTTTGAGAGTAACTTGTCATGGGGAGAGTTTCATATCCTAAACAGGACATTCCTGTGGGGTTTCTTTCATCCTGTCTAGAACTAAGCTATTTATCAACCCTTCATTGTGGAATCTAAGTAATGTCCTAAAAGGACACTCCTTAGGTTTTTCTTTCCTTGTCGCCCTACTCTCTTCCACTGTGAAGCGTCTATATACAGGGACAAGTCTCATATGGCATCATATACTATATGGCATTCTTTCTGGAACTGAGATACTTCTGCAGCTCTTCACCTAACACCTTTCACTATGGAAGCTAAGTAATATCCTAAAAGGATATCCTTATGGGTTTTCTATCCTCTCTTTAACTTCCTCTGTGGAACTTCTTTTCATATAAAGGGAAAAGTCTCATGTGGTTGCATATACTATATGACATGCAGTCTGGAATTGAACTAAAGCTTCTCCTGGTCTTCACCCATCACTTTTCGTTATGCAAACTAAGTAATGTCCTAAAAAGGACTTCCCTACGGGTTTTCTTTCCTTGTCTTCGTACTCTGCCCTATTTCCCTGTAGAGCTTCTGTTCATATACAGGGACATAGAAATGATAGAAATGATGTATGACAACAAAGCTGGAACTTGTCCGGGACTTCACCCACAACTTTTTATTATAGAATCTTCCTATTACTTCCTGTATCTATCCCTTACTATTACCTTTCCTTTCCTTTATCTAAGACTTAACTGTTACCTCCTTTATCCTAACTTAAACTTAACTCCAACTCTCTGATAACTTTGAAGCTGGGCGAGCACTTGGTGTCATCGCGTCACAACGCTGATTGGTCTACGCTGGGAGCTGCGTGGCAAGGAGCATCTCGAGAAGGATCAGGCCTGCATCATAGTGGCCAATCATCAGAGCTCACTGGATGTGCTGGGTAAGTCTCCACATACATATATATAATATATCTTTATGATACTAATCCCTGACTGTTCCAGGCATGTTCAACATCTGGCATGTGATGAACAAGTGCACGGTGGTGGCCAAGCGGGAGCTGTTCTATGCCTGGCCCTTTGGCCTGGCAGCTTGGCTGGCCGGACTGATCTTCATTGATCGGGTGCGCGGGGAGAAGGCGCGGGAGACGCTGAATGCGGTGAATCGTCGCATTAAGAAGCAGCGCATTAAGCTTTGGGTATTCCCGGAGGGTACACGCCGCAATACTGGTGAACTGCATCCGTTTAAGAAGGGCGCCTTTCACATGGCCATCGATCAGCAGATACCCATACTGCCGGTGGTGTTTAGCTCCTACTGTACATTCCTCAACGATAAGAAGAAGATACTGAATACAGGACGCATTGTGATCACAACACTGCCGCCGGTCAGCACCGAGGGTCTCACCAAGGACGACATCGACATGCTCATAGAGCGTGTACGCGCCCAGATGACCGAGACCTTCAAGCTCTCCTCCGCAGAGATGCTGCAGCGCTATAAGCCACACAAGTCAATGCCGCCGACGGTGGTCAACGGCGCCGAGGCCGTTGCCGCCGCCGTCGCAAACAGCTCCGGCTATGCGCAGCTGCACGTGGGCGCCGCTGCCGCCTCCTACGAGACGTACAAGAGCAGCGCCGGCAAGGCGACCATGCTGAAGACGCTATAGGCGCCATCTTAACGAACTATATTCATAGCTCACACGTATTTCTTGGCCCCAATGGGCCAACCAAAGCGCGACTTGTCGACTGTCGACACCTTTTTTTCATAGGCAACACATACCAAAAAGTAGAGAAACACACTAAACTACACTATGCAACAGGGGTATTCTTTTCTTCCTCCTATTATTATTATTATTGTATTGTTTTGTTATTACTATTAATGGTTACACAACTTCATTTGGTTTTGTCTTCAATGTTTTTAAATGTTCAACGTATTGTTTGCCTTTTATAAACCAATTAACAGATCTCTTGATTTTTTAATTGTTGGACTTTTTCCAGCATTTTATTAAAATCTCAATTTCTAGCTTTCATCTAAAAGAAGTTTGGGTTGCATAGTGTTAATTATAGATTATGCATAACATACACTGCACATCAAATTATATAGCTAAAACTAACACAAGTATAATCCATGTACTAGCGGAAGATTTTATAACGAAGTATTCCAAAAACAAAAAAAAAACAAAAAAAAAGAAAAAGAAAAAAAAATAACAAATACAAGAAAAACGTATTTTTTTTACTTAGACATACCAAAAAAATCAAAATCAAAAAGGAAACCAAAAGACAAGAAACATAAGACAGAACTAAAGAAAAAAAACAAAAAAAAATAAAATAATATTTAATAATTAAATCAACATATTCTGACTAGGGCTAAGAGGGGTCCATTAGCAAAAAGAAAAAGAGGAAAATCAAAGGAAAAGGTTTACCCAAAAAAAAAAGAAAAACAAAATCAAATTCAATTTTCATCCCACTTTATCAGAGGCGCTCTCCGAGAAGCGCTCAAAATCGCTTGTATATATATTATAACCGGAATCGTGGCATATCTGGGTCGTAACTTCTTGGAGAGTGCCGGAACTTCGGTCTAAACCGATTTTCAACTACTCATTTTTATTATTTATTGTTTTTTTTTTGGTGTTTTCGATTTATGATTTTTTTTGTTGCAACATTTGTTGCGTCTAATTGAAGTTAAGATATTTAAAGATATTTACCTATGTATGTATTATAATCCAGTATATATTCTGTATTCTATATTCCCTTTTATCTGTATTCGTTTGTTAAACTCAATATTGTAAATATACGACCCGAATTCGATTGTGAGAATGAAAAGAGAGAACGCTGCGCTGCGGTTAAAAAACAAATCAAAATCCATTTAAAACTAATATTAAAAATATATTTTTTCTTTTGCTAATACCTTTCGTGTTTGTTTTGTCTCTGTATTATTTATAAGATCGAAGTATATATCTTAAATACTTTCGGTGGTGTCAGTTCAGTGATAACGTTTATATCCTATATAAGTTATTCACATTAGGAATAATCGCAGAGGTCAACTCTAAGTGCAAGGGCCAAGCCTTACTCCGGAGGAACCGCCTTCGTGATCACGGTTAACGGTTTATTTAGACCTAATCATAGGCTCAGCTTGCAAGGACTAAGGGAATAAAGACTTAACCTGTTTCGAATGTGGCATAAATCCTAAAGGAAAAGGATAAAACCTAATTGCTAGGAGAACCAAAGGAACATCCTGTTGGCTGGTAATACTAATAGGAGAGGGAAACCAGGACTCGTGGGACAGTTTTCACAAATATCGGGATAAATATCGGGATCTTCCTGAACGGGAAGATAAAATTATCTTCCTTTAAGTGAAAGTGAATAGTTTGTTATGCGTCTTCTGGTGTAAGTTTAAAGCGAAATTATAACCAACATATGTGAGTAGTACAAAGTTTTTCGGGCGGGATCTATCGGCGACTATATCCAGTTCTAACGTACTAAAGAAGTGAACATCTGAATAGAGTTATGACTTTCTATATACAGTAAATGTGCCTCAATTGTTTATAGACTTATGTGTATATATTAATTACATAAGATATAAATTCAGATCAAAATCTGATAAATATATCATAAAATTACCATAGACGAAATCTATAAGAATTTGAGGTGTATATAATGTATATAGGGAGTCACAAGATATATATATAACCCTCTTTTAACACGGTTTCTTTTAACACGGTTTCTTTTAACACGGTTTCTTTTTACACGGATTTTAGTACGGTTTCAAAATCACTGTTTTGTAATTATGTTTGTTTTTACAACACTTGGCACCATTGGCATTGCCATTGGATAATTTGATGGATATCTCCAGTGATGATACCGACTTTAGTCCAGATCGTCGCAAACAATTGCTCTTGTTATCAAGTAGCGACGAATAATCATGTAGCTATGTAAATATTTTTTCTTTATTTCTATTCTAATTTTTCTGTTCTTAATTCTGGTTTAACAGATTTCTTTTGTTTTTTGCTTGCTCTACCAATTTTTCACCAGTATGAATTATGTATTTGAAGTTTTAATGCTCAATAAAATGCCATATTAACATACAATTTGTATGCATATCTGAAATTTTATAGTTTTCAACATTTTTTACACGGTTTTTCGAAGTAAATATAGTTCCTTATTTATTTCATCTTACACGGTTTTCAAATCACATGGAACGTATCCCCCATTTTACTATAGGAAACGCCTCTTTTTTACACGGTTTCTTTTTACACGGATTTCTGAGGAACGTATCTACCGTGTAAAAATAGAGCTGGGTGTATATATATATATATCCATCTGCAACTTTAAAGAATTTGCAATTAAGGAGATTCCTTTGAGAATTTCTTAGAAAAAAGGGAAATTTTGCTTCTATTGATAACATGATGATGATCGTAAATTAATATTAAAGTTTAGCTACTAAGTTTAGTTAGTATATAATCATTTTAAGATTCAGACACTAGTTTGCATTGAGGCTGATAGACGAACAATTGGACTGATTAAGAGTCTAAGAGTCTATATATAATATAGTTTAATTTACTCTAATTTAATCTATATCTATTTTTATCTATTAAATTTCAATATTTTGTATCTTATAAGATTGGGTTTAAGGTTTAAAACCTCAATAAGTTTTAAGCAAATACAAAATAAATTTACCAATTGACTGACAAAGCAGTTTTATTTATTTATACGCGATTGAAGAAGCGCACAATTGCAAGCAGTGCAGCAGTGCAGCAGTGCAGCAGTGCAGTGTGGCAGTGCAGCAGTGCAGTGTGGCACTGCTTTGTTTCGTTGCATTTGCTTGCATCCTCAAAAGTATGCAACACTTTTAAATTCAATAATGTCCTGTTTCGATAGAGTCCTTATTAAGTATAATATATATTTCCTGGACTTTAAACTAAGCTTGTATAATGTTAATATTCAAATTAATTTTAATTTCAATTCAATTTTAACCAATTTTTTATTTATTTTTTAGCAAACAAAGGAAATTGCAGAAACCTGCGGCAGAGGAAAATGTTTAAAATGTGTTGTGAATGTTTATTTTAATATTTTTTTTTTCTTTTTTTTGTGTGTGGCAAAGTGTAAAACAAAAACAAGTTAAGTTTTCGAACTCATAACTGATCGATTGCGAAATACCCTGTACTGAGGTAAGTTCCCACATATAATTGTCTGTACATATATCCTGGCACAAAGGACTACACGGAATACCGGTAGGAAATATTTGACATTGATATATTTATATGATAAATACAATCTCTCCAGCCTAAAGTCCCTCAGATCGAAGCGTTTAGCTTAGCAGAAAGACGCATGGAAAAGTCTAAAAAAGTTCAAGAATTTATATATACAAATAATTTATACTCAGAATCTCTCTCAATGCAACATATTCCTAATATACCCTCTATATACTGTATATTGGGTATAAACTGAAGGCAGTAAAACAAACGCGGATTGAGATTATGATAAGGCTCTGTTATCATGTCATAATAGCTCCCGGAGGAGCAGCTCAGCGGTTGAATGTGTCCGCAGTGGCAATTAAATTGCGGCATTTGGAAAGTGTCGCTGCTTTTATGATTTATTGGCTTGATGTTTAGGACAAAGTAGAGAATACTTTAAGGACATCAGCAGAATAGAGAATACCATAATTTTAGCCTTGTCATTAGGCGGCAAGAGGAGAACTTGATCGAAGGTAATAAAAACTCTTTCGAGTCGATGAGCCGATGAGTTGGTGAAATGTGAGCGAGTGTCTCGGAGCTATTGGAAATATTGATGGCTGGCTGGATGCTCGATAATAATGCGTTGATGTCATTAATAATAAAAATTATTATAGGGCGTTTACAAGAGGTTGTCATGACAGTCGCCTGACATTTATGCAACTTTATGTGCAGGACGAGACGGGACTCTCGACTCTCGACTCCCATCTCTCGACTCTCATCTGACCCACCCCACTGAGTGTCTCTCTGTCTCTCTGTCTGACTGTCTGTCTGTCTGGTTGGCTGGTCTTCATTGTCGGTCGGGCAGGGCAATGACAAGTCTATCAATTTTTCACACACTTATGACACGACAAGGAAAGGCTGCAAAAGGAGCAACCAAGGACCAAGGCGATTAAAATGCATTGCAATTCGGTACCTTTCGCCTGTCCTCATAACTTGCTCAACCGAAGGGGGTAGAGTGTAAAGTACTTAGAGTAGGGCTCAAGCCCAATTCCAACCCGAATCGAAATCAAAGATTGAGGCATGCAAAATGTTGCCAGCTTCATTGCACAATTTTCGCGCATATCGAATCGAGTAATTTTGACAATTTTCGAAAAATTCCAAAGGTCCTCATGAATTGCAATGTCTTAAATTACAAATTTCGTGAGCTCAATGTTTTGCCTGAGTGACAGATTGAACATTGAGAACTTAAAGGGAAACCCTTAACCGTATATACATATATATCTATACTCATATCATGCGACCTCTCATGCATTTTCTACTGTTGTTCGCTTTATTGTGTTGTGCCTATCAAGAGTTTGCATCTGTCAAAAGTATCTAAAGGTAACCTAAACTGCATCATAAAAATAAAGATATATAGATATAGATATAGATATAGATAGAGATAAAGAGTTATGGTATATCGTATGCTTTAAGCTGAACTCTAAGGGCGTAGTCTAAGGGCTTAAACTAGAGCTTAGTCTGAAGACTTACTGCTGCTTAGAGAGGGCTTAGTATGAGAGCTTAGCTATTGGCTTAACAATTTGGAGAGACTTTATAGAGGAGACTTTGACTAAACAGCTTGTGATAGGTATATACTATATAGCCATATATCTGGATAAATATCTGGATGCTGCTTAGCTCATATCAAGCCAAAAGCAGTTTAATGTGGAGGTATGTAAATCCGCTTAAGCGTGGTATAAGCTGATCGTATAGTAGGCCTCTTTCCTATATCCTTTCTCTTACTAGAATTAGCTACTTCTTTGGCTTAAATTGCCGCTTAACTATTCTATATTTTTAGCCCTTTCTATACTTTAAGCATATTGCAGGCCTTATTTTAATTAGATTATCACCCAAATCTTTAAGGACACACTGATCATTTTGTTCCAGCTAATCCTTTAGTTAATCCTGCTCACATTCGACCTGAATGATATTTTGTATTTATTAAGCAATTGCAAGTTAAATTCCCAAGAAATTAGGAGGAAAAATTTTTCTTTTTTTATCAATTGCAATTCTATTAATTCTTCCATTTTAGAACTTAAAATTTCGCAAAAATTCCATTTTACCTTATTGACCAAATTTTACTTTAAATTAACTTTTTATCCTCTGCTTTCTAACTTTTAGTTTATTTATTTCTCTAATTTATATATTAAAACTTATTGCGCTGATTTTTTCTGTGCCACGCAACAAATTTTTGATAATTTGCAATCAATTTTTAATTTTATTTCATACATTTTATGCTTTTATATTTTTCTAAATATTTTTTTAGTTTTTCTTGTTAACTTTTAATATTTTAATTAATAATTATAGTCATTAAATTTAAAGGTATTTTTTTTTTTTTTAATTTTTATGCAGTGCTTGTTCTGCCTCTAAGTAAATAAATAAAATAATAAGTTAAATAAATAAAACTAAAAAATAAAATAAATAAATGAAAAAAATAGAAAAGTACATTAAATAAATGAAATAATTATAAAATAAATAAAAATAATAATAAATAAAATAATAAGTTAAATAAATAAAACTAAAAAATAAATTAAATAAATGAAAAAAATAGAAAAGTACATTAAATAAATGAAATAATTATAAAATAAATAAAAATAATAATAAATAAAATAATAAGTTAAATAAATAAAACTAAAAAATAAAATAAATAAATGAAAAAAACAGAAAAGTACATTAAATAAATGAAATAATTATAAAATAAATAAAAATAATAATAAATAAAATAATAAATTAAACACTAACAAGTAAGAAGAGATAACATAAAATTTATTTACGTAAATAAAAATGTGGCTGATTTGCAGGAACTGCTTTAGTTTTAGCTTTAGCGCTCAGATATGACAGATATATTTATTTATACTGATTTATACTTAGTTCAAGCAAGTTGAGATTGAAGACTATATTCAACCTGAGGCCATCTAAAAGTTCTATAGGAACTGCTTAAGTTCTACTCCTAAAAGTAGCTTCTTAGCTAATTCCTGTTTAAGTTCCCACAGGAGCAGCTTTGGTTTAGTTAACAAAGATCCTTTGGAACAGAGTTGCTCTACTTCTTGTGACCATATATATGTTGCATTTGACATGCGCTGATTATCCTGTGACAGTTACATCCCGTTGGTGTCGTCCCGTCTTGTAACATGCCAAAAACTAACAAGCGTCATGCCTGGCCAAGCACAGGACACGGGACACAGGACGCAGGACGCAGGACGCAGGACACACGGCACACAGGACATGGGAGAAAACGAGATCAGAGAGGAAAAACAATAGGCAACATGTTGATGTTGATTTACATGACAGTCGTCATCGCTGGGCCTCGTGTCTTCAAGATTTGATTTCTTTATGTTAGTTTTGTGTTATTGTAGTTTATGTTTTTTTTTTTTGTCGTTTTTCTGATAGAATTTTCCGAGTTTTCATCTTAAAACATGAGTGCCTGAGCGCATATGGACACATGTCAATCAAATGAAATTAACACATCGTCATCAACTCATAGTAGGGGTACTCAGACTCAGACTCAGACTCAGACGAGTGTTAGAAACTTTTGAGCTACGATGGGAAAAAGCCTGAGATTAGCTTGGGGCGGCCTGTCCGATTTATATAGAGGGTATATAGTATCCTATATAGGTGAATGCCTGTGGTGGTGGTTAAGGCTCAAACGCATTAGCCGCTAATGTTTTTTTTGTTTTTCTATTTTCATTTTTTTCCGTTTTCCGTTTTCATTTTCCGTTTTCATTTTGATTTTCATGTTGCTCTCGCGATTATTGCGGTTGATTGAATTCTACGGAGCTAATTTTTTGGCATGGGGCAGCGTCCGGCTAATGGGATTACGTAATATCATTAATCAGCCAAGTGAAATTGCAACTAAGAGGGGCACACACACACACACACACACACTGATACACACACAAATACATATGCAGATGTGTGGCATATTGAGTGTATATTGACATGTGCCGCTCGCTCTCCTGCAAACGGTTGACAAGCATGTCGCATGTTGCTGTTGCACCCACATCGACATCCACCGTGCAACACAGCAGACTCGAGCGTCGACACGCGTTGCATACGAGTACCGCTATCTATAATTATGTAATTACCCTCCTGTACCTGCACTATCTATAGCTTATATATAGTCCGAGTATCTTTTACCGATCCGTGCCCCAGGCTGTCGCATCACTTTGCCGCATATCGCACTAATTGCATTAAATTGTTCTACACGGCGATCGATGACCAGCTGACGCGACGCATCCGTATCACAATCCTCCCCTAACACCCTCAACAACAACAGCAGCAACCTCACTTGCCAGGGTTGTCCTCTCTACTCTTATTTGTATTTGTTAGTGCGACAGTTTAAGTTCTTCTTTCCACTATTTGTCGATTGGTAAACATTTTAATTGCCCCCCCTCGAAATTTTCTGTTCATTTTAGTTGTAATTTCTTAATTTTCATCCTGCTGCAGCGCCACGTGGTTCGATCGATTGTTTTATGTTGATATAAACATGTCCTTTCCTCCTTCATCCTACCCACCCCTGCTGTAATTAAATGTAGTACAGTTCTTTTAATGGCCAACACCTAATTGAATGAATGACGCTACATTCAGCTCTCAACTTACTGATTAGATACCTTTCTGAGTGGCATTAATATCAAGTGAGGTCCTTCAATGTATAATAGTTATTGGCTGCTCTTAGTATGAAAAATGAAATGAAATAGAATGCAAGCTAGAGAATGTTCTGTAAAAAGTTTCAGTGTTTCCTGATTGTGAAGTTTTCCTATTCTACTCCATGACCTCCAGGAGAAAGTTTGCACGGAATAAGCTCATATATTTACAAGCTATAGTTACAAACTCTCATCTTAAAGATGCAAATGCTACCTAGAGATATTGCATCCATTTCATAATATGCTCTCACAGGTCTCTCCTTAATTGTGATGTAGTCGAACTCTACTGACAATTTCAACTCCATGAGCTCTAGGAGAAAGTGTGCAGGGAATTATCTCAGATTTCTTCATATGGTAAAAACTATATTCTAATCCTAAGGATACAATTTCTAACTGAAGATCTTACATCCATTTCATAATAGTTTAGTGTATGCTCCCACAGGTTTCTCCCTGATTGTGGTGTATTTCCACTCTACTAACAATTCAACTCCATGAGCTCAACTCAGGAGAAAGTGTGCAGGAAACCATCTGAGATCTCTGCATATAGTTTCCTATACTCTCAAAGTTATTTTTATCTTCAAGATACAATTTCTTCCCAGAGATTTTTCAACCATTTCATAACAGTTTAGTATATGCTGCCACAGGTCTCTCCCTGATTGTGATTCCTTTTCTACTAGCAGTACCAATTCATGAGCTTAAGGACAAAGATTGCAAGGACTGATCTGATATCTCCTCATTGAGTTACAAACTATTGCATTATCCTAAGGATACAATTTCTATCTAGAGACTGTTCATACAGCTCTCAATATTTTAAGATACACTCCCACCGGTCTCTCGCTGATTGTGATGTTTTCCTATTCTACAATCAACTCCATGAGCTCTAGGATAAAGTTTGCAGAGAAAAATGTGACATCCCATCATAAAGTGCTATTCTGCTAGGATAAACCTTGCAGGGAATCTGCTATGAACTATATCCTTGAACTTAATGATACAAATTCCAGATTTTCCGTTCAACAATTTAGTATCTGCTCCCAGAGATCTTCTCCTGCTTTGAGCTCTGTTTGTATTCTACGAGTTGTTTTTCCACTTCCCAGCGCATCCCGCTGGAGTTTGTGTAAGCTTGGAATTGGTCATTAAAAGTATATTAAATATAAATTATGCGATCCTTATTAGATAGCAGACAGGACAGGATCACAGGACATTGACAGTTACATGTGTAGCTGTGATGCGAGGAATAAAGTAATTAGCCGTGCAATATGCTGGGGTGTGAGGACTTTCATTGACTGTGGGGTCGATATGGAAATTTAGTATTTTTCCTTGATTGACAACTGATCTTTTTCTTTGCTTTCACTCGCAGATCCTATGATGATCCTATGATCCTTTTGTTTGCGTGCAAACACTCACAAATGATGTTCATGTGTCGGGACAGGCCTAAAAAAAAGGAAACGTTTCCCACGTCGGATAAAAAACGAAAAAGATGTTGCACCCTCAGAAGAAAAAAAATAAGAAAAAATCGAAATGTTGCTGCAACCATAGCTAACAAGCCTGTAATTACTCGACAAAGATTGTTGCCATGTAACACCTTAATGGACTTGGAATCCTGATGGGTGCCTCCTACCCGACGCGACTCGTCCCGACTCTTCCCGACTGACTGACTGACTGACTGAGTGAGTGACTGACTGTAACTGTGAGTGTTACCCCTAAAGTCCTGTCAAAAATTTGCATAAAAAAATGAAAAATCGAAAGGATGAAATCACAGAGGAAAAAAACGTCCATAAGCCCTGTCCCTAGACGGGAGTTTTCAGTTTTCAGTTTTCCCCGGTATCTGTTTTGACATGAGACATGAAAATATTTGTCAGCGTAGCTAAAAAGGATTACGCGTTATGCGCAATCATATTTTATGGATGCACAAATCCATGTCTAGAAATTAGCATAGGTCCAGAATATCAATCCAAAAGAAACATAAAGAAAAGTAAAGAAAAGAGAGTGAAAGAGTGAAAGAATGGAATAGCGGGGCGACAAATATTTTGACACCATGGCGCGAGTTTAGGACGACAGACAGACAGCTCAATTATAGGTTAGGTAAGGTAAAGGACTTAACGGCTAAAGGATGTTATGGGGTTGACCAAAGCCATGTCCTGGCTGCAAGGGTTTACAGGCGACACACACACACAATGCAAATCTCGACTAAGTCGCTTAAGCCAAGATCTGTGGCAACTGCAACTGCAATTGTTGCAACTGCTGCTGCTGCTGCAGCAACTTTTGACAGCTGTCACTGAAGATGGGACAGGACAGGATCTTATCGCAGTGCCGGATCTGAGAGTTGAGCTCAACTAAATGTGGCAATTAACTTAAAGACTGACCCAGTCACAAGACGCAGCTCGTAACCCCAAATAGACCTTTTAAGACGCGCTGCGACGATACGACGATACGACGCAGCGAAGCGCGTAGCCAGGGCCATCCTCTCCTGCACTTCCGACAATTTCAACAATTTCGACAATTAGCCGCGGCACAGGACACAGACACAGACACGGACACCGGGAGACGTCCTGTGCAGCAACTTGTGGGAGTTGCGTGTTGTAATGATTGCGGTTAAGTTTAAGTTGCAGTGCCTCAACTTTCTCAGGGTCATAGCTGGCTGCCCCTGTGGCAAGAAGTAGTCGTCCTCTTATTACCCATTTTTCCATTTCCACTTCTTCTGCTTCTCTTCCCACTGTTTGCTGTCCCATAATTGGTTTTACTCAGTGCTAACGGATTTCTGTGTGTGTGTATGTGTGTGTGTGTGTGTGTGTGTACTAAGCCAGCATAAAGAAAGCAAAAGAAATTCAATGACAACATGTAAGTTGCATGCAAAAGATGCATGCAGCCCCAGCCTCAACCTCAACCTCAACCTTAGACTTCGTCTCAGTTGCCTTAGTTTAGGTAAAAGGATAAAGGATAATAGCCGCAACGGTCGCCCCGGCTTGGCTTTAATCTTGGCACAGCCTGGACCTCGGTCAGCTTGGCGCAGCTGCCAACGCCACCACCACCACCACCACCAGCAGCAGCAGCAGCACCACCATCGACATCAGCTCGATTTTGCTCTAATTTAGTGACATGGATATGGTCAAAGCATTTGGCAATTTCGCAAGGAAATTGGCTCATCTTGCGCCAGGAGTGGCCGCTCGGCTAAATCTTTTGTTGTGCCGTCCGGTCGGCACTTTCACGCTTCTTACACGGACACAGCGTGGAACGTGCGTGCACATTTTCGAGATTGAGAGCAGGCCAATAAATCTGCTCGAGCATCAGCTACGCATCAGCAACAATGACAGGCCCATTGTTCTCCTTAAGAGCTCCTGAGCTCCGTGAGCTACGTGAGCTCCGTGCGCAAGCACCTCGATCGCCTCGTGATCGGTCAGTTCCAACGATCCTGACACAGCAGGGCCATAAAACCAGAGACGCCAATCGCGTTCATATATGCAAAATAGGCGCCTTATTATGAAAGCGGTTTCCAAAACAACGGAGGCCATAACCCAGCGGGTCCATAAACTGTGGGTGGCAAAAGAAAAGGAGATCTGTCAAGGCGATGCTGGCGAGATAGGGTTTAGGGAAGAGGACAATCAAGGATCTAGAACTAAGATAGCAGTAGTTATAGTCTAGAATGTTAGCTCCCACACACATCGATTCCAGTCAAACCTCGGCCTCTTTCAGCTTTCTCCCCAAACGTGTTTCCTAAAAAGCTCCGTGAGGTGATCAGACACTAAGGGATCTAAGGAAAAAGTATCAAGGATACCTAAAGATAGTTAAAGGGTTTGTGCCAAAGAGAGCACAGTTGTGCCATAAGCTTAAAAGCTTATACTTTGTGAGAGAGTGTGTTGCATGCAGTGGTGCATTGACAGCTTTTACTGAAAGGAAGTTCCACTTGGAGCAGGACACAAAAGGAAGATAGTTGGGGTGAGCTGTCAGCAATGTTTAACACTAAGAGCTTTCAAGCTTATGCATTACGAACGTTTCGAGCTTTAAGCTGAGTGCAGCGTTGCATGCAAAGCTCAAAGAGCTTTTAGCCAAAGTATGTGAGCTTTGAGAAAGGACGAAAGAGATGTCAATGACAGAAGCCCGAGTGCAGCGTTGCATTGGAAGTCCCCGTAAAAAACGTTCACAGACATTTTGAGGTCAGTGAATGGAGAGATCAAAGATCTTATCGCTTCAAGTGGTTGCAAAAGGAGCACTCCCAGCAATTAGATGGGTCTGAGACCCATAGATGTCTATAGATGCCGTTTTTTACACATGTTCGATGGGGTGGTCGCAATCCAAGTGCAAAACTGTCGCACATAAATTTTAATTAACTTTATTTTTAATTGTTGCAAATTTATGGGTGAGGCAGGCACCGAAAACACACGACGAATGGCAACCGAAAAGGGAAAAAGGATCAGAAGATACAAAAAAAAGATAGATATATATATATATGTTCTCGTTTAGAAGGAAACTTCGCTTTGTGGGCAGAACAAATGACAAACGAACAAACAGGCACAGAAATAGAAACAGAATGGAGTAGGGATCTCTCTCGCAATCGATGCAGGATCAACATCAGCATTCAAGGATCCTTTTTTGCCTTTGCTTATCAATTGTTTGCAGCTCGACAATTTTTGCTCTAAATTATTTGCCATAATTTCTGCCTCATCCGCGTACGCGTACGCCGACTTCTTGTGCAATTTTCCTTACCCCTGCGGCACGTCAGTCAGCCGCAGCGCCGCATCCTCGCATTCTCGCATCCTTTGCATCCTTCCTTCTTGCATTGTTGTAATTTACTTCCTCTTGTTGGACGTCTCAGTCTACCCATCTTTTCTATCTGTCTGTCTGCTGCTCTCCCGTTGTGTGTGTCTCTCTGTGTGTGTGTGTGTGTGCTCTTCATTACGTTGTCCATTGTTTTGTCTTGTCTGCCTGCTCCTGCTCCTGCTTCAGCTTCTCCTGTCGCGCATCCTTCGCATCCTCACTGGCTGGCTGCAATTTTTTGGCGTGCTCTGTTCCAGTTTGCAGCCTTGCTTTTTCAGGGTCAAACTCAGTTCTCAGTTCTCAGTTCTTGGTCCTTAGTCCTTAGTCCTTAGACTCAGTCCCCAGTCAGAAATTGTCTTGTATTTGACAGTTGACAGTTGGTCGACTTTTGAGCATTAAAGTTATGAGCATAAACATGACATTTTCTGGGCCCGTCGAGAGCAACTCTTATCCTTTTTATTATATATCATTTTTTTGTGCTATTATTATTATTATATAATATATTTTTCGCAAACTCATGGGACTGTCTGCAATATCAGCAATTGGCCTCCCTAGATACTTGATCTATTTAGGATTTACGAGTTTATATGAAAGAGTTTTGGGATCGAAACTAACAGGATTGAAATGTGTATTACGACTATTGTTATCCGTTATGAAAGGACTTCATTAAGGGATATAAATATATATTTTATATATTCGTAATTCAATATTGATCATTCTACTGGTTACAGATAAAAGATTTAAGCTTCGTATTGATCGCGTTTTAAATCCGATTCAGCGTGATTTTATAATCTCCTTTATAGGGAGGTCCTTTGCATGGATGCGCTTGAGGCTTCCGTGGCGAAAGGTGTTCCTTTTTAATGTGGTTCATAGCCGATCTGCATAAGCGCATGCATAAGGGTTAATGAGGTTCCGATCGTGTTTACATGTGTTATGAAAATACTTTATTAAAGGATCTGCATATATTATTATGAGTAGTTAGAAAAACAAAATAAAATGTATTAAAAGGGTATTATAAATATTTTGTATATACATATATTGTATTACTTCTTATTATATATATTTTTTTAGTTTTATAACATTTTATTATATTTTTATTTTATACTTCATAACATTTTATTATATTTTGATTTACTTTGATGAAATTTGAATAAAATGGAAATTGCTTAATCTAAAGTTTACAGATTAAGATATCAGATTTTGGGAAAGTTATAAGCGTCTCATATTGATCGTGTATCAAATCCGTTTTAGTATGATTCTATGATCTCTTTTATAGGTAGCCCCTTCTTTTCAGGCTGCTGTGTCAATAGATCTCCGTTTCGATGTGGTTCGCCTGGGATCTGCATAAGGGCTAGTCAGATGATTTATTTGATCAACGGGTTAATAGAGTTCCGATCGTGTTTACATGTGTCTGTTTGGTAACACTTATACACACATATGCATATGCATATGTGTGTGTGTGTGTGCCCATAGGTTTATTGAAGTTTACACTTATGCAAAACGCAAACAAAGCCAGGCTACAAACATTTGATACACTTTTCCCTTTATGTTCTTTTGCGGCGCAGCAAATCAAATATCGATAAATTTCGCATACAATGCGATACGAAACGCATTAATCAAAATCAAACGGCGCAACAATAATAAAAAAAGGGCTGGGGCCGGCTCTCTGTATGCAAAGAGCGGTCGGCTTAATGAAAGAAGAGAGCAAACAATCGGCGATTGCAAATGCGAATGCGATTGCGAGTGCGATTGCAAATCTAAATGAGAGTGAGAGTGCCAGTGTTAGTGCGAGTGCGAGTGAGAGTGCGAGTGAGAAAAGGAGAGGCGCAAAGTTTATGCGCCAAAGTGGCGAGGCATTAGCCACAGGCCATTGAGCATGCAAATCGACAAGGTGTGGGCCAGGGGCAGAGAGGTAAACGGTAAGGGAATGGGAAGGGGATAATCAAAGGCAGAGGCAAAGGCAAAGCCAAAGTAAAAGAGTGAAAGTCAAGTGGCTCTTCGTGACGCTCTCCAGCGCGCTCAAACACGCGCACAGGCTGCCATCAGAGAGAGTGAGAGGGAGAGAGCGAGCGAAACGAGCGAAAGAGTGTGTGAATAAAAAGGTAAAATACAAAAAAACTGCAGGCAATTTGCATAGCGATCGTCACTTTGGCCTCGGCTTATGTTTTCGCTCACGTTCTCGGTTTATGTGTCCCGAGTGCGTCCTTAGCTCGTTAATTAAGCGTTAAATCGCCGAACAAACACGACAAAAAGAGAGAAGAAATTGAGAAACTGAATAATAATTGATTTTGAGTGGTTTTTTGTATGTTTTTTTCACACAAACCGCAGAAAATGTGCGGCTTATGTTAATTTTTCTGGAGCGGCCCATCTGGAAGATAGTTAAAGACAGGACATAACAGAAAGATGCTCGTTAAATCATATTAATCAACAGTCCTTTAGGGCATCTCAGTAGATTCTGCCCTATTAGGAGTACATTTATACGGCTTCGGGATATCAGCGATTCGTTGCAATCGTTTGCCGAGCTCCTTTAAAATCCCATTTAATCCTTTTGTGTGGCTATGTAAACAGCATAAAACTTACCGAAACAGAGGACCCGAAAAAAGAGCTAAGGCATAAATCGAGGAGGGGATGTACGAAATAAGAGGCAAAAAGAAAACCAATATGCGAAACCCTTTTTTTGCGTAAAAAACACACACAAAAAAGACGAACAAATAAAGTAAAAAGAGTTGAAAAGTTGAGAAATTTTTGCGATGCATTCAATTAATTCACCCTAACCCCTTTTGTTCCTGCCAAAAGGATGTAGCCGATGACGATCTTAAGAATGGCTGAAAACCAAACAAAAACAGCAACTTTCACCGCAAAAAAAAGAGAAGAAATGAAAGAAAACGTGTGAAATTTATGAATGCTATCAAGAAATGGGTTGAAAAAACCTTTCAACGTACTAAATTGTACGAGTATCATCACCTAATCAGGAATAGAACAGGACAAAGGGTGAACTTGATCGGATAAGTTGAAATTGAGAGAGTTCTAATGGATGACACCAGCACGAATTGCAAATTCAGCGTATCAAGATTACAGAGGGATATCTGATTTAAGGACTTGGACATGGCTCATTCTACCAGCTGGACGCCAAAGTCTCAAGGGAGCCAGAGGATCTTCTAGTAAGAGGTCCTTAGAGCTGAAGGCAGCTGAGCCTGGCATAAGATTGATCTGTAGTCAACTCATTAGACTGGACATTTGGCCATATGCCACACTAATGTCCAGGATCAGCACCTACTCAACGTTTGTAACGTTTTTCAAATGTTTCCTGCGGAAGTTGCAACATTTTCAATTAACGAATTTTTTATATTATGTTTTCGTGGTCGCTAAAGAGCCGCAATTAATACTGATATCAGAGAGTAGGAAGCAGGAAGTTGTGCAAGTGGTAAGTCTGGGTAATTAACGTCCCAGCCTGGTCAGCAAGTGTCAAAGCCTGTTGCTGTGGTCAGGGCTAGCCAAAAGCCAGTCTACCAAAGCAGCGACCCCTATGCGACATTCAAATTGACTGCGGTTCTTTTTGGAGAGGAGTAAGGGAAGGAAACCCGAGGAAACGATGAGGACGACGACGTTCACTTCCTTGAGGGCAAAGCAAATTTAATAACTAAGCGTTTGCCGATAGAGATCTAAAAGTCATTTGCTTGTTCCTCGACTCTCTCTCTCTCTCTATCTGTGGGAAGTTCTACTAAAGGCAGTCTAAAACTTCAACTATCTCTGAGGCTGGGGGGTTGGAACTGGAGCTGCAGTGGAGCTTTGGGTGTATCTTGAGGAGACTTTTACTTAGCAACAAATCTGGCTACAACTGAGACTTAAACTATAATATATGACGAGAGAGAGAGAGAGAGAGAGAGCAGGCAGGCAGAGAGCATTAGAGAGTGTCACCACGGGGTGCAGGGTGCGCTTGCGCAACAACCCCTAGGAGAGCTCACGGGAATCGGGGCGAGTATAAAACGCTGCCCGCTACCCCGAACCGAGTCAGTTTGTCAGCGAACGCCGAAACGAGACGAGAGTGAACAGAGTTCGCCGTTAGATCTGAAGAGATACCAGACCAGGAGCGGCCACTCCGACACATAGCTCTACATAGAACATTTCATCCTCAAACACAATAAACCCAAATCACCAAAATGCTCAAGTGGACTGCATCCAACCAGAGATTGAATGAGCTGCCAGCGCCTCAGCCTCAGCCTCAGCCGCGTTTGGCGCGTCGCCAGCGACGTCAGCGGCGCGCGACCATCGCCAACAAGGAGAATGTGCCCAGTGTGGGCTACACATCGACACCGATGCCGCTGGCCAGGCTGCGCAATAGTCCTTTGGTATTGGCGCCGCTCAGCGATATACGCAATGTTACGCCGGAGGCAAGATCCAGCTCTTTAACCGTCGGCTCATCGCCGCAGGAGCCACTGCCAGCGCGTCGGATCGTACAGAGTGTGCGCTATGCCACCACATTGCCACGCTACGAGGAGGAGTACTCACCCAGTGCGGGCTCATTGCCCATGGGACAACACTTGGCGCTGCGCGGTCTGCTGCCGCTGGATCCGTTCCTGGAGCAGCCACGCTACATGGGCGCCACGCAGCAGCTGAGAAAGCGTAAGCTGGAGGCGGACTTTGTGGCCACCATGGAGCAGCCGCCGCAGCCACTGCCGCCGGCACAGAAACCGGAGAAGCAGCCACTGCCTCGTCCAGTCACGCCACAGCCATCCACCCATATGGGTGACCAGACACTGGATAGGCTCATCGATGCCATCCTGGACTCCGCCTGCAAAGCGGACGCTAGCAGCAAGAAGAAGCCGCGCAAATCCTTCAATCTGCGCCGTCGCACGCTGGTCAAACAGCAGCTGGAGTCACAGTGCACCGCCATTTTATCCCCATCCTATGCGCCCGGAGATGATCCCGCCAGTGATCTCAGCTTTGCCATGTTGCCGCTGCCGCCCACACCCGAACCCGGCTCACCCCTCCTGCCGCACAGTGTCCTCGTCCAAATGCCAACGCCTCAGATCCAGCCCTTGCAACGTGTCGCCGCCGCTCCCAGCCTTTCCGATACCTTCTGCCTGGCCACACCCGTGCGTCCCCTCAAGCGCTCCCGTGTCCGGGAGAAGCAGCCAGCCCTGGCCATCGCCGCCGCTTCGGAGTCGCCGCTGAAGCGCTACAAGGTCGATTCCCGCAACTATTTCGAGGTGGGCCTGGCCCTGCCCTCCTCCATATACGTCTAGACCTGGAAAGAGAAAGAGAATGAGAGACAGAGAGAGAGCTAGCTAACGCTGACAAACGGGGGAAAACGCTTAACTACAACGCTTATTTAGTTATTAAGTTACACTTGAAAAAATTCCTTTTTTTTTTTAGTTCCATTTAGAAAATATTCGTGTAAATATTTTAGACTTAAGATAATTTTTTTTTTTTGAATCCAGCTGCTGTTATGTAGTTTTTGTTAACATAATTTATTTCCACTATTTATTTATTATTTATTTATTTATAAGAAAAATCCGATTTTAATATCATTATATATATTTTTTTTTCCATTAAATACTTCAGTTAACTCAAAAATTGATTGTTTTTCCTCAGAACTTAAAGGGAATTGCGGGAAAAGTTTTGAAATTCTCAGAGAGTTAACTTCTTCTTAACTTTTCTATATGGATAACATATATGGTATATATTTCTATAATCTGTTCTATACGGATATAAATAGATATATAGTGTAACCATAAGTAAAATTTGAATTTCCTTTCTACAGAATTTCCTAATATCCTTTTCAATTGATATTTATTGAAATCAGACAGAAAAAACCTGGTTTAGGTGCTAAGAAAGTCGCTTTTAGCTTTTGGCTTCTATGTAAGTCTAAGAAGTGATGTAGAAAGAGATAGAGAGTGAGAGAGAGAACTCTATTTATAAGCTGTTTATTCAAAGTAAAAGCTCAGCTCTCATCAGCTGCTGCTTTGGGATTGTTCTAAGCTGTCAAATGAGAGCTAAAATTCACTTTTCATCAGTTGCTGTAGATCGTGTGCTTCTGAGCTGGAATCTAACCTAATCTAAACTTAGGTAACCATTATCCTGAACTTCCTGAGTGAAAGCTTAGCTTAGCTCTATTGAAGGATGCTATTTTGAGTGCTAATGAGAGTTCAGATTTCATCAGCTGTTGCCACAGAATGTTGCCTTGAAAAGGTGGCTGAAAGTCTCAGTTTAAGCTTCATCAGCTAAATCAAATCTAACCTAACTAAATCTACAGTTCTGTCTTAAGTTCCTGTGTAAAAGCTCAGCTCTTGTCAACTTTTGTCTTGCATTTCAGCTTTATTTTTTCAGTTCATCTCTGCATTTCAAGGGAATAGCTCCTGTCAGTTGTTGCCTTGGTATTGTTTTAAGATAGTTGCTAAGAATGTTAGTTTCTTTTTCGAAGCTCATAAGTTATTGCCTTCTATTTCTCATATTAGCTAAGTTTCTAAACTTCCTTTCATTTTATTCCTGCATCGGAAAAGATCTTCAGCTGTTGCCTTGGGACTATTCCGAAAACAAAAGTTTCTTCCTTTAAGTTTTTAGGTTAAATCTAAGCTCTCATTAGCTGCTGCCTTGGAAATCCCTGAAGATTCTTTGAGAATCTTAATTCCCTCCCTCTAGTTGAACTCTTATTAGCTGTTGCCTTGCATTTAAGCTAGTAGCTAAGTTTCTTGAGCTTCCTCCTTTCAGCTTAGCCCTCCATCAGAAAGGATCACCAGCTGTTTCCTTATGATGTTTTGGGAATCTAAGTTCCCCAGTTGAACTCCCAGCTCTTATTAGCTTTTGCCTGACCTTTTCTATGGAGTTCAGTTAAATGTCAAAGAAACAAAGCTTTTCTTTTGCGTAACACACGACTGTTTGGGAATTTGTATAGTTTCTGTGGGTTTTGTTACATTGCTTTGTTGTTTTTCCTGTTGCTTGACCAAGTGATTTGCTTTGCTTGTGCTCTAAACATCAGCAGGTAGTCCGATCGAGAGGATCAAAAGGACGCACGGCACGCCCCCGTTGCGTTGGCTCACAGGCTGCAACAGCTGCAATCAAGGATCTGCCGATCGATCTGTTTTGGCTTAGCTCGTGCGACAGCTTGTTGCCAACCTTCCTCCGTCCTTCGTCCTCCGTCCTGCGTCCTCCGACGACCATTTGACATGACACTTGTTAACACTTTGACGCCCTCGGAGCGTGCGGCCTTTTCGCACAGTAATTCGTTTTGAGTGTGGATCGAAGTCGGGTTTTGGGTTTGAGTTTTCGGTTTGGGTATGAGTCTGCGTTTGGCTACGGCTTCTGTGGAAAACCCGCAGCGACCCGCTTAATCCGCAGCAGCGCACAGGTTGCTCGACCTGTCATCAGCTCTCACATTCTTGTGGGCTTGCCTCTAATTTGTAGCCCATTTAGCCGTTGAGCGGACGCGCGTTAATTGAATTATTTTTATTATATTTTCCTCTAGACGTTTCCCGCTAACAGTTCCTGTTCTTTTTTCATTTCTTCCTCTGTTTCTCTGTTTATCCGACTGCCTGCAGGTTGCACTTGCTCCGTTCTCTGTTCCGTCATCGCCAGCTGTGCTCACCCGCATCGTTAAACTAATTTTCTAATGCCTTTCTGCTGCTGCTGCTGACGACGACCACACCTCCGCATTTACATCCAGGGATGTTCACTTCGTCTTTCGAATAACCCTTTAAAAATTTACAATTTTCCAATTTTCTTAGCCGTGACAACAGTCGGCGCATTTCCGCCACTCGTTTTCAGTGTTTTCGGGTGTCACTTGTCCAATCGATAAAACTTTTATTAATTGCTTGTAAATGTGATAAATAACAAATGCGCATCAGTTGGCAGGGGGAGCGGGGAGCGGGGAGCGGCGGCGACTCTACCAGGAAGCTGGTCACAGCTGACGGAGCGTAAAAGATATTCATATACTTTCCCGAAGAAAGCATATCGAAAAGTCTAAGAAACGAATGAAGTATCTAACAATGTTTGTAGACAAACGAAGACGATTAAAAAGGAGCAGGAAATAGCAAAAGCTCCTTGGAGTCAATAAGGGAAAAAGCACGTTGGGAGGAAGAAAAAAAGCTCCTTGGAGTGAATAAGGGAAAAGGCGCGTTGGGAGAAGGAAATAAAAACTCCTTGGAGTGAATAAGGGAAAAGGCGCGTTGGGTCCAGGAAAGAGATTCAATCGAAGGCGATAAAAAAAGAGCAGGAAATAACAAAACCTCCTTGGAGTTAAATAAGGTAAATAACAAAAACTCCTCGGAGTGAATAAGGAAAAAGAGTGCGATGGGAGCAGGAAAAGGATTCAATATATTTTGATTCAAACCTGTTTCAATAATTTGAGAGGAGCTAAAGTAGATTGGGATTGCAGCGAGGAATACTTATATGCAAAAGACGCAAATTCCAAGGTCCTTTCAATTGTTGCTCCAGGGCAAATACCTTATTATGCAGTTAATCAACAGCTGGCCGCAAAAGGAAGTGACTGCCACAGCTCGAGGCAGTGGCAAGGCAAGGGGAGAGGAACTTCTGCAAGATTGGCAGATGCCAACTCGCGATCTTCGCGCAAACACCTTTGATTGACAAACAGCCCGTTGGCAATGTTACCTCCATCTTTTACCCTTACCTTTGCCTTTGGCTTTGGCTTTGGCTTTGGGTTCACCTTGAGTTCTGCCTTTACCTTTGGCTCTCTACCTTTGCTTCTCTGCCTCTGCCTGGAGTCATTCAAAATCTGCACTCGTTTTGGCCGCGGGCGCTGAACTTTTGCAGCAGAAGCTGCTCTCGCTGTTCGCCAGCTGAGCTGCAGCTTCCCCCACACACACACACACACACACACTCACAATCGCACACACACATTCTGTTTGGCCTAAGCCGGCTTAGAGCTTCCTGGCCAGCAACTGTCAGCGAGTGTGTAGCAATAATTGCCAAATGTTATGCAAACAAAGCCCAACGAAATTTGGAAATCAGGCGCTTAGGCGCCGCGTGTGGCATAGTCTAGCCTAGTGCGGCATGGTGTGGCATAGTGTGCCAATGTGGCAACAACGTCCAACAAAAAAAACAAAAAACCATTAATATTTAAATCCCCCCGCAACGCAGCATCAGGAAAACCAAAAAGGATGTGCTCAATGTCGCTGATTGACTCCGGGATACCCTGTATCTAAACGTAAAGCACCCTTAAACACAGAGCAGGGTGCCTGCTATGGAAAGCAAAATCAGTATACGATCGTGCTAATATGATTAAGATAATACTTGGATATCTTTTTCTAGGAGTAAAGTAGTAAACAGTAAACAGTTCCCTAAATAAAACGATGGAGTTAGCTTAGGGAGATCTGTGCCTAGCTCTTGGAATGCAATGGGGATAAGAGCTTGAAGTTAAAGTATCTCAAATTACACCAAAGAACACAGTTCCCCGTTAAAAATCGGGATATGAATATGGAGTTAATACGGAAAAGATATGTGTTTAGTTTCTCGAATGAAATCGGGATATAGCGATCAAGTGAGAACAGGGAGATCTGTGCCTAACTCTACGAATGAAAATAGGATGAAAAGATACAGTTAGCACAGGGAGAACAGAGAGATTTGTGTCTAGGTATATAGTATCAAAGCAGAAAATAATGGTGATAGATTCCTAAGTAAAATCGGTGCTAATTAGACGATCGTTAAGAAAACTTTAGAGTACAATGATAAAAGGAAGACTAGGCAGATCTTTATTTGGCTTAACTTCAAGCAGAAGATCTTCCTTGATGGAATCTACCCGATAGATCTGTAATAATCAGAATATAAAGATGAGATTTAGATACACATATGTGTACTATATATACAGTTTTGATTGGATAAGACTTAAGTCTTATTATTAAGAATTCAGCTATTTCAGAGAGAGGAGCTGAGCTGGAGTATATCACGTTTATAGGTTGAAGTAGAGTTGCCCTGTTACAAACGTTTCCCCAGTTTCACTACACCCGTTGCACCCATTTTGTAAGCAGTGCAGGGTATGAGAACAGACAGAGCAGAGCAAGGGTAGGCTCGGGCGCAGCTTCAGTCTGAGAATTAGCATTAGCAACAGCATCAACATAATTATAATTCATTTTCATTTTCATTCGCCTGCCCTGCGCCAAAGAAATCTGTTAATGATAAACAAATTTTCCAGTGTAGGCCCGAAAAAGGGTTGTTCTGTTGCATGTTGCAGTTGCTACAGTTGATGCCACTGTTGCCGCTGTTGGCTCTGATGCATTTGGCAACCGCTGCGCTGCCGGCGGCGCTTTGCAAAAAATATTTCAGCGCGTTCTGCTAATTAGGCGAGCGGCCGATGGATTCGATGAATGTCGCTCGTCGATGACGTTTCTCGGATGTTGATGAAGTGTTTGGCCCACTTGGGAGAACGCGTCCTGCGTCCTGTGTCCTTTTCCCCTGACGTGCATGTCAGCTGCAACGGGATAGAGACACAGAACGAGAGAGAGGGAGAGATCAAATGAGAGTGTCAAAGTCAAGTTTGAGTGAGGCTGTAGATGATCCTGCGGCTAAAACTGACTCCTGATGAGTGGGCAGTTGTTGTATACACATACATATATCCTTGTGGAAGAAGTCAATGTGTGCAGAGGCATATGCAACAATGACGCTGCACTTTTTATACACATATTGTACATTCATATGTAATTAATAACAGTTGGCCGGCGGACACGTGCCGGCAGCTGGCGGAGTTGCCACACAGTTGAGCGGCCGCCGGACATTGCAGCCTTTTTCGAGAAGTCAATGCAAATTTTTATTTGCAACAAGAACGCGCCTCGCTAATGATCTTGCCACCATTCAAGTTGCACACTTCAAAGCTCGACGGCTGCCACACCACCGCGCCGTGTCGAAAGGGACACACAAAACAGTTGTAATATTACAGGGTTGTAGCTCACACACACACACACACACACACACATAGAGAATTTACATACACTGCAGACGCGACGCATGCGCTGAACAATAAAAAAAGGAAAACTGAAAAGAAATAGAAAACGCTTCCGGGCGATTACACGCGTGCCAGTTCACGAATTGGGTGAAAATTTACATTTTTTGTCTATGAAAAACAAATACGAAGGGGGAAAAGCGCTCAATGTTCAACCTAACCTAACTGTACACCTACTTTATACTGTGTGTGTGTGTGTGTGTGTCTGTGTGTTTGTGTGTTTGTTGTTGCTGCGCAGTGAAGTGGACAAGCGGAGCAGTGGCGCAGCTTAAACGTTTCTCTAAATCGCTGACATTTGCCTGTCATTTTGTCATCTTGCCACAGTCCGACCGGTCGCTCGACAGGGCGGGGGGTGGGGACAGGCAGGCAGTGCCGCAGTGCTGCAGGGTTGCAGCGATTTGTGGATTTATCCTTTCTGCTCGCTTAACGGCCACGTGTCCTGCGACTCTCGCTCTGATTGACATGATTCGCACTTGACTTGCTGCGCCGCGTATTAAAAGAGCAGCCGTCGCATCGCTTCGCGTCGCTTCCCGACGAGCTTCGCGTTTCACGGAACGCCCCTGCGCAGTGCACGCGCATATACAAAGCAGCGTGCGCAGCGCTGCAGCGTCGGCGGCAGCGTTAATCGCCTAATGAAGCCAAAACGTTTTGCTTTTGCGCCGACGCACAATGGGCGGTAAAGGACTAAGTGCTAAATAATTTGTGCACTCGAGTCGAATGAAAGAATCCATTTAATGTTGACTTTAGTCACATGAAAATCGATAAATGTATTCTTTTTAGAGTCTATCGTTTGGTGTATATCGATATATTTAACAACAAGCAACTTTTATATAGAGAAACTTATGAGTTTTAAGTAAATAAAACTTGGATTTAAACTTCTTATACATGATAAGTTGTGAAATGCCAACTATCGATTAATAATCGGCACAGTAATCGATAGTTGTGGTTACATGATATTTGTAAATTAATGAAACTTGGCTTTGAACTTCCTTTGTATTATAATTTGTGAAATACAAGGGATCGATTAATAATCGGTGCAGTTATCGATAGTTTTATATGTGGATAAACGTGTCTAAATGGTATTAATAATTCAATAAATGATATTTTTAAGTGAATAAGGATTGAATTTTAACTTTCTTTATATTATAATGTGTGAAGTGCAAACTATCGATTATAATTGTAACAACTATCGATAGTTATGTATGTAGCTAGAGGAACTTGAATGCTATTTACAATTTAATAAAATTTTTTTGGCTTTATATATGTAATCAGTTGTAAAAACAAAAGTATCGATGTATAATCGGTTTAGTTATCGATTATTGTATATACAGATAAACCTACATAAGTTATATTTATAATTGAATAAAACTTGCATGTTAGCTTTCTATATATAATCAGTTGTAAAACGCAAACTATCGATTAATATTAGTTACAAATATCGATAGTTGTGCATGTAGATAAACGTGGTTAAATGATATTATATTATGGTTGCTGGTGAATACCCAACGGAGGTCATCGTCTCGCTCGATGAGTTGCTCAACTGAGCGCATCAATGGGGCAGCTAGCCGCAGGGCTTGGGGTGCGAGTCGCAAGCTAGGGCTTAACCTGGCCCTAGATCGTTTAAGATATGAGTTGATCTAGGCAAAAGGCTAGCTTTAAGTCATAGCAACAGTTCGGTGCCACTGTAAAGTGCGCGCTTTTTCGTCTGACGTGCGCCACTGTGCAACATTGTTGAACCCACTCGATGCACATTGAATTTGCCTGTGACTGCGATTGCGTCGCGATTGTGACTGGGATTGTGACTGTGACTGGGCGGTGGTGTAGCTATAAGGGGTACGTAGATCTGCGCCGGGGTAACTTTTTGAACAAGTTTCGGGCGCTAAGCTGAAACAGGGCCGGCGGCACATGGAATGCTGATTTCTATCTGATGGGCAAACAAAAACCGCAGTGGGTGCCCATAGAGCAGCAGAGGGCATATGGTGTATACCCACCCTATAGGGAACGGGATTGGGTGAATGGGAATGGGAATGGGATCGGGATTGGCTTAGGGCAGGGCACTTAGCACTCGTATTTACATCCGACTCGTGCAATGTCACTGCCAAAACAATGGATCTTCGCGTCGTTTATGTTAATTTATGCGCTATTAAAAGCGGCGCGGGGCACTTAACTCGTTGCATGCAACAAATTTTCGAACAAATTTTTTTTTTTTTCGGCTAATTTCCGCCGGCGGCGGCTTCAGTTTCATTTTTTTTTATATATTTTGTTTTGAATTTTAATTTTTTTTCGGCATTTCTGTAATTGCCTGCACGTGATAGATCCTTGCTGGAAAGGATCGTTTAGTCTGGACACACGGGCGACGGGTCGCGACGCTTCGGAGCCAACTCATTCGTTTGTCATTGATTGGGCGCCGCTAATGGTAGAGATTGAGTGAGTCCTGGACAGCTCCCAGGACGAACCAATTGATTTTGCCACCATGACAAATTAAAACGGCGCTCGGCTAATGAGCTCAATGGTTGGGAAACACGGCACAGCCCCCACCCCGTTGGGCTGAAAAATGGGTGAAAAACTGTTGAAAAGCCGCACATTAAAAACACACACACACATACAGACACACACACACACATATGTAAAGAGACAAAAGGCAGAACAAAAACGATTTTTCTTCCAAGTGAAAACAAAGCAGCGCAAAAAAGTGTCGAAAAAATGTTGCACAAATGCGAAAAAACAACAAATAACCAAAAACCAAAACCAAAAAAAAGGAAGAAAGATCACATTTATTTAGGGAAAACGGGGAAATTCGTTGTCTAGCGACCGCAGGAAAACCCTTGCGAAAAGTTGCTGATTGAGGGTTTGTTTTCGCCTTTCTTTGTAAGACAAACAAAGCATTTACGGCTGTTTTTCCAAAGTCCACAATGAAAATGATGCCAAATGAAGCGTTGCACTGAAAAGCCCAAGACAAACCCAAAGATTTGCGAGAGGATCGCAACATTATCTGACATTGACTCATTCCCAGATCTAAGACTAGATCTGGCAGCTGTGGCAGCCCATTTAATTCACATCAGAAGTAGTCCATAATATATCATATATCTCCGCACATGTGGATAATATTGTTGTGGTTGATGGGAGTCTATAGATAATCTAAAGTTTCCGATCGGCGATTCACTTTGAGATCTAAAAGGGGTTCGTAGAGCGTTTTTGCTTTTTCTTTATACCCAAAGTTAAAGTGTTAGTTCCTTAGATTGTCTGAAGAGTATAAAGCACAAATTTTCTTTGGGATGTATATATATACAAGAATGTTTTAGTATCCACTTTGTGGTCTTCCTTTATGATCTACTTTTAAGATCAACCTTTAAGAACTACCTTTAAGTTCTAGCATTCTACCATTAGGATCTACTTTTAGTATCTAGCTTTAAGAACTATCTTTAAGATATACCAATAGGATCTGCCTTTGAGTTATAGCTTTAGGATCTACCATTAAGTTCTACCTTTAGGATCTACCTTTAGGATCTACCTTTAGGATATACCTTTAACTTCTGCCTTTAGGATCTACCATTAGGATCTATCTTTAACTTCTACCTTTAGTATCTAACTTAAAGGTCTACGTTTAAGAACTACTTTTAATATCTACCTTTAGAATCTACTTTTGAGATCTAGCATTAAGTTTTACCTATAGGATCTACCTTTCAGATGTACCAATAGAATCTACTTTTAAGCTCTACCTTTACTATCTACCTTTAGTAACTACCTTTAGGATCTATTTTTAAGATTAACCTCTAAGTTCTACCTTTAGGATCTACTTTTATGTTCTTCCTTTAGGATCTACCTTTAAGTTCTAACATTAGAATTTTCCATTGAGTTCCAACTTGAGGATCTACCTTTAAGTTCTACCTTTAGGATATACTTTAAAGTTCTACCTTTAAGATCAACCATTTAGTATCAACCATTACGATCTGCATAGTTTGCCATAAGGAAAATGCTTTCCTAACTTTCTCTAAGCAAAGTTTTTCCCTATTTTGTTCCTCAACTTTTGCTTCACCTTTGCTATTCCAATCCCAGATCAATCAGTAAAATTAGCTTTAGCTTCACATCTGCTGCTTTTATATTACAATTCTCGATGTTTTTCTGCATATTTTTCCCCAACAACAACAAAATGTAGAACAAAGTTGAACTAATTGCTCTGATTTTGATATTAATTGTTTAGTGTACACAGGCTAGAATTATGTGTACAGATCTATAAGATATCTAATTGTGCAGAACTCTGACCATAGATCATCTCTGCGACAGCAGCTGCTGGTGCTGATCCTGTGCTGTGCGGTGCCCGTGGTTCCATCCATCCCATTCGAGCGACCAGCGGCTAATTGCATTGAGTGGACAGGCAACGCCTATCGCGACTGGGAGTACTCCCATAAATATATATATAAATATTTCTATATATATATATATTTGATTGCTCCGCTTGTGTTGCAGGCCTTTATCGGCGATAATCTAAAACGTTGCCTTGTTCGCGTTACAGTTTTCATCTTCTGTGTGTGTGAGTGTAAGTGAGTGTGTTTGTGAGTGTAAGTGAGTGTGTGTGGGCATTCAACAAAACAAACGCCGACGCCTGTAGCAGGCAGCACATAGAGCACAACTCGTAAAGGCCATACGCCTAGAGGCATGTGGAACGTGGCACGTTGCGCGTTGCGCGTGCCACCAACCAGAGTCGGAGCCAGAGCCGCATGTAAAAGCATGCTGGTCGAGTGACCGCAACAATGGTCGCGTTTAATTACAGTTATTGTCGCACCCTTCGGCCTCATTTGCATTTGCATTGGACTATGGTCCGAGTAGGAGCTGAGGGCGCGGGCGTTTTGCTTACGCGCAGGCGCAGGCCACAAGCGGCTGCATGCCGCATATGCCACAAATAGCCAGTACGCGTACCGCCCGGTTCCCGGTTCCATACTCGTAATTAGCATAGCAGTTGAGAGATGCAATGGCCATTGCGACAATTGCGCATTCGGAGCAAAGTTTCTTGGCATTACATTATTATGGGTATTCCTTGGGCAGCGAGCAATGAAATTTATGTAAATTAAATTAAAACTTCAACAAGCGGAACCACTATGTGTATATTGCATATATATATATTGTATATCTGGAGCCATATGCCGCTCCAGAGCCCAGACAATTGTGTGGATGAGTTACAGCCACATAAATTTCCAAACATCGTCTATTGTCAGCGAGGCCCCAGTCGTAGTCCCTGGCCCTGGGTCGAACCCTTCCTCCAACCAAGTGCCCTGCACTTGAGATAAAGATCACCTTCGCTACCTTTCGACCAACTGACACGCCTCAAGCTACCACTTACAAGACTGGCTAACCTTTGGCTAGGAGTGCACTGAGCTGTACGTGTTGAGTACCGATCAAAGGGAATCCTTTGAATGCAAATGTATCTATTATACTTTATAAACATATCTATTGTACTATTTATGCATATCTATTATACTTTATACCTATACTCATCTTTTATACTATATATTACCATAAGGAATCTTCTAAGAATCTTCTTGGTTGTAGTATCTAACTAGTTCTAGTTTCTAACTAGGGAAATCTTTTCATTAACTATTGAAGCTCATTCTTCCCTATCTAAAGCGGTTACTTGTCTAAGAGTGTATCTATTATACTATATTAATTATACTTTATATATATTATATATGATCATAAGGAATCTTCTAAGACTCTTCTTGGTTGTAGTATCTAACTAGTTCTAGTTACTAACTAGGGAAATCTTTTCATTAATCATTGAAGCTCATTCTTCCCTATCTAAAGTGTTTACTTGTCTAAGGATGTATCTATTATACAATATATACATATATATTATACTATATATACATATCTATTATACTATATATACATTATATATGATCATAAGGAATCTTCTAAGAATCTTCTTAGTTGTAGTATTTAACTAGTTCTAGTTTCTAACTAGGGAAATCTTTTCATTAATCATTGAAGCTCATTCTTCCCTATCTAAAGTGTTTACTTGTCTAAGGATGTATCTATTATACAATATATACATATATATTATACTATATATACATATGTATTATACTATATATACATTATATATGATCATAAGGAATCTTCTAAGAATCTTCTTGGTTGTAGTATCTAACTAGGAGTGCTTTTTGTTATTCATTGAAGTTCATTGAAAGGCATCATATTCACTATCTAAAGCGGTTACTTGTCTAAGATAGTATCTATTATACTATTATACTATATATACATACATATTGTACTATATTTAAGCAGAACGAATGTTCTAAGAGTTTTCTTAGCTGTAGTTTCTAACTAGGGAAGTCTTTTCATTAATCCTTGAAGTTCATTGAAGATTTATCCGAATCACAAAATATAATCATTCTCCCTTATCTAAAGCGGTTACTTGTCTAAGAATGTATCTATTATACAATATATACATATATATTATACTATATATACATTATATATGATCATAAGGAATCTTCTAAGACTCTTCTTGGTTGTAGTATCTAACTAGGGAGTGCTTTTTGTTATTCATTGTAGTTCATTGAAAGGCATCATATTCACTATCTAAAGCGGTTACTTGTCTTAGAATGTATCTATTATACTATTATACTATATATAACTTACATATATATTGTACTATATTTAAGCAAAACGAATGTTCTAAGAGTTCTCTTGGCTGTAGTTTCTAACTAGTGAAGTCTTTTCAATAATCCTTGAAGTTCATTGAAGATTTATCCGAATCACAAAATATAATCATTCTCCCCTATCTAAAGCGGTTACTTGTCTAAGGATGTATCTATTATACAATATATACATATCTGTTATACTATATATAGGTATAAGGAATCTACTGAAAGTCATATTGGATGCAATTTCTAACTAGTTAAAGAGTTCCTAGCTAGGGAAATCTATCATTAATCCTTGAAGTTCATTGAAGATATTTCCGAGCCACAAAATGAAATCATTCTCCTCTATCTAAAGCAGTTACTTGTCTATATAAACATATATATTATACTATATATATATATATATATATATATATATATCTATTATACTATATTTAAGCATAAGGAATGTTCAAAGAGTCCTCTTGGTTGTAGTTTCTAACTAGGAGAATATCTTATTCCAAGAAGTTCATTGAAGATTTTCCCAAACCACAAAATGCTGTAAAAAACTAACCCGATCTTTACAGTTCAAGAAAGATAATTCTTTGACTGACAAATCTGTGACAAATTGTTGTAGATCATCCTTAGAGACTATAAAGAATTCCCGCAGCGTCAACTGTCCGCACCTACACGAGATCGGAAGCGAAATCGCGATATTCCTGAAGAAAAACTGTCGTCGAACTCTTTCCTGAGCAACACTTGAGATAGAGATCGTCGGATTTTGACAGGCCGTAGTTAGACTATGGATTTTACGAGTATTACGAGCAGCGTTGTCGGCATGGATTGACATTTATGAGGCATAAATTTCGTTAACTTTCTGCTTTCACTTCCATCGGGTGCCAACGGGCAATTAAGTGCGACGAATCGGGACATCGGGAGTTCGGGACTCCGGGACTGGGATTCGTCATAGGACGGCTTCGATTGCGAAAATTTAAATACGCCGAGCTCGAACAGGGGTGGACTTTTGTCGGGGTATCTCTGGCTGCCTCTGAGTGTCATCAAAACAATGTTTGCCAGTTAGTTTATGAGCTGCGCCTCATTTCTCATCGTCCTCATTTCTCTCTCATCTTATGGCGATTGGCAATTTTTGCCCGTTTTCTGTTTTCTGTTTTCTGTTTTGCGTCCACCGCAATAACATTTTTTCCCATTTTTCCCATTTCCTTCCTCCTTTTTTGTTTCCTTTTCAATTTCACATTAATTTCTATTCAATTTCTATGCGCTCGCATGCCAATCACAATCATAAAGAGAATTTTTGCCTTCATCATTATGCAAACTGCTGACCGCGTCGAAATGTCCACAAAAATGTGGAAAAGTCGTAAAAAAAACGTGTGACAGGAACAATGCACGCACACTCAGCTCTGTTTGAGGGCAAGTACACACAAGCACACACAGGCACACACAGGCACACATAAAAACACACAGACAACACACACACTTGGTCTATGCATTTCTTTTTTTTTTGGGGGTCATAAAAAAAACCAACAAACCTATTTTTTGGTCAAGCGCAACGACAGGGGGTCGAAGTTGCAGCGGGGAGGTCGTCGTTTAGGCAAATGCCAAGAACTCATAATAAAAAGAATTCAATGAGATCATCGCTTGATCATCTTTGATCAGCGGGATATCTTGTTCTTTGTGACCAAAGTTTGTTTATCTCAGCTACTTGTAACCCCAAAACAATGCTAAAAACTAGTTGACTTCCTTTTAGAATGCATCAAAGGATGACTTAGTCGTTGGCTAGAGCTGATCTCTTGATCACTTAAGTTGCTTCACTGATCTTAAGCTAGAAGATAGCTTAACCTTATGCGATCTTTTGCGAGATCAGAAGACTTTCCTATTATATTTGTAAGCTTCTAATCATATATTCATATACAATAGAACTTCATTCATTTTCTTCCTATCTTAAACCCTTTGCCTATGTTGTTATATATCGATCATTTATGATCTGCGGGGTATATTCTGCTATATGATCAAAGCCCAAACAATGCCTAATACTAAAATGCCCTCCTTTTGAGGAAGCCTAAGCTTCTGGCTAGAGTTATAAAGCTGATCTCTTGAACACTTAATGATCTTTGTTAGGAGATAAGTGTACTTTATACGATCCTTAACGAGATCAGAAGACTATCTTATTATAATTGTTAGCTTATTTATATATATATATATTAGGTGTTAGCTCCTTCATTCTTTTTCTTCTTAAACATTTCTCCATGCTTTTATATTGTATATCGATCATATTTGATCAGCGGGCTTTATGCTTCTTTGTGATCAAAGCTTCAATAACGCCAAGTACTAGTATGTCTTTCTATTGAGATCTATCAAAGGAAGCCTAAGTTTCTGGCTAGAGCTATAAAGCTGATTTTAAGATCACTTAAGTTGCTTCAATGATCGTTTAATAGGAGATACTTACACTGTATAAGATCTTCAGCTAGATCAGCAGACTTACTTATTATACTCATAAATATATTCATATAGAAACTTATTCATTCTATTCCTTCTAAGACTCTTTCTCAATGTTCTTATATAGCGATCAGCTTTGCTCAGCGGGTTTTATTGCATTTTGTGATCAAAATAGAAAGTATGCCTTCCTTTTGAGATCTATCAAAGGGTGACTAAGTTTCTGGCTAGAGCTATAAAGAGATTCTTCAATGATCTTTAGATACTTTTACTTCACGCGATCAAGAATTTATTTTCTATTATAATTATAAATATATTCACATAGAAGCTCATTCATCCTTTTCTTTTACAGACCCTTTCTCAATGTTTAGATATATCGATCATGTTTGATCTGCAATAAGCATTGGCACACTCTGAAAAAGTGCCATTGAATTGATTGAGAGTTATGCAAATACTGATCGATGGTGACTGATTGATGATCTTTCTCCCACTGTTTGATTTTGGACCCTTCACCTTCCACCTACGACGTGCGTGGTACTTCCTGTAATTAGCCGTATTTGTATGTTTCAATTTCCATATCCCAATCACTTGAACCTGAACCTAAACGTAAGCCTAGAGCTGAAGCTGAAGCTGAACCCAACTGTCCGGTAATCATTCAAATGAAGTGATATGCGTCTGTTGATCCTGCGTGCAGCTCCTGCTGGTTTCATTCGTCCTGTCAACGCGCACTAATTACAATGTCAGACGCTTGAACTGGCCAGATAGCTACCCACACGCAGACACAATCACACACACACACACACACATAGAGAGAGTGAGTTGCTGTGCACAACCCACATGCAGCCGCCGGTTGACTGATTGATCCTTGTGATTAATGATGTGGTCTGTGGCATTGCGTGACAAGTTTGTTAGTAAATTGAACGTGCCACGTTTGTTGTTGGTGTCGGGGCACTGCTTGGTTTTGGTGGTTTCGTGTTGCGTTTGTTGCAAGAGTTGCAGCTTGTGGCTGCAACACCTTTGCCACTTTTGGCCATGCCCAGTCCAAACTCAATCGCAATCATTAATCTTATACAGACTGTACGTCATTAGCGATTTTTGGCTAGTAGCAAGTCCTACTTAGTTGCAGTGGCAGTGGCAGTGGCAGTTGCAAAAGGGATTCGCAACAGGGTTTCCCACGGCGATCTCAGGGAAATAGTTTTTAATGAAGTTATCATAAACTGGACGCTGATACTGCAATTGGTCGTCTCATGTCATAAACTGTCCCGAAAATCATCCGTGCGTGAATTTCAAAGATCCGCTGACCACAACAACAAGACGGAGGAAAAAGAAAACAATTTTAATAGCAAATCACAGGGAAATTTATGCAACGATCGTGCGACCCATTGAAAATATCCAATCGACCCTCTTCCCATATGCATATTGCTCTCTCTTCTCCCTCTCTCTCTCTGTTTCTCTCTTTGGTTTGTACTTTGTCTTCGACACATTTCTAATCTACCTCAAAGATTAATGCGATTTTACCGCAATTTACTATGGGTGATTTTTTTTAATGTTTTCATTTTTCATTTTCATTTCCATTTTTTTGCCTCAAATTTTTTGTGTGCATTTTTTTATGGATCATTTAGCGATCGGTAAATAGGGCGCATGTCTCGTAATTTACATGAAATTGCTTCATTTTCCGAAGGCAGTTTCCTTCTTTTCTTTTTCCCTATATTCCCTGCGGTGGCTAATCTTGAGAATTTGCATGACATTCAGCCCATTGTCTGGCCCGGAGCAATCGCTCATTGCTCAACATGTCTCATGTCAAAGCTTCGTCTTGAGGATCGGTGTGGTCTACTCTGGTCTAGTCTGTCCAGGCTGCAGCTGCTACTCAGCTGCTGCTGTGTCCACTGGACACGCTCGCAATTTGCCATGAAATTTTCAATCTGGACAACGCATTTCTTTTGCCACAGCATTGGCATTTTCCTGACCCATTTCTATTACCATTTCTTTTGGCCAGAAGCGTGCAATATGCGGCCCAAAACGATTGTGCAAAATATGATCTTTCCAGCTAGTTTGGTATGCTATTTGCCTCGTTATGAATGGACTTCAGTTAGCTTGTCTTGGCAGATACTAAGATAATCCTTGGGTATGTTTATGACCTTGAAATTAAGTAGGTAAAATCTGTTTAAGACTTGGCTGTAAGAATTCTACAGAGGAAGCCGGGCTGTGGTCAGTTTTCGCTTGTGTAAAAGGAGGAGTTGATTTAAAGGCTTCAATTGTGTTTGCAGCTGATCCTTTTAACTTTAGATCAAAGTTATATCAAGTCAAGGTATACCAAACAGACAGATTTTATGACCTTAACAGAGCTTAAGTTTTGCAATTTCAGTTGAAAGATTGGATTTGGATTCAGAAAAATATCAAACACATGTTAAGAAAAATATCAAATAAAAATTACTTTTAAAGAAGTTCCGAATAGAAAACTGAAATTGGCAATAAGTAGCCTTAACTAGGCTAAAAAGATATTTTAAGTTGACCTCTTGGGTTAAAGGAGTAGAGCGCAGTTTGTCGCTTAAGTCATAGCTACTTGCCTTAACCCTAGAAAGTCTTTTGTGCTGAAAAGATGACGTCAAATTTGCATGTTTTAAATGCAATAAAATTCTTTTCTTTTGATAATTATTATTTGATTTTAATGCATTAATAATATATTTTATAAAAAAGGAACATAAATTGATACAGATTCAACGAAGTATATAAATCAATCAGACTAGAAAATCTGAAAATCTGCTAAAATGAATATAAAAATTTGTTAATTCTAACAAAGTTTCCTAGCTCTTAGTCTAATTATTGCCTAGGGAACTGTCTTAATTATATGTTATATATTCTCTGTGCATATCTGGGTTGGAATTTGGGTTTTTTTTCTTTTGGGTGGGGGCCTGAGGGGACGCATAAATCAGCCGAAACGTCATTTGCCGAGTTGACATGCTGCAGAACAAGTTCCTTTTTTTTCGGCTTGTTTTCAGATCGCGCTGCATTTTTTTTTGTTACTTATTCTTGAGTTTCAGTTTGCCTCGGCTTTATTTTTGTGTGTGTTTTTTTTATAAATATATTTATTTATTTTTTTGGTTTGATGTCAAATTACTTGAGGGCGCCGCAGTGTCTGAGAAATGGTTGTGGGTATCGGCGCGTCGGGTAGCGCAGTTGCAGCGGCGCAGGATCTTCCTTCGACTGGAAACCAGGCAGCAAACTGCAATCTCAAACAACTTTTTTTTTCAGCTCTTTTCTTTTCTTTTTTGGTGCGTTTTTTATCTCAATAATTTTTCGGGTGCCTTGGCAACAGTCGACTCCGAGCCGCAGAGCAGTTGCACGCCGAGCCGCAGACTGCACGGAGAGACAAACCTTTTTTTCCTCCTTTTTTTTTTTTTGCTCTCGCTGAGCGCTGTGAGAAATGCAAATTCGGCGGCGGCTAAAAAGTTGTTAAATTTGTAAGCAAAGCGCCTCAGAAAACTGGAAGTCGTCGAAGAAAAGAAAAAAAAAACTGCACTAATTTGATTTCTGGCCAAGGCAGACATGCAGTTCCTGAGAAGGGTCTCAGTAGGTGTCTCCTCAGATGGTCGACGTGCAGCTACCCAGTATTCATAATAAACTGGTCTCTAACTATCTCAAGTAGTCTGGGAGGGATGCAGTCTGCGAGACAGACAAAGGAGAAGCTGCCACTACCACTTTGTGCTCGCCTAGAAGCTAATGGTGGATTGGTTTGCCATTATCCTCGAAAAAGCACAGGCAGACATACTAAATTATTCCATAAGACTTAATCCATCTTTTTAATTCTTTTAAATAGTGCGGCATAAACCTGATCTGTGTGTAATATGTGAGAATTTGTACAGTCTGCTGCAGGATCGACTCCTGCTGCATTCTGAGGGAAGAAAGAAAGGCAAAGCTGCCATTTTTTGGTCATTTATCAAATTTCAAGCAAAATCTATAACAATCGTCGGACGACCAAAGCAGATCACATTTTCATTTTCATTTACAATTTTCAATTTCGTTTTTCCATGCACTGTGAAGTGAATATCAAAACAATGACTGGAACGGTGACGGTGCGCTCTTCAAATGCGTCGATCCTCCGATCGCTCGATCCTTCGATCGCTCGATCCTTCGATCGGGCGATCCTTCGATCCCATTTTGTCCTTCGGGCGCGCGTTTTGTGTCTCGTTGTCAAGCTGTCAATCAAAAGGCATCTCGTAACGTTTGCCTTCAGACAATGCCCAGAGACTCTCAAACTCTCAGTCACACTCACACTCATATTTCCCACTCTCTCACACAGACTATTGCCATCTCGCTCTGCATAGATCACAGTTACTGCGATTTGCATTTATAATTCGCGGCTGAGGGAAAATGCAAATGCAAATCCTATAAAAATCCCACATTGTTTATCGCTTACAAGCAGAAATCAAGTTGATGCTAATTTTTCTATATTACCTTTTTCAGCATATTAGGCAAATGTAACACCCAAACACACACACACACACACACGCATACACATACGTTGGGTTTGTCAAGGGGTTGTCACATTTGTGATCCGCTTTCCGAGGCCGAGTGTCAAATGCATTCGCAATTAGTTTGCCAAAATCGCCTCACCCCTTCTCCCCCTCTCTCTCGTCTGGGAAATTGAATTTATAAACGATTTAGATAAATTTGCAATATATATGACTCGAAACGGCACAACAAAGTGGCCCGCACACACACACGCACACGCACACACACTACACCAACCCTATTCCATGAGAGATATAACCCCGATTGATAACCCTTCCATCACTTCTTGTTTTTGCTAATTTTCATATTAATGAAGCGCGAAATACAAAATACTCGTAGAAAATTTAAATTCAAATTGAAATTGAAAATGGGAAAAGGAAAAATGAAAACGAAAACGTATCGATTACATTCATCAATGAAAATGAAAAGCGCAAACATTGAGTCCAGGACTTTGATAAACTGTAAAGGATCTGATACGGTTTGCTCGCAATTTGCAACAATTTTGCTCTCATTTACATATCCTTTTTTTTGACAAAAGCGTTTAAGGCTGGGAACTGAACAATTGCTACAGAGTTTATCTCTAGTGCATCTGACATATGGACAATTGTCCTTTGGCTGCTTGAAGCTCATTCCCCTGGGTAACTGTCCTGGGACGCAACACACCCACAGCTGGCCACTCGACTGAAGTATCGTGACTTGGATAGTGCAACCGTTAACGACTTGAAGTAGATCCTTCCAGGAACTCATCTCCCCCATCCACCCCATCCCATCCCACGCACAGCTCGGAACAGCATGTAATGAGGATTGTGTTGACTCAATGCGCCCATTGAAAAGTCATTGGGCCCGGTCTGAAAGTTGGCTTAGTGCTCGTAAAATCTGAAGATCGACAGCAGACGTCACATAAAGAGCGCGCATAAATTTGGCCAACAATGCGGAAAGTGTCTCCTCTGGCCATAAGGAACGGCTGCTAATGAAAGGCACGAGACGAGATATCGACTGCAGCATCTGGACAAATATTTACCGAAGCTTCTCTCGCTCTGCTCGTAAATAGCCAATTGCATGTAACCAGGACCAGCGACCAGGACATGCGACCATTAAGCCGCCTACGTACAAAGGCCAAAGATACAAAATCAAAATCAAAGTGAAAGTAATGACCACTGTCTGTCCTCTGTCCACTGTGTCGACTGTCCTCTGTCCATAAAGTCCCTCTATCTGATCCGAGAAGGATCAGCGCTGGACAGAGACATTAGGCTACTGTTTTTGTAGTTCCTGCTGTTGCTCGAATGGATCCTGCTTCTGCTCCTGCTCGTGCTGCTGCTGTTGCTGCTCCGTAGCGACAATTGTTCTAGAAAGAAAATAACAACACACGAGACAAATCTGGGCTAAGACACCTTGCGATGTCGCCGTCTGGTGTGGGTTTTTCTTACCTTTTTTACTGAACGGCAGCTGTTGGCGCATTGTCTCAGCCAGAAAGGCAACGGCAAAGGCAACGGCAAAGCTGGCCGTAATAAAGGACACGCACACACGCAGACAAATCTCTGCCAGGACTCTGCAGGTAAGACACAAGGCACCTAAGAGAGACTGAGAGAGAGAGCGAAAAATCTGCAGCAGCATAAGAGATTTTAAGTGAGCCTCGTTCGGTTCTCTCTTAGATGTGCAGCGCCTCTAGCGTTCGATAGCTGCAACTTGCGTGCAACTTACTTCAAACAACTGTTGAGCGAACAAGGAAAAGGAATCTTTAATGGGCTATACAAAGTGTTACATATGAATATATAATAGTTATTGAAACCAGTTAAGAGTTGTTTAATATATAAATTCTTAGGGTTAAAAGGAGTCTACATAAAGTGGAAGCAGAAAGAGAGAAAGAAGCGAAAGTTGAAGAAAGGAGCCTTAACTAAAATCTAAAGTGATATCGTTTATAGGTTAAAGTAAAGGAAACTCTTGCTGTTTATATAATATATATATGTATGTATATGTAATAGATATATAATATATATAAACGTATGTATAGTTCACAGCTTATATAGTTACTGGCAGATTTGCTACTTTAAAGTTGTGTCAAAAGTTGTAAAGAGTGAGATTTCAGATGAATATAAGATGTAAGATAAAAGAATAGAAGGTTGATAAAAGATCTCAGTCGACATAGAGGTAAATCGTTATAGAAACAGTTGGAAATCAGTAGCTGTAGTTCAACTAGTCAATGCAGATAATGCAAACCTAACGGTAGACTGGTATTTAGCCAGAGACAGTGACAAAGTGTGCGATCTCTTTCATGCTTCTAGTTCTGCTTTGTTCACGCTTCTGCCTATTGTTGAAGCCGCACGAGACTTGCTGGTGCTTGTCCAGAGGAAGAAAAAGAGAGCACTCTCTGCAGCTCCCCCTCTCTCCCACTCTGCCACTCTCACGCTATACGCTTTACGCTTTACGCTCTCGTGCTGTGCTCTCTCTGTGGATAAGCGGTGGTTGGTCGGGCGTAAATCGTAGCGAGCCGAACCCATAAACGAGCGCGACGCCTGCGCTGCTCGTCATTTCCGTTTGTTGCCTCGTGCGCTGCGAACGTTTCGCGCGATACTAAGAAAAAAGAAGAATTAAAACTAGAACAGAACGTGGCTTTAAAAAGGTTCTTTAAACTAAATCATAAAACATAAATCATAAATATAGATCGATCGATATATATAGAGTTTGTTTTTACCGTTTGTTTCGCAAGTAAAACACATTTTTTTTTTGCTGTTAACTGTGACAGTGCTCAAGTTGAGATCAGTTCAGATTAGATCCTGATCAGTTAGCGGAGGCGGAAGTTTTTGTGTGTTCTATAAGAAAGAAGGAAGTATACGAAAGCGACCTAGTCGCAGCTCCAATTACCAGGTAAGTCTTCATATACCTCTCTATATATGTGTATATATTTATTGTTTTGTGTCTGGGAAGTAGATCATATCAAATGGTAGATCGAAAGTAATCGATAGCATAGGCTGGCTGTTGCATGCCTGAGATCTGATCTCTGTGTCTTGGTCCACACCTGGCTATGCACACACACTCACTTACACACACATAGACAGCACGTGTGTGTGTAATTGCGCTCGCACCCATTCGCCTGGCGTTTTGTTTGTCTTTGCTCTAGCTCTAATTTTAATTTAGCCAAGGTAAGAGGTAAGAAGAAAAGAAGGAACTGGCAAAGGCAAAGGGAAAGGGATTGGGAAATGGAAAGGGAAAGAAAACATAAAGGAAACCCTAAGCCCTAACCCCTAGACCCACATATAGATCAGTGAGACCCACAAGCAAAAAGGGGTGGTGCGTCCTCTAATACATTTAATTTGTTCCTGTTGCTGTTTTTTGTCGGTCTCAGACGCTACCCCAAGAGCTGCTAATCCTCGGGGCACAAGTCACACACACACACACACACACACACGCACTCACACAGACAGACAGATTCCGAATCAGATCAGAAGGCTCTTAAGTAAAAGGAAAAATATTTTTTTGCTCGCCTCGCATCGTTGCATTTTCCTTGTGCAATTTTCAATTACCAAATTTCAATTTTCATTCGGGGTGACGTTTATGGATTACATGAAAACCCATTTTCTCCCTCTCTCTCTCTATATATATACTACAAATATAGTACACATATATATCTGTATGTGTGTGTGTGTGTGTGTCTACCTTTTCTTGGCAGCTAGATAAATAGAATGAGATCCTTTCTGGCACTTTCTTTTGCCGTTTGCCGTTTGCCGCTGTTTGCAGAAATGGCATCATTATGCTGGGGCGTAATTGTTCCACACACACACACGCACGCACACACATACATTATGAACGATCCTTTTGGCAAGGACTCGCTCAATTTTATGGTTTGCGGCTGCGGCAAAAAATCTGTGCTCAAAATTAGCATAAGTTTAATTTGAATTTGAATTTGAATTTGAATTTAAGGCAAACCTGAAATTGCGTCTTCAAGTCCCTCATCCTTGCGCATATCCTTGCTGCAGCCGCAGTGCACAAGGACACCAGAAGGAGCCTACGTGAAAAACTCGTTTGCCGCAAACAATTTGCAAACATTTCTCGCTTTCTGCCCATTGTCTTCAGAGCCTTTTCCATGCTGCGTACTTATTGCAGGCAAACTTATCATACATTCATATATATATATATATATATATATATAAATAAGTATGTATATATATTATATATAAATATATGTATAAATTTTCCTTTTTTTTGCCCATTCGCATGAAATTGTCTGTGCGAAAACCCGTCGCCTGATCCCCAGCGATGGCGGGCAGCTGCTTGGGCTGAGGCCAAGGCAAACTAGAGACAGCGCCTCGGCTATAATTTTATAAGGACATGGAACAGGACTCGATTGAGCTTTGATTAGAACTGGTGAACAGGCAACTGCAGCAAAGGGTTGCCTCAGAGTCCTGTTCTTTAGAAATAATGAAAGGATCCGGCAACAATTAGAGCGAGCATAAATAATATTAAGTAGAAGGAAGAGCTGAGATAATGGCTAGGTCCTTTGTTAATATCCTTGAAGTAGTTTCTTTAGGCAGTTGGAGCTGGTTTATAGGTCAACTCATTGTGTTAATTGTCTGATATATACTGATCCTCGTTGTTGTCCTGGCACAGCTTAGCAAGGACATGCCCACCATGACACGCATGCATCGGCACTCCAGCTCCAATGCCGTCGAGGAGACTCGCGGCCGACGTCGCAATGTCAGCGGCGATGCCAACAAGGAGAACTTCGGCGTCCACTTCATGAGCAGCCCCTTCGGCAACAGCAGCCTCATTGCGCTCCAGGATCTGAGCAATGTGCACGGCAAGAGTCCGCAGCGGCGCAGCTTCAGTGAGGGCAGCGGTCCGCGCCAGGCGACGCCGCAGCTGGCAGCGTTGCGCTGCTTGCCACGCCTTGCGGCCGTTGCGGCAGCAGGCAGCGGCGTTGGTGCCGCCGGCCTGGAGGACTCGCAGTTATCCTCGTCGCGCATGGGCGACACCACACTCGATCGCATGCTGGACGCCATCATTGAGTCCGCCCGCAAGGAAGTGACCTGCAAGCAGCTAACTGCAGCGGCGCCTACGCCCGCAGCAACTGTGGGCGATGGCGAGTGGAGCGAGAGTAGCATCCATGAGATGGAGGTACGCACTCCGACGCATCTGAAGCGGCAGCGTGTGGTGCGCCGCAAGAACCAACAGAAGACGGCAACCAGCAACAGACGCACCGAGCACCACATCCAGAGCCAACGTGGCAGCCACGTGCAGCCCAGGCTGCAGCATATACGCAGCACCAAGCGTTGCCTTAGCTTTTCATCGAGCTCAACTTCCAGCGATCTAGAGGATGAGGAGCACTTCGCTAAGCGCGGCTCCATGGCCTCCGCTGTATCCTCTGGCTCATCGACCACCACTGCGAGCAGTGACGAGTCCAATCCCCGGGGCCTTATCGACCTAAGCATCGCATACAATGCCCAGCAGCAGCAATTAAATGTACATGGTGAGTTCCAGAGATACCCCCCAAATCCCTTGAAGAACTGTTCCAAATGAGAACAGATCTTTCTATATAGATTCTATATGCTGAATCCAACTCGATTTGCTAACAATTTGTGTTTATTTCTTTACAGTTATACGCTGTCGTGATCTGCAGCGCCTGCACGGCTCCGGCAGCATCAATGCCTACGTCAAGGTTGCCCTTGCAAGCGGAGCTGCCACAGCTACCAGCAACAGTGGGAACAGTGGGAACAGCGGCAGCAGCAACTGCTCCAGTCGCTTCCAGCGCACCGCCGTCCATCGTCGTTCGGTTCGTCCGTACTTTGATGAGCGCTTTAGCTTCCCTGTGCAGGAGGCGATGTTGCAGTCGTCGGCCTCCGGCTCCAGTTCCAGCTCCAGCTCCGGCTCCGGCTCCGGCTCCGGCACACATCTGCAGCTAGCCGTCTGGCATCGGGATCGGCATTTAAAGTGAGTACGAGTAAGGTCAATAACAGTGACAGTGGTTAGGGCCAACTTATAGCACAAGTATCGAGCGTGGCACGTGTCATTCACCCCCAATTGACGCGTCAAAGCGAACTGAGGCGCCTCAGACGCACTCTGCGCAGGCAAAAGGCCAGCAATCCTGCCTAGCTGCCGCACAGACTATCCGAGGCGTCTCAGCCTAATTGTAACGTTTTCCTGTAGCACACTTTGCCATTGTGCATTTCCTGCACATAAACAAACGCAGTCGCCCTCGGGGGGTGTTCCTGCTGCCTTCGCCTTCGCCTGCGCCTTCCACAAAATCCATCCAGAGCACACACAGCCACACGCAAGAGACACACAGAAGAAGCATATCCCAAGTCCCAATCCACAAACAAATCCAGCGCCTGCGCCGAGCGCTGTCCTCAGTCTCTAGGCCAGAGTTGGTGGCGCTTTCCAGCTACCACAAGGAAGAGGAAGAAGAACGGCAGTAAAAAAAGAAAGAAAAACAATATAGAAAAAGAAGAAAAAAAAAAGCAGACGGAAAATGCCTGGGCTCAAGTTTTGGGTTCGCATTGGTTTGGTTCGGTTCGGTTGGTCTCTCAGTTCGAGTGTTCAGCTCGCGCGACGCAGACGCTAAATCGACACAGGCTGGCAACGCTGCGGACTGCGGGTAACATAACTTGGCCCAAACGACGGCGTTTGTTAACTCTAAACTCAAATTTTCGAACCTCTTTGGCTAACAAATGCGGAAAAGTGTGTGCTCAAAACTTAAAAGAAACTAACAAATATTTAACATAAATTCATATTTTTTTTCTATTTTTTTTAATAATATTTCGTATATTATACTGTTGTGTGTGTGTGTGTGTGTTGGTTGTGTGTGTGAGTGTAGCACATGTCCTGTGTTTATTTAATGAAATCTCCCCCTAGCAGCGGTCGGCTGCGTTGTCGGATTTTGCGCTAGCAGCCAAAAGTATGCAACAAAAATTATATAACTGTTAGTGTGTGCGTGCGTGCGCTAGTATGCGTGCGTCTGTGTGTGTGCGTATCGCGTGCTAGCATGATTTTTTGTGTAGCATAATTTTAGGCTTGATGTTAAACAATTTTGAGCGGAATGTGCCCAAAGGCTCTGCCTCTCTCGGTCTGTGTGTGTGTGTGTGTGTGTGTCTGATTGTATGTGTGTGACTGTGTGTTATTGACTGTATGTGTGTGACTGTATGTGTGTGCGTTTTCAATGTAGTTTGCGACTCGTTTTACTGTTGCCAAAGTTAATTAAAATTCAAGGACATGTCAACTACAACTGGCAGCTGGCCTGACCAAAGCCCGCCTAACACACACACACACACAGATAAATATATATATATATATATATATAGATGTATACCTATTCCGTCATGAGTTCAATCATTCATTGATTCGTTCATTCATTTAGTCATTCATTCATCCAGTCCGGCGTTTATTTGAAATCGATAAGCGCGCCTCCATTATGCAATGGCCACAGGTCAGACGAAGCCTTGGTAACTCCTTCACTGTTATTAGTGCCCAATTCAAGTAGGCAACTGGCTAAATGCACATTTGGGAATTCGCATAAACAGTTAACACACACTACACACACCACACACACACACACACACACACACATTTGTTATGCATGCATAATGAAAACATTTCCAAAATAGTTGTAAGCGTATTTCCAAATGCCTCGTTAAGCATTTTAAGCAAATTTACCCAACGACAGTTTTCTAAATTATTCATTGGCCGCCTTTTAGGCCAGGTGGCATGTGGCATGGTGGTTTAGTTGTTTAGTAGTTTAGTGGCAAGGTGGAATGGTGGCACGCTGCTTTTTGATGTCCTCAGCTACGCAACTTGCTACATTTTTAATGCGCTGTCCCCGTTTCTAAACTCGGAATTTACTCAAGGTGCCCGCTCCATGCCGTGTCCATAGCCATAGCCATAGCAATAGCCATATCCATATCCGTGTGTCCGTATCCATGTGGCGTGTGGGCGTCCAAAAGCCAAAAACAACCGAAAGGCTTGCGTAGTCGCTTTCCGCACCCAAACAGAGACTGTCAGACAATTGCGATTGCAATCGCTAAACTTTGGCGCTGCAGCCACGAAAATCAATAAAACTGACCCAAATACGCGGGCAAAAAACTTCATAGCCGGGCACAGACACGGACACGGACACGGAAAAGGAGCCGGAGACGGAGACAGGGACACCAATAGAGAGTGAGAGAGGGAGGGGGTAGACTGATAGAAAACATTGTAGCAGAAGCGCCTGTAGAAGAAAACACTGAGGGCCAAAGCGCATTTCCGGGGCCAAACCCAGAGTGGAAGAGTGGAACTGGGTTTCCAGCAAGTGGCAAGTGGCAAGTGGCGAATGGCGAGTGGGATGTGTGGCAATGCCACATACCACGACAGCTTAGGCGCGCTAATTGATTTATGTCACGTACGTCAGCTGCTGCGTGCCATGGGCGGAAGTGTTTTACGGCTTTTACAGTGGGTGTGCGTATATAAATAGTAAACAAATTGTGCGATTGCAACGTGACGCAGTGCCTCCAAGCTGTAACTGATAGCGACCCAAGGTGTCTTCGGGCTAACCCAGTTACTTGGATTGTAACTGGCTTGTGTAATACCCTGCCAAGGGTAAACTCTGATCTAATAATGCATTCTAAGCCAATTACAACATCCATTAGGGTCACGGGTCACCCACTTGACCCCTTCGATGGGTATCCTTAGATATTAGATTATTGTGTGCATCTGAAGGAAACAATTTGCAATTAAGTTTTCCCATTTATTTAATTGCTTTTCTTATGCTTGTTTCCCTCTTTGCAGACGCAGTGAGTTACTGGGCTGTCTCAGTTTTCCTTTAAGTGCTTTAGTGCAGCAGAGCCAGAGCCAGAACGGATCGGGATCCTACAAGCTCCATTCGCAGGGATGCCTTAATAGCTGCTACAGCAGACAGCACGCTTCAGCCAACGTCACGCCCACAAGCCATAGACAAGAGGAGAAGCAGCCAGTGCCAGTGCCAGTGCCACACCCGGTAGCAGCTCCAAGTCCAAGTCCAATGACCACGATGTCGGCACCACTGAAAGCCAACGGCGCCGCCAGCACTGCCGGCACTATGGGCAGCGATGATGTCATCAGCATCAGCATCGATAGCATGGCAGTTGGCCCGCTGGGCAACGGCAAGGATGATCCGCCGATGGTCCTCAGCAAGAAGGCGCTGCATCAGCGGGATGCGGATGAGAATCTGTTCTTGAGGTTCCTCGAACTGGATCCACCAGCCGATGGCAATGCGAATAACACAACGGCGACTGGCAACGGCACAGGCTCGGGCACAGGCACTGGCATGGGCGGAGGCGGTGGTGGAGGTGGAAGCGGCAGTGGAGGCAGTGCATCCAATGCCAGTGCGAATGCGAGCAATGCGAATCATGTGAATGGCGGCAGTACTGCACGTCGTTTCTCTACAATCACCGGACGCCAGCCAACCGGACGGACACCCTTTACGATGACGAAGCGTTTGACTAGGACGGAGGAGCGAGGATTCGGCTTCTCCATCGTTTGGACGCATCCGCCGCGTGTGGAGAAGGTGGAGGGCGGACTATCGGCCGATCGGTGCGGCATACTGCCGGGCGACTATGTCATCTTTGTGGACAAGCACAATGTGGTCACGATGCCCGAGGCTGATGTTCTGAATTTGATACGATCGCAGGGCTCGTCCTTGACGTTGGAGATATTCAGAAGGTCAGGCGCGGGCGCCAGCATGGCCAATGCCAGCAATGCCATAACAACAGCTTCAACGCTCAGCGGCACACAGAACCATCATCAGGCGGCCCCAGCTCTCATCCAGTCGCAGCTCCAGCTCCAGCTGCAGCCCCAGGCCCAGCCTCAGCTCCAGCCGCAGCCGCAGCCTCAGCGTCCGTATATACCTGCCCTGGGCGTGGCCAGCGAGGAGCACACAGCGACTGCCGCAATCTGTCCACGCATGAGCAGCACGCGTCCCCAGCACCTGGGCAACAATGTGTCCCGCCCGGCCACCGCCTGCTCCGGCACCACATCCTCCATCGAGGCGGCCAAGCGGCGCCTGCACCTGCCACAGGTCACGTTCAGCAAGGAGGTAGGCAAAGGCGTCATTGTCTGACCAAGCAACCTCAGCTCTGACCTTGCAACGCTGCCTCATATCGCTTGCCTCCTCTTTCATTTCTCATTATCGCCGACCTTTCTTCTTTTATTTCCGTGTGTGTGTTTTGTGTTTGTGTTTGTGTTTCCTATTTTTTTTTTTGCCTCGCTCTTTGTATATATCTTTAGCGCATTATTGTTAAGTTTTCTATATATATATATACTTTTTTTTGTGCCCACTTATCGCTCTCCCATCAGCTTATATATGACCCCTCACCCCCCACGCTTGACAATAAAATTTTTATTTGGTTTTATATGGATTTTTCTATTGCTTTCATTTGTTTTCTGTGTTTCCTTTTTTTATTATTTCGCTTTCGGTTTTTATTTATTTCGTCGGAAACAGGAGCTCATGCGGAGCTCAATGTCAATGCTAAAGCGTATTACCAACTCCAACAAGCCAGATATTCATCAAACATGTTCTGCATTTCACTTTTCACTCAATTTCCAACACACTTTTTATAGCATACTTTTCTGCGCGAGTTAAAGTTCAAAGTGCTCCGAAAGAGTTGCTAAATGAACTGTGAACAAAAGTGAAATCTGAACAGAGATATAATTATCTTTTAATTGATTTAATGTATATACCTGGCATATCATTTTGTGTTCTATATTTTCCATTTGTGTCAACCTTTGGTTCAGTTTTATCTGTAATTTAATATCTTTTTCCATTTGATTGAGTTTCTTTTATTGAAACTTTTTTTTATTGTGTTTTTTGGCTTTAAAATTGAAGTTAAGCTTCAACTAGGATAAGTTGAAAGAGAAAACTTTAAAGCGAAAGGATAAAACTATAATTGATAGGTAAAAAATGAGGCAAATGAGTAACTTTAAGTTACTTTGAGATACTTTGAGATACTGTGAGATACTTTGAGTTATTTTGAGTTAATTTGAGTTACTTTCGATGTATTTTGAGATAATTTGAGATACTTTTGAGTTAATTTGGTTTATATGAGATACTTTTAGGCACTTCGAGGTATTTTGAGCTACTGTAGAGTTACTTTAAGATACGTTGAGATACTTTAAGTTACTTTGAGTTACTTTTTAGATATTTTGAGTTTCTTTAGAGTTACTTAAGAGTTAATTTGAGATAGTTTGAGATACTTTGAGATACTTTTGAGTTAATTTAGTTTATTTTAGAGACTTTTAATTGTTTTCCAGATATTGTGAGAAACTTTAGAGTTTCCTTAAAGTTACTTTAGAGTTACCTTGAGATACTTTGGGTTGCTTTGCATTACTTTGAGTTAATTTAAGTTACTTTGAGATACTTTGAGTTACCTGCATCACTTAAAGTTACTTTAGAGTTAGTTTGAGTTATTTTCAAGGTATATTTAGTAACTCCAAATTACTCTGAGATACTTTTAGTTACTTGAAGTTAATTCTAAACAGCTTGGAGCAATTTTGAGATACTTAAGATTAACTTTGAAATTACTTTGAAATAGTATGAGTTGCTTTAAAATACTTTGAGGTACTTTAGAGTTACTTTCTACGTATTTTGAGATACTTTAGAGTTTCTTCAGAGTTACCTTAAAGTAACTTTAGAGTTACTTTGAATTACTTGAAGTTACCTCGAGCTAATTTGAGTTACTTTGAGATAGTTTTCGAGAAACTTTAATATACTTTGCGCTACGTTAAGCCACTTTCAATAAGCTTCGAGGTATTTCGATGAAATTTGAGTTACTTTGAGATACTTTGAGTTACCTTGCATTAGTTTAAGATACTTTGAGTTACTTTGAATTACTTGAAGTTACTTTAAGTTATTTTGAGATACCTTTCGAGGCATTTTCTTAGTGTCGCCGGAGCTATTTTGATTTACTTTAGGTTAATTGAGATATTTTTTGTTACTTGAAATTGATTTCAGTTACATTGAATTACTTTGAGTTACTCACAGCTACTTTGCAGTTACATTGAGTACCTTGTGTTACTTTGAGATACTTTAAGACACTTTTAATTACTTTGAGATACTTTACGTTACTTTGAGTTACTTGAGATACCTTAAGCCACTTTTAGTTACTTACGAAGTATTTTGAGTTACTTTCAGTTACTTTCAGTTGATTTAAGAGTACATTCAGCTGAATCTTCCTGCTCCTTCCACGTCTTTAGTTGAAGTACAGCTTATCAGGCGCTTACTTAACTACTCCACATGACACTTTCCCTCTCTCTCTCTCTTTCGTTCATGTGTTGTCTTTAGTCCATTGTGCCCATCACGGATATTCGGCGTCGCTTTCTGCTGCAGCTCATCAGTCGGGAGCAGAACTTTACAGCGGCTCTGCATTTCGGTGTGCAGCGTTTTGTGCAGCCTTTGCAGGATCGCAAGGATCTAATATCACCGAACGATCATCGCACGCTGTTCCAGAATATCGATGAGCTGCTGCGCATTGCCGAGGACATCCTAGAACAGCTGTGCAGCAACGAACAGGAGCAGGAGCCGCACATGAACTTCGCCTCACGTGTCTATCTCTCCAAGACGACGGCCATATGTGCCGCCTACAAGAAATATTGCAATGGCATCAAGCGTGCCGACTGCGTCCTAGTTAACAAGTCGCGGCAGACGGGATCCGAGTTCATATCCTTTATTACCGAGCCAGCTGTGCCCCGCAAGCGTCCCGATCTCACCATGTTCATCCACCGTCCGCTGCAGCATTTTCGCGAGATCCTAAAACTCATGCAGCTGCTGGCGAGCAACTGTCATGTGGATACGGAGGAGCACAAGAACTTCAGCACGGTCATCAATGAGCTGCAGGCCGCGTACCGTGAGATTACCGTCAGCAGTGGCCTTATGGAACCCCTAGGCGAAGGCCGTCCCCTACTCACCCTGCAGGATCTGGAGTCCCGCATGGTCTTCACAAAGTGCAAACCCTTCACCCTCGCCGTGCAAGGTCGCCAGTGGATATTTGGTGGTGACCTTTCGCGCGTTGAGGGACGCTCGATCAAACCCTATTGGACACTGCTCTTCAGTGACATCATTGTCTTTGCCAAGGTCAGTCGGGATCGTGTCCTGTTCATCACCGAGGAGCCCATACCCATTGCAAATGTGGTCGACTCCTGTTTCCACATGCGCAAGAAGAGTGAGTCCCATTTTGGGTGTCCTTCGAGCTGAAATCTAATAATGCTGTTGTGATTCTTAGCTACTGAGTTCCGCCTGACGGTGGATCCCAATGGACGACTGGCTGAGAGTCCGACTGGGTATTGTGCACCTGATTTGACCCGCACGCCCAAGCGTGGCGGCAGACGGAAGAGCCTCATCCTACGTGCTCCCTCCCTGGAGCTGAAGGCTGTCTGGCAGAATCTCTTGCAGCGTCAAATGTAAGTTAGAGTCTTTGATGAAACCCCTGAGAAGACGATAAGATAAGGGATTATCCAGATCTCTGAACTCTTCCCAAATGGATTCATTCAATCCGTTCCCAATCGTTGCAGCTTTCTTGTTAATGCCGCCCTGGGCTCGACGCCGCTGTCCAGCCCATTGGATTCCCCGGATGTACTGAACACACTGGTGCCGCTGAGTGACATTGGGATGACCTCCGCATCGATGGCCTCGATGAAGCTGCCGTCGCTGGACAGCATCCATCTGAAGCAACAGAAACAGCAGGTGCGTCTCTTTCGCAGCAAGCGCCTGGACAGCGCCGATTCCTATGAGAATCTACAGCGCTTGGCCAGTGCGCTGGTGCCGACGCCCCACACCGGCCATGTCTCAGTCTCCGCCCCCAGCCATAGCAATACCGGCGTTGCGGTCAGCACACAGACGGTCCAACTTTGCTCCGCATCGTTGCCCTCGCGCACCACTTCACCCGCCCGCCAGCAGGGCGTGCGCGGTCACAGCGGCAGCAGCTGTGGCGGCTCCGTGCCGAATGGTGTGGGCGGTGTTGGTGGTGCTGGTGGTGGTGGCGTCGTTGGCGACATCTCGCTGCGCCGCTACACCAACAGCTCCTGCCAGAGCAGCAGCGTCAGCCTGACGGCGCACATGCAGACGCAGACGTCGGCCCAGTCGCTGCCCAGCGCCAGCAGCAAGTGCCTGACTGCCATACCAGAGGCGAGCAGCGAGCCGCTGGCGGTGGCGACTGTGTCGGCGGCAGCGGTGCCGGTGCCCTGTCAGGCGCAGAAGCTGCTTGAGTTTAGTCTCAGTTCGGTGGGTCGCTCGTTCATTGATGAGTCGTCGCGTGGCCTGCAGCAGGTGTCGCTGACGACGCCCGAGACGCCCACGCCGAATCTATCGCCCAGCTCGCAGGCCTGCATCTCAGATGCCTTCTCCAATGACTTTGTGCCGCCGACAATGGCCCCCGCGGGGGGCAGTGCAGCAGGGTCGAATGTGCGTGGCGCTAACATACCGCTGGCTGAGTTCGGCGGCTCTTGGGATTTGTTGGAGCTGGATCTGCAGCTCAATGAGGTCAATATGGATCCGTGCTTCGACACGGATGTCGAGGAGTGCATATTCCTGGGCGATGGCGTGGGCGCTGGCGCTGGCACTGGCCCTGGCGATGGCGGCATTGACCAAACGGACATTGACGAGGACAGCGACGAAGAGGACAGCGTTGTGGTCGATGATCCCTTTGGCATGCTGCCCACCAGGCCAACGCCACCGGATTCATTGGATCTGTGATTTGACTTTTGGCTGGTAACTGAAACGGACACGCGGACGCGAACGCGGACACGGACAAGCCACAACTGTAACCTTAACCGTAACCGTAACCGTAGCCACAACCGCAGCCACAGCCATGACCCACACTAGCACAATCTTAGAACCAAATGAGCTTACCCAACCACCCAACTGAATGTTCCCCCAATCTTCACACACTGATTCAATAAGCTACCTCGTTGCCACGTTGCCTACTCCGATTACGCATTTCTCTCTGACCTCCTCCCTGCTTCTGACCCCCTCCTCCCCGCTCTCAGCTTGCTCTCAGCTTGCTTTGACTTGTTTCCGAACTGAAAACAACTCGTACGTACTCCGACTTAGAAGGGGCTAGTGGCCACCCACTCGAGAGAGAAGCGAGTACGTACACCTCCACCTAGCGCCTTGAAAGCAATCGTTCTACGTGTATCTCTAACGGAGAGAGACCGTAGTTACCAATTGAGTGTGATCTATTTAACGAATGCCTTATAGGGAAACCGGATACTCGGATAACCGAAACAGTTACCGAGAAACTATATACAATAGAACTAAATGAGATTATCATATTTAACGCAGTTAACATATACCAGAAACCAGAAACCAGAAACCAGATACCAGATACATATATATATTTATCACTCTTATTACGGGCTTTACGATCACAGTTAAATCTATTCGAATTCGAATCTATAGATCAGTGAGAATGTTAACAATTTACTACTACTATTATTATTATTATTATTATTACTATTATTATTATTATACATATACTCGTATTGGCATTAGTCGATTGTACAAAGATTTTTGATAGTCAAATTTAATGTTGAGTTTATATATATATATATATATGCACAGCTAACGGTTAATTATAGGTACGAACATTTCGCAGAGTCCTCAAGCGACTTTAATCAATATATTTATGTATATACTCGTATATATATACTGTTCTGTCCTATTCATATACTCGTATTATCCATTATTGTGTGTATATATCGCAAATTGTATGTTTGACGATAGGGCACAGATATTACACGATTTGATCTGTATTCAATCCTAGTTTAATATACATATACTTAAACAATTATTTATAGTGTAGTAAGTATTTAATAGAGTAGATACCATATATATATCTATATATATATACCATAGATAGTCAAATATACACAAACATATATATATATATATACTGTATACTATATATATATATATATATATATAGAAGAGCTGTCGCCGCTCGGCTGCGAATCCCACGAGTTCTTGGCAATCCCCAAGGTGGCGCCCGAGCAGTGACAGGCGCATTCGAGAAAAGAAAAGTTTGTTTTATACTCGTATTTTATATACTCACACACATACCTTAATCGTATTAATCGTCTTATTAATTCGATGATTGAAATATTTTTGCCAACGTCCTTAAAGATATTCTCGAAAAAGAAACCGAAAAGAAAACGAAAAAAACGAAAAAAAAGAAAATTTACTTAAAAGAAAAGAAAAACCTTAAATAATGCTTCCATTTTGTAGAAAAGCGCGCCAAATTGAATACCGAAAACTATTGTTGTTATTGTTGTTGTTAAATTATATCTTATATATATATGGTCTAGCTATGCTTTAGTCTAGCTCCAGCTTCATCCTCCTTTCGATAATTATATGTTAAGTTAACCGTTAGTCGACAAAACAAAGCTGCCATTTGTAGGTTATGTACGATTCTCCTCTGTCTTTGTTCGAGTTGAATTCGCATACTTCTCTCTGTATATATACAGCCTTTCCTAGCACACACCCCCACACACACACACACACATACGCTCTATATAACCTGTATGTAACTGTAACTGTAACAATCTTTGCTCATTCTCAGCGCCAATCTGTACATTATATAAGTTCATAATCAATCATAAAACTGGGCGGATATCGTCTGGCACACAGGCGATACGCTACGAGATATTTTGATATATGTATTTCGATCACACTGGTACTTTGTCAATTACTTATTTTTATGAGCAGCACTATGTTGTCCTTTAAAGTAGTCGTAACTTAATACACTCAAACACACACACACGAACACACTTCGTACATATAAATCAAACACAGATACGAAACTGAGTTTCGCTCCATCAAATGCAATTGAAAAAGGCACAGTGAGGATTTTGCATAATGCAGCTTATATAATTTAAAACCTATCTTAAAGGAATATACCAGATTAGGGTTACCATCGCTTGATATATATACATATAAGTCTATATATTCCAGCTTCCATTTCTCACTAAATTTAAACTACAAATTTTGTTTCGCTCTTATGAAAAATGCTGCCACAGAGTCATTTCGATATTCTATTGCTTATAATAACTTTTATGGATAAAGATAGAATATCGAATAGGGTTCATATTCTGATCCATATATCCAGTTCTATAGCTTTTGATATGAACCAAACTTGATCGAACTATACCCAAAGTTTGGTTACCAAAATTCACATTGAAAGTTTGAAAGCAAAAAAGTTTCAACTTCGATTCGATTTGACTTTGTTATTTATATAAACAAATCACAATCAAATATTAAAACATTATTAACTATTATTTTGGTAAACTTCTTCTTAAATTTTAACAAATATTTTCAAGCACTTCTTTGGTGTTTTGTGCCCACTGTGCGACCCTCTGTCTGACTGCATTATGCCAGACATCGATTTGATATTATCTTACACTTGCCACCATTGAGCTGACACTTACACACACACAGACACACACACACCTATACACACACAGACATACGCACACACATGCTAATAATTGGCTATTGAAGAGCGTTTCATGTGAATTATTAAGTATACGCGATGTGTGCGCGATGCCCCGTTGAGCAAATTTCTGTTGCTGTAGCCGTAGTTTATTTATTTCCTTGCATTAAGCTATATATACCTGTTATGTAATCTCGTTTATATATTATATACACACACACACATATATATTTATATATGCATAAATATATTTATATATCTCATATATATATACATATATATAAATATAGTTATGTCTTAACATTGTGAGAGGCAATGTGAATGTGTCTAGGATTTGTTAAAAGAAACACAAAGTAATATTTTTTTTGTTTGTTGCCATTTTGCAAATGAGGAGAGAAAGCAAAGTGAAGGATATATATGAGAAGAGAAGAGAGATGAGAAGAGAGATGAGAAGAGAGTTGAGAAACGATGAATAATAAAAACCAAATGATTCTTTGACTAAAAACGCTTGTGATGTTCTTTTTATTTCAATTCCCACAAAAACAAAACAAAAACAAAAAACAAAAAATAAAAAACAAAAATTCTCCAACCAAAAAAATAAAATAATAACCCACCGAGCACTCACTTTGTACCACTCTGTACGTTGCCCATATACTCTCCCCGGTCCCCGGTCCCCGGTCCCCGGTTCATCCTGCGTTCAAAAATTGGTTGACCAGAAAAAAGAGACCAAAAATAGAAGAAAAAAAGAAACCAAAATTGATAAATTAAAAATTGTGATGGACTCAATTTTAGTTTAGTTTAGTTCTATTGCAAAAAACTTCTGTCGCTTCTTTAATTTGTTTTCAATTTGTGTCTTTGTTATCGTTATCGTTATTGTGATCGTTCCTATTTATGTTTATCTGTTATAAGCGTATTATCGTTATCGTTATCGTTATCGTATTATAAACCTCTTAAAGTGCAAGCGTTTTTAATCAAAGATGGCCAAAAACAATCGCGAGTTTTTATTGTTTCTGTTTCTCGAACGTAAAGTAAAACAGGTAAAACCAAATCTAATACTAAAGCCAGAGATCAATTCTTCAATTCTTCAGTTAACTAATCGAAAAGTCAAAGACCAGAACAAAGAATTAACAATTAATCGAACAATCGAATCGAATTTAATCAATTTTTTATATGAGCCCATCACAAATTTTAATTTGCAAGCAACTTCGGGCAGCTGCAGTTCTCTCAGTGGGTGTGTGGATTTGGGTGTGGTTGTGCTTTGGTTGATGGGGACGCGGGAGGCGGGAGGGGGGATGGGGGAGATCTGAGAGATCTGGGAGCACCCCTGAAAGTATCAGTATTTTAACCAAGTGCCCTGGGGGCGCGCCTCTTGCAGCAGCGCACCACGTGCCATGGCCATGCCGTGGAGCAGATCGAGCTGCTGATCGACGAGAAGTGCCGCATCCTGAATAAGACGGGCACACCCAAGTCGAGTGCTCTGCACCTGGCCAACTGGATGAAGGGCCAGCTGGATAAGCAGCAGCAGCAGGCGCGTCTGGCGGCCATTGCTCGCTCCCAGGAGAACATCACCGCCGAGGACGAGCAGCTGATCTTCAACAGCGACAGCGAACAGGACGAACGCATCACCTACTGGACGCGCCAGCAGCTCGAGAAGCGCACCAAAGAGCTTAACCTGGCCAAGGAGAACGGCGTCCTCTCCGCCAAGCCCAACTTTGGCGGCAAACGCCTCAGCGGCGTCGAGGAGCTCAGCATGTGCGCCACCTCCGACGTCTACTCCGAGGTGGAGGTGGTTCCCAGTCAGATAAGTCAGTCGCATAGCACCACTTCGGACAGCCAGGTGAGTGGCATGCAACACTTTTCTTACGTTTAGAGATGGGCGTGTGTCTAGTCAAATATATAAATGATATACAAAAGATTATGGTTTGGATCCAAAAGGGATATGCTTAGCCCAGAGGAGCAAGCTATGCGTGTCCTTTCACATCGAAAAACCTAAAGTATCAACTGTGGCGATCAGCCTAAACACACAGATTCGAGTATATAGAAATAGACAGACGAACATAAGAACCAGGTTAATATCAATATCCATTAATAACTGATTAAAATATATATATAGGTGGAAAATGCCGGAAGCATATGTTCATTATCATCCTAAAACATTCAAGTTAAGGAAACAAAAAAGTTCTACCTTTAAGCTCTATAGCTTAAGAATTATTTCCAATATTTTTTCTCAAACAAAATATGTTTGGTATATTTAAAGAATCTGAAAATAAGTATAAAGTGTATGTTAGTTGTGCGTAGAGAAACCTAAAGAAACTTTAAGATACATCTTTATTCAGACATTCTTGGGATATATTTATTAGCTTAGAGTATATATACATATATTTTTGTAGCTTCTTCTAAAAGACTTTAAATCCTAAAGATTCCAGATGTTCTATACAAAAGTTATTAGCTAGCAAATTTAGTTTGTTCGTTGTCAGTATGACTCAGAGGTCAAAATATACATACACAGCCTTTATTTATTCCAAACTAAGGATATTCTTATAAATCCTGTAAAGTAAATTACAACAAAATCTCGAATATATAAAATAGGACAGGAACAATCTCATATACTATTTAAACCTCAGTTGGCCGAGTCCTGGGTTCCATTCCACTCCCAGGATGTTGAGGATGTTGTGATAGTCTTATCTGAAGGCCTTTGTAGTCAGCGCTAAGACACAGTTCATATATCAATTGTATAATAAATATTAATAATAAATAGATAAAATAAAATAAATAAATAAAATAAATAAAATAAATAAAATAAATAAAATAAATAAAATAAATAAAATAAATAAAATAAATAAAATAAATAAAATAAATAAAATAAAAAAATTAATAAAATAAATAATATGAATAAAATAAATAAAATAAATAAAATATATAAAATAAATAAAATAAATAAAATAAATAAAATAAATAAAATAAATAAAATAATAAAACAAATTAAATAATTAAAATAAATAAAAAAGAAAATACAATTAAAATAAAAAATAATATAAATACATACAATAAAATAAAATAATTAAATTAAAATTATAATATAAATAAAACAAATGAAAAAATATAAAAAATAAATAAATAAATGATAATAAAATAATAATTTAATTGTAATAAGGATATATGTTGCTAGTAGGAGTCGCCACGCCCATCTCTAGTGTTGGTAGTTTCTTTTAAGCCGTATTGCTAGAGCGAGTATTTTTGGCTTTGTGCGGCTTTGTTACCGCTTAGATAACCGTGCGCTCGAGTCCCATTGTGCTCGACAAGCTGGCGGTGTGCCGGCATTGCCATAAGAACTGCCAGCAGAGCGCAGGGTTGGGCAGCGGCGGTGGGCGTGGATCGGCTGGTGCGGCTGGGTCAGTTGGCGGCTCCTCGATGCTGTGTAACTCACTGAAAGTGCAGCATAGCCAATCCTCGCCGAACCGCTGCTGCAAGCTGAAAGGCAAGGGATCGGCCGCAGGAACTGCTGCAGACAAGGGCACTGGCACCGGCACAGGCACCGGCACTGGCACCGGCACTGGCACTGGCACGGGTACCGGCAGCGTGACGAGCATGTCCAGTAGCACCATAACCGGTGAGCTCTCCTCCAAGGTAGTCGCTAGCAGCAGCCGGCGCGAGACCGGCGACACCGAGAGCGATGTGGCGCAACTAATCACCGACGAATTGTCCCTGTCCCAATCAGAGGCCACGGACGATAGCGTCGGCGCCATGCCGAACAGCAGCAGCAGCAGTGCAGTCGCCGTCGAGTCCAAGCTACGAGTTCTAGACCAGCAGTCCGGGTCCGGCTCTGGGCCGCCACTGGCGAATGGCCATTGCTCCGGCGCCTCTGCATCTGCCTCCGCCTCAGCATCCGCCTCTGCCTCAGGCTCCGCCTGGGGCTCACCAAAGGTGCAGCCACAGCCACCGCCACGCAAGACTCGCATCGTGGCCCAGCAGAGCCAGGAGCCGGCTCGTCCAAAAGCAGATCAGCAGGTGACCGCCGTTGTGACCCTCACGGAGACGGCACGCGTTATGCGCAGCAACGAACGCGCCGCAGCCAGCGGAACGGGCACGGGATCGGGATCGGTATCGGGTTCACCTGCCAAGTATGCGACCTGCCACTGCCGCTGCGCACCAGAGGACTTCACCCAGTCCCAGCTGGCACCGGACAAAATGGAGCAGCAGACGTGCAAGCTGCTGGAGTCGCCCAAGCAGAAGGCGACTGCTGTACAGCGGCAGGAGGATGAGCAGCTGTCCCTGATGCTCATTGGACTGGCTCAGTTTACGCCAGCGGCCAAGCTGTGCGGCCAGGAGAACCGGAGGACGGAGCACAAGGAGGCGCCCACGATTGCTGTGGTGCCGGCTACGCCAGACGCCGTCCTAACCAAGACGAGCACCCACGTCTGGGATAACAGTGGCGGTGCCTGTGGATCCGCTGTGGATCAGGTGACAACGGCAACCACCTCGACGACAACGACGAAGCAGCCCAGACAGGCGATCATTGAGAACATACCGGAAGACTCGTGCGACGAGTCACCACTGGAGGAGGAGCCACCTTACAGACCCATGAGCAGTGCCTTGCGACGCTTTGGCACCATGTCCAGCCTGGAGAAGCTGCCCTCCGATGACCTGGACGATGATCTGGAGACGTATACGCCGAACGGCTTCAACGACGACGCCGATGGGGAAAACGATGGCGACAACGATGACGACGACGATGCCGACGAGGAGGATGTGGATGACCTGAACGCGGATAAGGCCATGGCACAGAACCTGAATGATCTGGCCAGCTGCTCCAGTGGCGGCCATACGGTTACCCTCTCCAATGGCGACATCCTGGCCAGCGGTGCTTGGACGAACCGCGCCGGAGCCTTCGTCAGCGACAAGATGTCCTTCTTCGAGGAGTCGCGCGCCTTCATCGATCGCTACTTGGGCCGCTGGAACGCCAACGAACAGGCGGCCCAGGGCCAGGGCAATCAGACGAACTCCGAGACGGATGAGCAGATGGACGAGTGCACGTCCGGTGCCACCAGCGGCGAGGAGGTCTGGGGCACGCCCACCAGCGGCGGCGACAATGATGACATGCAGCTGGGCAACTCGGATCAGACCCACTCGGTAAGTCCCTCTCGAACTTAGACTATGACTTATATCTTACCTGATCCTCTGGGCTGTGCAGTCACCCACCAAGTCGAGCACCTCGCTGAACGATGACGACGACACCGAGCTGATGATGGACGAGCTGCTGATGGCGCCGCCGATGACCGCCAGCACCATTCGAGGATTGCTGCCACGGTACGTAGAATAGACTCCGGGATTAGCCTCCGCTCCGATTGGTAGAGACATTAGATTAGACCTAAAGCTAAAAGAAAGAGCAGTTTATACGATAGTTTTTACGATGATTATCTCTATAAGTACCTATATGAATATTTTCTTCCCTTTTTGCGTTTTCTTCATTTATTTATTCCTTTTTTTATATATTTTCCTTTTTTTTGTAGCTTTTACAGGTGTTTCTTTTGTTCTTTCGTAACTCTTCCCACACGTAAATCCCGTCAAGCATTTGAATTAAATTCGTCCTTAAGTATATTTATCATCTTGGGCTAGTTAAGATCATATATAGTATAGTATCGATATATATATCCAGTATCGATAGGCACTGACAGACGGACAGACCGAGAGACGAATCGTTTTTATTATCCCTATAATCCTGTACAAGTTGGTAGAGCTATACTTAATGCTAGTCTCATCTCAGTAGTCAAGTCTAACTTTAGCTACTTATATACCTACAAGTATTTACATGCTATATATATATATATATCGATATATATAATCGATTATATATATATATATGTAGCTAACATTGCTGAAATCAAAATTTATATCATTTGTATCATCAAACACACAACACAACACATCACGAAACTGAAATGAAATCAAACAAAAAACAAAACAAATATCGTAACATCACATATGTCGTATATGAAATCGTATATCGATATCGATACTTGTAATGCTTAGACGCCGTCTTGAGCCCCTGTTCGAGGAGGAGACCGAAAGCGACGAAGAGAAAACCCAACAGGACAGCGATGACATCAAAAAGGTGGGTCGTATTTAGAACAAATCAAATCAAACCGAATCAATGTACAATTATAAATATCGGCCAGCAACCGAATTGGATCGCACTTACCTATCGATTAATGCTCTCCATAGCATGGCAAACTCTGGTCACACTGCGGTGCATGTACCCAATAAAAAATAACTGCTGTCCCCCCAACAAGTTCGGCAAGCCGAAGCATAAATACTCTTGCAAGCAATCAGAAACTATATATACATAATATACACAGCAAATATATCGTATAATATCGCATGTATGCAATCGATAAATGTGCATATAAACAATATTTGCTTACAAGCAATTTGATTAGAGTTATTCAATATGATGTATCTATATCTTTTTAACTTATAGAACTACTATGGCTGTCCTTTAGCTTGTTTGAATTAATATTAATCAGTATTTACTTAAGAAAATTAGAGATTTTTGTTTGAAATCTTCTCTTCCGATAATCATCATCTTCATTATCCAAGAGTCAATTCATTTAAAGGCCTCTTTTGATTGGAAAAGAGTTATATGTGTAGCATACAGATATAGTATATTATCTGCCATTTCAACTTCATTATCATCTGTTCAAATGTTAGCCGAAATTACCTCATCCGATATCGTTCCATAGCAGTCGAGGTCTTCCTCGCAATTAATAAAGTCTGTTTCCAGCGCAATGTCTTCTCCAACTAATTCCAGCTCCGCTTCAGGAAGTCTCCTTCCCTTTTGAAACAATTCACAACGAAATCGTAATCCCTTAAATTATTTTAAACAATTTATTTCATACTTCACCAAGTTCCAAGCAGGATTAGCAGGATTGAATCCCATCTAAGTGGAGAACTGAGTAGGAAGAATCCCTTTTCCAAGGCACAAATCTGTTTTCGGTGAACTAATTTCCTATACTCCGGCAGTATAACGTTTCCTTTAAAAGATTTCCCTGTTATCCGATTAATTTTCTATGCAATCAATTTCGAATAATTTTTAATTTGGAATATAATCAATTTTGTCTTATGAGCGATTTTTTGTGTATCGTTTTCCATATTGTTGCAAGAGTGTTTTCTGAATGTTGCTTGAACGCTGCGCTGCATGCAATGCTATCAATCAATCAATCAATCAATCAGAACGCAATTTGATTGATCTGATCTATTTTATTGACTATTGTTTTTTTTCGTCTTTTTTTTTCCATATGCAACTACAACAAACTCGAAACTAAACTCGAATTAAATAAAAATAATAACAAAATAAATGCGTCAACTGCTAATCATCATCATGAGAACATCAACATCAATCGCTCAATCAATCAATCAATCAATCTATCAATCTATCAATCGATCGATCAATCACACACAACATGAACATCATGAACACTTTTGCGTGTAAACTGAAAATTTGCTTGTTACATTTTGAAAATTTACCTTAACATTTGCTTTGATCTCATCATCATCTTCACCTGTATTTACTGTTGTTACTGTTACTGCTATAACGTTGATAATTTATTGTAAATGTATGTGTGTCCCTATATATATATGTGTGATATATGTATATATAGAGAGTCGTAGTGAAGTTAGTGAAGCTTTAGCCAAGCCTGCAATACTGCGAGCTCATAAACATCACACGCCAGGACAGAGACCCGAATGATGATTGACAATAAACCGAAACCGAAACCGAAAACGAAAGAACCACAATCGATATCGCAATCGTTATCGCTATCGACACCAGTATCTAAATTTAAACCAAGAAACGAACCAACAAAAACCAAGCATCAATACGAACCACTCATAAACCACATCAACCGCAAGCTGGATGCTTTATCAAAACCAGAATTGATTAGTTGAATTCTATTCCCAACAATTGGTAGGGGGAAGCAACGACAAATGGCCACTACCTAGAGGATTCGGCTGGAAGCTCAAGCGACGAGGCAGCCCCACAGCTGAGCTTGGAGCAGCAGCACCAGCAGGAGGAGGAGGAGGAGGAGGAGGAACAGGAGGAGCTGGATGCACACTCCAGCGAGGAGCGTCTCCAGCCGAATCTGGCAACCACGGCCTTGGGGCCACGCCCTCTAGCCAAGCCTATGAGCACTACCTTGATCTTGCCCACCACAGCCATAACGGCTCCAGCACCGGCGCTGGCACCGGCACCGTCCCCTGCACCGACTCCTACCCGCGCCCAGATGCGCCCAGCACTGCCAGCGCCACCACCTCTGGCCTCATCCTGCGAGTATCTACTCGAACAGCGACCATCTGTGGCCACGGCGAGCTCATCATCGACGACGAAACCAATGACGACGACGACGAGGACTACGGCGACGCCGACTTTGCCACCTACGAGCAGCACCAGGGCGATCTCGGCGCCATCACCAGCGACGACGGCGAGTCCAGCTCCCTCATCGACTACTACAACAACCAGCAGCGGGAGCGCCACTACCAGCAGCGCCGCCAGAGCCAACGTCAAGCCACCGAGATTTATACCACCACCGCCGCCACCTCGTCGTCTGCTCCTCACGCAGACAAATCTAAGCGCTGCGGCGGACAAAACGGTAAGGAAACATTCGATTCCCATCCCAGACTTCTATCTGTGAGTATCATAAGGATTAGGAGAATCTCTCGAAGACTTGGATAGCTGCAGCTACTAATTCCCTACTTCCTTCCCACAGCAGCCACCTCCAAGAAGATCTGGCGCTACTGCTGACAGTGGCTGCTCGGCGGCTGCCGTCGGCGCCGCCAGCGCTTCGCCCACAACCGGTACAGGGTCAAGGATCACAACTGCGAGTACCAGAACCTGTGCATCAATGGGGCCGAAGGTGGCACCGGTGTCCGGCCCAAAACGCCCATCGTCAACGATAATCGAGACCTGCCTGCTGGGTGCCGCAGCGCCGCCAGGCTCAGCCACTTCATCAGCAACAGCCTCGAAGATAGCAAAGCCGATGCCAGCGAGCAGCTCTCAGAGCAGCCCAGCTGCAGTGGAACAGGCGCCGGCGGAGGTCGAAGCGGACGCAGCAGCCGAGGCAGCGCGTTCGGCAGCCGCTGCCCCAGCGCCTCACGCTGGCTGCGGCTTAAGCCCAAGGCTGGAAATGCGCTTGGCCCTCAACCACGACATACTCGGGGACGAGGACTTGATCTGCTACGAGCCTGGTCCAGATCTAACAACTATTCTGGGGTAAGTGCAACTGCAACTGCATCCAATTGTGGCATCGCAGACTAAGAGATTACATCTTGTTGCGGCAGGCACGACCTCTCCACATTTCATCGTCTGACGGGTCGAGATTTATTGAGTCGTTCAGCCACGAATCGGGTGCAGCCAAAAGAGGCTGTCATATCGTACTCTCAACAACGCAACTCCAAGATGGACACCCCGACGGTGAATCGGCGACCACGTCCCGCGGTGTCAGCAGCCGGCCAAGGGGCAGGCCAGAGGAGCCAAAGCAGCAGCAGTCACGGAAGTCCACGCGCCGCTGGTTCAGCTCGTGCCGGCGTCGCTCCACAACGCCCGCATCCAAGTCAAAATACATGGAGCAGTTCTGCATCTGTGGCTCGAGTCGTCGGAGGGAGCGGAAGCGGCGCCGACAACAGCACAAACTGCAGCTCCAACAGCGGCGGGAGCAAATTAGGAGATCTGGAAATCTTAGCGAGACGCGAGAAGATATACTGCATGTCTCAATTGAGGAGTGGCTCTCAAGCCAAGGCGACGTCCGAGACAACGACGGCGACGACGACGACGACGACGACGTCTACGATGGGAACGAGTCGCGACTGTTCCTTGCCCACGAGCCAAGCAGCAGCACCAGCCTCTCCGACGAGGACGACGAGTACTACTTCGATGGACGCAGTGGCACCCACAACACAACCAGCAACAGCAACAACAATGACTGAGGCGTGCCTCGAAACGGAAGTGGGCAAATCCAACAGATTGTGAGTACACATCCTGGACAGTTTGCACTCATCACACACCTAATTGCAATCCCTTGACCAGAATTAACTTCATTAAGCGCCGCAACTCTGAGATAACCGCCAGCAGCAGCAGCAGCAATCCCAACTACTCCGACTGCAACTTCGGCGAGTCGCCGCAGTTGCAGTTGCAGCCACACCCGAGCCTAATCCTGAGGCAGTCGCCAGCACAGGCGCCGGAGGCGGCAGACATGCCACAAATGTCGCCGCGCAAGGACAATGTAAGTGGCACACACAAGCAGGTATCATCCCCATGGAACTGCTCCTAGATTTTCTAATCTCATCAAATCTCTGACAGGACAAACCCTCGCTGAATCGCCGCCTCTGGAAGCAGATCACGAAACGAAGACGCACCAACTCCGTATCCCAGATAGTCGCTGGCTAGGGCGTCATACTCTTCCCTCTCACACACTCTCTCACACCCCTTTCCCTCACTCTTTCTCTCTCTTTCTATCTCTATCGCAAGTCCAAGGATCGAGATACACCTGTCTATACCCAAGTATCAAGTGTGATATATTTATGCCGGCGTAGTGCTTTCGATATCTTCTCCGTGTAGTAGAATTTAGTTAAGCGTTAGTCTAATTTTTTAGTATGTGCTGCATCCTAGCAGGCTGCCTAATCCTTTGCGCCTAAAGGACCCTCTTACCATGCAGTATCCTTCGGCAGGACACGCGCACGAACAATCAAGAGAACTCAACTCAATTCTACTAAATGGTTTCCTAACCTTTGACAATAACTTTCCGCCTTATTCTCTACCTAACTGTCTCTAACTATTCACTGTACTACAGTAAACTCTCAGAAGAACGAACAAATATTACAATTTCAGACTGTTTCCACTGAGTTTTCAGTAACTTTAGTGCAATTTGAGTGTGTTTCCACTTCCCTTAAAGTGACTTTTATGTCACTTTTTTGGTGTTTCCACTGACTTTCAGTGTCTTTTAATGTGATTTCGGTGTGTTTCCACTGAGTTGCAGTAACTTTTCTGCAGAGTGTTTCCACTGCTTTTCAGTAAGTTTTATTCTAAGTATGTTTCCACTGACTTTCAGTAACTTTTAGTGCAATTTCCATGTGTCTTGCAGTAACTTGTGCTGCAGTTTTTTGCTGTTTCCACTGACTCGCAGTAACTTCTATTACGATTTCTGTTTGTTTCCACTGAGTCGCAGTAACTTTCTATAACTTTTACTGCCATTTCGGTGTATTTCCACTACTTTGCACTAACTCTTACTGCAATTTTGTGTTTCCACTGACCTGCAGTAGCTTGTGCTGCAGTTTCGATGTGTTTCCACTGCTATTCAGTAACATTTACTCCATGTGAGTTTTTACTGGCTTTCAGTGACTGCCTTAAACTAACTTATACTGTTTTTGGATATTTCCACTGCATTGCAGTTAGTTTTACTGTTCTTTCAGTGTGTTTCTATTGACTTGCAGTGACCTTGTTTCCACTGACTTTGCAGTTTTTGGGAGTTTCCATTAACCTTAAGTAACTCTTACTGCTTTTCGTGTGTGTTTCTACTACCTTGTTAGTAACATTCAGCAAAATTACTGTATGTTTCCACTATCTTGTAGTAACTTTCAGTGCAAATTCAGTGTGTTTCGACGATCTTACAGTAAGTCTCTTACTGCACTTTGTGTGAGTGTTTCCACAACTTTTACTTCCATTTGTTTGCTCTGCCTTCTGGTCAGTTCGTACATTCCCATTGCACTGCAGTAACTGTAACTGTACGTCCAATCAATAAGTACCCTTTAGTAGTTAAGTTACTGTACTTTCCTATTAGTTAAGTATATCCTTGAATATTAATGCGATCCGTGCAATGTGTGTTCCTTCTGCAAGGATACTGCAGCTAGTGTAACCGGTCTGTCAATTGATTGAACTGGTTTTTTTTTTGGTATAATGTGCAGAACAGACACCAAAAATGAAGCTTTTTAAACCGAAAAAAAGGTATAAAAAACCAACTATGTAAAACTTATGCTAAGTTTTTTGATACAACTTTGTAGCTAGTGAAACCCATAAACGAATGATGATGGTACGTCCAATTGCGTCCAAGTCGTGACATGTGGCATGCAGCATGTGGCATGTGGCATGTGGCATGTGACATGCGACTCCTGCCAACAGCTGGCCAATATGTCGCACTAACTACAATAGCCAGGCCAAGATCAAAGCCAAAACTTAAAAATCTTGAATTAATAATAGCCAAAAAGCAAAAACTGAGACAACGAATGGAACACAGCCTGGAGGCCAAGTCTTAGAGTCAGTAACCTATATATACATACATATATATTTGCATATTTAGCAGCATCTAATGGGGCGGGTTATAGGACGCATCCACACACACACACACACACACACACACACACATGCACACACGAAATCCAGCCAAATATTTAGCTAAAATTGAAAAATGAAAAGAAAAAGAGCAGAGAAAACAAAGGAAAAGCGTATGCAATATGCTTAGACTATTTTTTAGAGAAGGAAAACGCATTGGTAGCAAGTCAAATTAGTTTACACAGATTCACACCAGATTAGCTATTGTGAATGGGGCTTTAAAATTGAATATTTATATATATAGATATGGGTTTTTTTTTTGATTGTTTTTCCAATTAACAAAGAAAAATTGCCTTATAATATGAACTATTTATTGTATTTGTAGCTTAAAGATCAACTTTATACATTTTATGGCATATTGCGATTGTCATTTGTCCAGTAAAGAGGTTAATAGGAAGGAGAAAAGGTCATAGTTAATAATACGCGTAGTTGAAGCAGAAACCAGTTAATAAAAATAACATTTTAAGAATTCGAATTTTTCTCTACTATTTACAGCATATTTACATGCATTTTTTGTCAGACACAGACACAGATACAGATATTAATATTGATATTGATATAGATACAGATATATTGAAGCAGATCGAAAGAGATTTTAAAATAATTAATTATACCTAAAATATATTGTATTGTATTAACTTATGCGTATGTATGCGGACTTTGTAGTTTATTTCACATTGAAATCGTTGAAAGCTAACAAAAATTATATGAAAAATTATTAACTAAAGAAAACAAACAAGGATCGAGAAAATTTATCAGCTTTAATAGAAATTCTAATGATATATATATATATATATTATACATACATACATACATACAGATGTAGCTATACAATTAATTAAAACATAAACACATATATACATATATATTTATATATACAAATCGAACTATTAGGCATTTATCACTTTTATCCATTCAATCTCAATTGTGAATGTTAAGCCCATTTACACTACAGAGCAGCTATGGAGCCGTCCCTTTGAGCCCCCTAACCACAGGGGTAGACGACTTTCAAATGTATTTTCTTTCTTTACTTTTTTTTTTGAACATTCCGTACTCCCGTTTAAATGATAACTCGTATAATTAATCAGAGATTTACTTTGTAAAACAATAAAGAGAAAATCAAATTTATAGAAATACTATTTAACACACTATTTAGGATGAATACTTGATGCAATAATTTTTTTTTTCTTTTTTTATTATATTGTTAACTGATCAAGAAGAAGAAACTTAGTGCATTAGATTGTAATTTGAGGAGTGTAGCGAAATGAATTTTCCTCTTGAAATTCAACAGTAAATTCAATTATTTGAGTACAACAAAAGAGAAACTACAACAATTTAAATAAAACACCAAATTCAAAATAAATCAAACTCAAAAAATAGCAGACTTAAGTTGGTTTTAATTAAAGAAATGAAAATAAAACAAGGTTTGTATATTATAAATAAGTTTAAAATATATTTATCAGTGTATATATAATATATTAGATTCTCAGTATAAATTGAAGCCTAAAATGATCTCTTAAATAAGAAAGGAGCAGAGGCATTGCCTATGCCTAATAAAGTTCATTTTGGGTACAGTTCATGCTGGGTACAGTTTATTAAGAACATCTAAGAAGGAGTAATTCCTGCTCTCTTGAGAGCGTAAAAGCAAAAGAGAGCGCGGTCATAAGGGAGACGTTTTGCAATTCACATTTCGCGTGAGAAATGAAAACTTTTTTCCCCCATTTAATTTACTTCCCTTGATCGATTGTGCTCCGCCTCCGCCCGTCTGTCCAATCAAGTGCAGCAATGTACGTATCCGGCTCTAGATTTATGTATAGTTCTGATTGCACATCGCATCGTTGGCTTCAAATAGCAACAACAACAATGCAAAAAATAAAAAAGAAAGAAAGAAGAACAACAAATTAATTGTCGGGCCCAACCCCAGGCCAACCAACAGCCACAAACGCGGCCTCAGTCCAAACTAGAGCCTAGACCTCAGCTGGCGTCGCTGCCACCGTCGCCGTCGCAGTCCCGTTTGGTGCGTGCAGAGAAATGCAATTTTGAAGCGTGCCGTGCAGAGAGAGAGGGAGGCAAAGAGAGAAAGGGGGTGGCGCACTCTCTTTGGGTGCCGCCGCCATCTATCTCTAACTATGCGAGGTTCGCTTAGAGAGCGTGGCGCCGCTGCCGCTGTCGCTGCCATAGTCACATTCCCAGCTGGTGCTGCTGAGCTTTGGACAGCTCAAAGCTGCGGCCGCTCAGCTGAGCGCTCAGTTTAAAAACGAGTTTCGTGGCGAACGGTCGATCAGCGCCAGTCGTTGTCGCACTCGCAGTCGCAATCGCAAACGCAGTCGCAGTCGCAGACTTGGCCCTAAAGAATTCGACGCAGCCTCTCGCTGTGTGCGCCTGTGTATGCGCATGTGTGTGTGCGTGTGTAAGTGTTTGTTTGCGCCTGTGCATTGTTTATTTACATACATTACATGTTTCCATTTGGCGTTTTAATTGGGCAGCGAGTGCAATTGTCTGCCGTGTGTAGGCAGCCGCTTAGTAAATATTAGTTTCTTTTTTTTTTGGTTTTATTTTTTTGATTTTTTGTGCTTTCTCAAAAAAAAAAAACAAACAAAATAAACTACACCTAACGCGCTGCTCTGGATTTGGTTGTGTGTGTGTGTGAGTGTGTATTTAACTGCATGTGAACTAACAGGAAACAACGAGCAATTAAACAAACGTCGCTCAGTCGACGCAAACGCAAACGCAGACGTTGGCGCAGTCGCACTCGCAGTCGCAGTCGCAATCGCAGTCAGAGTTACAATCGCAATCGCAGTTAGAACCATGGAGCCCAAGATACACTAATTGAGGTCGTCTCTAGGTAAGTTGTGTCTTGGCTTTAGCTACAGCTTCTTCTACTTCTTCTACTACTTTTCCTACTGGCTTCTGCTTCTGCTTCCGTTTGCCAGCGCCAACATTGAAATTTACTTACAACAGCAACAACTGAGTTCGCAAAGTGCGCTTGAGATACATAGATAGAAAGATATATATATATATATAGGTACTCGTAGATACATATACTCCATACATACATAAAGATATGGAGCTGCAGAAATATACGTAAACGCAAGAAACGGTAAATAATGCCGGGTGTTCACTCTGCTCCGGCCGTAACTCCCCAAGGCAAAATTTGCGGAACGCACACTGGTCCAACTCTCATTTGTAACTAGCTGAAATCTATGTAAAGCGAATCGCAGGATTTTCCATTTCATGGCAACTCTTCTAAAGAAGCTTTCAATTGAGATTTAGTTTTTATGTCTCGAATATGGAACAGTTATGGTCACCCTAAAGTTAGTCAGCTTTGATCCTGATGGTATAAAGCCCGTTTTAGACCATTTAAATCAAAATAAAGTCACCTTTAATATTTTGTTTTGGATTAAAGTATGTTTCCAAAACTATTCAAACTGAAAGCAAAAAGTTATCCCAAACGATCTTATTCGTTTTTATCCGATATTATCCAAATATCTAAAAGTTATACCTTATATTAGGTATAAAGTGTATTTATATGCATTTCCATCGAAGTACTTAAACATCAAATTATGAAAAGCTATTATCATTAAGCTTTGGCTCAGCTCCATTCATAATTTGGAAATTTTCTTTTAGGTTTTTCACAGATTTTACTTCCTTTTAATAATTAGGCGTAGCTTTTTACTGTTACAAATCAAAAAATAATACACTTATTATGAGATTTGGTGCAACTGTGCGCGGCAAATGTGGCAAATCAAAATGACAGATACTCGTAGACGTTGCAGCTGTATATAATATATATAGTATATATATAATATACATATAGCTCCCGGTGGAGTTAAGTGCAAGGCAGTGAAAGCAGCGTCAAATCTGCGTCTTCTGTAAATGTATCCGTATCTGTATCAGCAGCTGTAAATGTATTTGTATCTGTATCTGTATCTGTATCTGTATTTGTATCTGTATCTGCTGATGTTGAGGTTGATGTTGATGCTGATGTTGATGGTGCTGCGAGTATCTGAGAACAAAGCACTTCAGTTAGCTGCTGGCATTCCAGCCAACATCTTCTGAGAGCCATCAACGATAATAATTATCTAACTATCTGGCCGCATAACTATCTATTGATGTTGTTGCTACAGCCACAGCTTCTTCTTCTACTGATGATGATGATGGTGGTGGTAGTCGTAGTCGTAGCTGGAGCTGGAGTTGGAGTTGGTCGTAATGATTATGTGGATGCCTCTGAGGCGCAGCGGAAACGCGCCACTTGCTTTTAGATCGTTTTGCTGTCTGTGCGATCTATCAGTCAATCAGTTAGCTTAAGGTCAAAACACGGCTGCTAAATGCATATTAAGTAATTTGCAGTAAGCCCAAAACAATCATAAATAGTTACTATACATACGGATATACACACACACCACACACACACACACACACACACTCATTGATAGTTAGTTAGTTTTTTCCTTTGCGAAACAATTCGCAACAAGTTTGCGCCGAAACGGCAAGTGCAAAAATTTGTTGCGAAAATTGATTAACATCAAACTGGTTGGAGCTGGAGAGCCATTGCCCATTACCCTCATCCAGCTCCTCCTCTGGAGACCCTCAAAGATGGTAAACACATTTATAAAATTGCTGTTCAAACGTTTTTATTTCATTTTTTTAATTGAATTTCATATAACAAAAAAAAAGCAAATCCAAAAAAAAGAAATAATAAAAATAATGATGATAATTATGATATGATATGAGGATGATCATTGGAACTTAGGACTGTGGACTGTGTGACTGTGACTTTGTTTTCATTTCTTTCATTACATATATATATATATATTGTATATATATATATATATATTATATATCTTTTTTTTGGCAACTTTTGTTAAACGCGACAACTGATAAACTGGTTTCTCGGAGTTTATTGAATTTTGTATATTTGCATCGCAAAAGCAGACACAAAACCGTTTCAAATGTTCTTCTTTCTGCCTCGACATACAGGAATATACATACATATATATATATATATACCGTATTTATATAGTATATATACAATTTCAAAAGATGGCTCAAGGTATTTGACCCAAGACACACTCGTAAGTTGAGTACGACGCAAAAAAATAATAATCATAAAAAAAAGCTCACAATACTGGTACAGTGAGTACTTGAATTAAGGGCAGGGGGCAGGGCACAACCCCAACCCCTGTTTGAGAAGTGTCAGCAGCAGATGTCTGAGGCTTAAGAACAAACGAAAAATGTGATATATATATGTAAAAGCGGAATTCCATATAAATAGGGAACTCTGTTAAGCCTTGGACTGTATGATATTCAGTTTCCATTCAATTGTTTTGCTTTCTGCTTCGTTGTCTGTTCTTTGAGAGGGATTAGAGCAGTGTAAGAGAGTGTATGTAGAGAGTGGAGGTAGGGAGGCAGGGAGGCAGGGGGAGGGGGGGGGGGGGTTACCATATTCTGATTGCCCATTCACCTGGTGCTCACGCGCATTTCCCATTCACATAGTTTTGCTCGTAAAGCTGAAGCTGGACCACGACCACGTTCACTCACTTTCATCTGTCCACATGCAGTCGAAGTATTTCGAACTGATTTAGTTCCCTTCATTCACTCATTCACTCATTCATTCATTCATTCATGCATTCATTCAATCATCCTACCTTTCTAATTTGAATGACTCTCTATGTACTCGTACTCTATACTAAGAAAAAAACTCACTCCAATTGACAAACATGCGCTAATTGTTTGGCTTTGCAGACCTTAGAAAACCTTTACAAACAACGAACTGAATCATTTAACGTTATTCATGAATAACTTTGTTATCATATATATACGTTATTCATGAATAACTCGCATTGATCGCCAGTTGGAGATGCAATAAATCAGTCACAACATTTACATAAATTCATTCTTTAAAGTTGATACAGTTTCTCTCTTATATTTGGTATGTGGTAATAACAGTTACTAATGGCAGTTACCACGACAAATGATTGATTACCATTGAAGTCTTTTATTGCTCTATCAAATCTTTCCTCATGCAATATTTACTTTAATTGCCAATCTACATTTCCCACTCGTATTCATATGAGTATCACGGATATGTGGGTACGCTTCAGATCATGGCTAATGCCTTTCAGGGTACTTGAACTTCTGTCTCTGGCTCTGCCGCGAACAATGGAACCCCACAGCGGTGACGATGGCTCCTCTGGGTGCTCCGACTGCTCCGAGTGCTCCGACTGCTTTGACTGCTTTGACTGCTGTTTGGTTCTTGGCAAGACTTCTGCATTGTCTAGAGCCAACACAAAGCTTCTACCATACATAATAATTAGAATCATGCATAGCTGCCACTTAATGTGTGTGTGTGTGTGTGAATGCGTGTACGTATGTGTGTGTGTGTGAGTTCGCTGACTGAATGACTGTGACTATAAGCGTAGCTACTGGACTGCAAACTGAGCGCTGAGAGCTATGAACTTGCCTCATAATCACATGGCAGAAGACACACCGAATACACTGACAGAAAAGAGGGTGTACTCTATGCATAACAGAGATATACTTTAGCTTATTAAGATCGAAAGTTAGTTAGTTATTTTTGTATATTCTCAGTTCATTTGAGACTTCTTCTTTTGAGTGTTTTTTTTTTGTTATGGAAACCAGAATTTTGTTCAGTGTATGTTTGCGCTCATTAAACATGGCTGCGTTTGTTCTAAGCAATTACGTTTTGAGCAAATCAAACAAATCTCACAGAGCCAAAGCCAAAGTTGAACAGTGTTTTCCTTTTGGCCAAAAGCAAAGAGCCAAAAACGTTACAAAATTGATTGCCGACAAAGTCGCGATTACTTCGATGTCCGATGTCCGATGTCCGATGGCTGATGCCATTAATCACTGCTCGGCAAATTGAATTCTGTGCATGTATCGTCCGACAAAAGTCGACAAATTAACGTGTTTTTAATTGGCCGGCCAACTGGGCGCACTAAAAGTAACAGCTAAAAGCTAAAAGCTAAAAGCCAACAGCAACAACAATACGAAGCATGCCACGACAGCAGCAGCAGCAGCAGTGGCAGCGGCAGCAACAACAATGGGCAATTGTCATGTGGAGTCATTGAACTCCCCAACATGACGAGCTATGTGCCAAGTTAATTATGATAAACGCTAAGCGAACAGCTGGACAGAGAGACGCCAGAGCGGATGAGGCGCTGATTGGGATACGGCAAACGCGATACGGGATTTGCGATTGGGATTCGAACTGGGATTGGGAGGATTATAAAAATGTATTAATTATTTCATGCAGCATGCGACAAGCAGCGTTTGCGCCCTGACCTTGACAAGGGCACACTCATAAACGTGTTTACAAACACACACACACACACACACACACTTGGATAAACCGGTATGAGATGCGGCTCAGTCTAAGCCCCCAGAAAGTGTCGTCTACCCGTTGATACTTTAGACTCTGGCAACTGGCAACTGGCAACGCTTCACAAATTTTCATATGACACTCTCTCAAATCTTGGCCGAGCCACGTGACAGCCTCCCAGCTTGGAGGCTGGGGGCTGGGGGCTGGGAGAGGCGTGCCTGAGCGGGTGTGAAGCGCCTGAAAGGCAAACGCTCTCATAACACGACGACAATATAAAAATGCTGCCCGACAACTCATTTAAGCCCAGACGCAATTTATTTTCAATACATTTTTATTTCTTTCGTTTTTTGTTAATTGCAACTCCATTCAATTTGATTGATCAATTGAACAGGGACTCAAACAATACAGAATAGAGTCGGACCTCAATCAAGATAGACTCTATATACCTCTCCCTGTTCTTCTGGACAAATATTTTGCTTTCGGATAGAAAAACACTTAGTTCACTTGTCTCTTTCGCTTAGAGTAGATCTTCCGAGAAGATATCTTCCAAGAATAGTTTGTGGCATAGCAGAATGTTTAAGATTGAGGCACAAAGCAGAATTGATAAATGTTTCCCTAGATAAACCCAACCCCAAAAGAGATCGAGAGATCAGTGTCAAGTTATTCTTTTCAATAAACTTTGAAGATTGGAAAAGATATATATATAAAGAATGAGATGAAGATTTGATGGTGTTGTCAACAAAACGTTTAAGATTATCGCGCAAAGAGAAAAGAAATAACAGGAGTAGTTGCAGGCGGGAGACAGAGAGAGAGAGAGAGAGAGGGAGAAAAAGAAAGATTTGTAGAGAGAGAAAGAGTGAGGGATAAATATAAAGAAGATCTCATGGAGCAAAACGTTTAAGAATAACAAAGAGAGAGGGTGAAATAGAGGAAGAATAAGGTATGTAGAATGGACAGAGAAAGAGAGGGACATAGAGAGAGAGAGTAATGGAGAGATATACAGAAGGTCCATAGGTGTAGAAGCTTTTGGATTGTCGCGCAAAAAGGAATTGAAAACAAACTTCTTTAAGGATAGGTGCAGGCAAGGGACAAAGAGGGACAAGGACAGAGAAGGAAAGACATGGATATGATTGGTATGAAGATGTAATGATCCTCTCAGCAAACGTTTCAGAATTTCATCCAAATGGGAATAGACAGAGATGTAGGGCAGAGACAAAGAAAGAGAGAGACAGAGCAGCATTGAGAGGTGTTTAGGGTTAAGAAATTTACTGCGTAGATCGGACCTGTTGTGATTATAGTTATATATATACTATATAGATAGTTTTCTAGTACTGAAACTAGTCTTTCGCTGAGCGATAAGTTAATTGAGACTTGGAATCTTTTGAAGAGTTGAATGAAAACGTTTCGCCTTCTCACAACTTTTAATTTATCTCTGTTGATTGATATTAAGTGTAGAGTTTATCAAACACTTCTTTATCCATAAGTTTATGGATAACTGAAATACAATCGACTATTTTCTCATACTCTATATATGTTGTCACATACATCTCTATAAATATTTCTTAAGCTGCCAATGCAGAGGGTCAGTTCCAGTTTAAGTTCCCATTCAAAAGACTCCCTAGACGATATTTAGCAATCTAATTTAAAGTTGTGTTTAAGCCAATTCAGAGGGCATAGTATAAACAGGGCTAAGTTAACGCTCCGCTCGTATGCTCTATGCCAGATATTTTTACCATAAATTTTATTACATTTGTTTGTTTTCGTTTTTTTTCTATTTTTTTTTGGCTGCTCTTCGAGCCGTGGCGATCGTTGGGTTTTATGTTAATCGCTTGCATAATTTTTGCCATTGTGTGTAGACTGTTTGTTGTGTGTGTGTGTGTGTGTGTGTGTGTTTTTGGTGTTTTGTCTAACATTTGATTTGTATTATTACTTAATTGCTTTGAACCTGAAAAAACAGATATGTATGTAAATCAAATAATAGGTAATACTCCTCCTCCAGCCCTCCGACTCCCCGACTCTCCAAATCTCGGCGTGCTATATGCAAATAGGGCCAAAATATTTACATATATTATACATATGTTTTGTGTGTGTGTGTGTGAGATTCTTGTTTTGTAGAAAAGCGAAACACGCGCCACAAAAAAACTAAAAAGTAACTCCCTCCCCACACACACTCACACACACACACACACGCACAACCTTTAAGTTTACATTTCCAGTTGGCTTCATTGTCACCCGAAACGCTGACATTGAAAATTTGGCAGAGAGCAGCTGAAACGTCGAAAGAAGCCAGAAAAAAGGGTGAAAAAGTAGTAGAAGCAGCAGATGAAGAAGAGGAGGAGGAGAGGAGAAGAGTAGAAGAAGAAGCTAAGACACACAGTTGAAATGTGAACGGCATTCACATTGGGCCAAATGGGTCAACACGACGCAGCCACAAAGATGTTGGGCAAGGGCCATTTGAGACGTGCGTGCAATACCCGAGAGATGTGTCCAAAACAAATGTGTGAGCATTGTATAAGCCCAGTTAAGACGTGATCTGAGCACCAATGGACACCCTACGAGCTGCTCAGAGTACAGAATAGAATATGTGCTATGTAAATTCCTGGCGAATTCGAGCCTTAAACTTTTATCCGGGGATTTATCCAGAGGAAACTCTCTCAGGAATGTTGCTCCAAGACAAATTGTGCACATTTGATAAAGCTGGATAGGGTTCCTCTAGGATACGTATCCAAAAACATAAAGGATATTATATAATCCTAGGTCAAACGTGACTTTTTTGAGCTACTTTCTTTGAGTATCCTTTAAGCTTGTCGTATAGAGAACAACTCTCAATCTGAAGCCATTTCCTGATCAACAAAAACCCCTAGGAGTATATTCAGCTTAAGTAAACTTCCATTAAGAATAAAGCATAATCCCAGTATCTCTTCTTATAGATAGAATATCTTTCAGCCGATCCCCTGGGAATCTTCAACTAAAGATACAACCCGCAGAAACGACTTTGCTTTCAATACTTCAAATCTTTTTCATACGCAACTCGTCTGTTTGCCGATATTATTGGGTAAGGCTTCATTGGGTAATAGACCCAAAATATTGCAAACATTGTATAATCCCCGTGTAAACGTGACTTGGTTGAGTTTATTTGATATTTATGACACTTTTAGGTGTCACTCAAAGGTATTTATCAGGTATAAGCTAAGGTTCTAGAGGGAAGACTCTAATAAGTAATAGCAAATCTTCAATCTACATTTAAAATCCTAGACATGTTTTTAGTATTTTGCAAGTGTAGCCCAGGTCTTATAACTTACATTCATTAACTATTATTGTCAACGGCTATGTGAAGCTGGAAGATGTTGGGCAAGGCCCACTGAAGACGTGCGTAAAATACGTCAAAGACGCGCCCATTGTATAATGGGTTGGAGGTGGGAGAGGGGTAGGGATAGAGGTGAAAAAAGAGGTAGAGGTAGAGGTAGAGGTAGAGGTAGAGGTAGAGGTAGAGGTAGAGGTAGAGGTAGAGGTAGAGGTAGAGGTAGAGGTAGAGGTAGAGGTGGAGGTAAGGATAGGAGAAGAAAAGAGGTGGAGGTGGAGTACTCGTACTCGTACTCGTCGTCGTCTGGTAACGAGCACTATATAAATTAATATACAATAACAGACAATACTGGTATGATACGATACAGACAAGACGATGCGATACATACGTGACATGGCTGAGTTATAAGAGGCTTAGATAGCGTTTTATATAAGTACAAGTCGAAATGGGCTCTGTCTATGGGGAGACTAACGAATTCCATTAGCCAAATAGCCAAATAGCCAAACGGCTCAAATCATACGGCTTGCGTGTTGCAAGTGCTTCCTGCTTCACAAACATGCAACACGCACTGGACAACATACTTTAAAGAGAGATAGAGAGAGAGAGAGAGAGGGGGGTGGGTGTTGGGTGATATCCCAACTTGTTTGGCCAGTACTGCATACTGGATACTCGATTTTGGGGCAGCAGAAAGTAAAACTCGACATTCGCGACTTGCAACTGGCAACTTGCAACTTGCAGTTACCTCTTGCTGCCTGTAGCTGTTGTTGTTGGTGTCGCAGCTGTTTTGGGTCCAGCTGCAGGTGACATACTTTTTTCGGTGGCATGTCCTAAAATAATTTTACTTTTTCTTGCTTGGCAACTTGTTTCGACTCGACTCGACTTGACTCTCAGTCTGGCTACTTTCTCTGCCCTGGCCAAATGCACAACAACAACAACAACAACAACAACAGCAGCAGCAACAGCAAGAAGAAGAAGCTAATGAATGTCGTCAGGTTTTTCTAGTTAGCATTTAGCACTTTATGGGGGTCCAATTCAAGGTCAGCCAGCGGACGTTTCACACCAGCAGCTGTCTCTCTGCCTGTCAACTGGAAGAGCTGCAATGAATCTCTGGATGTGTCTGGCGTGATGAATTGCCCAGGTGTTGCCAGCTGACAGGCGCTACGATAAAAACGAGTATAAGATTCAAATTCCAAATTCGTATACCGAATACCATTCCGAATCCACATCCACATCCGACTCCAAATCCGACTTTAAATCCGCCTTCAGCCAGTCAATGACATTTCGCCTCGTACAATGAATGCATTCACCTTGCCAGCTTCGCCTGCTCTCTCCCTGCCCAAACCCGTACTCGGACTATCGGACTATAGCTCTATAGCTCTATAGCTCCACTCTCGGGTGAGTTTCTTCAGGCGAGTCAAAACGCTGGAAAGGCGATACCTGCGCACAGCAGCAGCAAAACCCTTGTCCAGTCTCAGGTGAACGTGGCAAATTGCTTGAAATCAATACAACAGGGTCAACCGACCGCAGCTCTCGTATGCATTTCTTCTAGTTCCGCTCAGCACACACACCGTAAACATATATCTTTCTAAATATAACGATCCTATATACAGATATATATATATAGGATCAGTCTAGAATGTAGCAATGTGTGGAGAAAGCTGGCAAATGTAATCGATAGCTCACATTTTTCAGCTGCAGCTAGACAAAGATCTCGTGGAAAGGTCGTCGAGTCTTCACCTGGCTGGGGTTGAGAGTGGTGAGATTGAAGTGAAGCTTGAAGAGATTGGACTAAGTAGTATATATCAGTACCTGTATGGGATATATCAGTCTCCTTATCCAATTCTTTCTTGCTTCTTTCGACATATGCAGCTAAAGTTGTTGATAGGAAAGTGAGAGGCAAAACAAGTTAAAATTGATAAAGTTTTCCTGGGAACACCTTATAAAGGTTTCCCTAGTGATGTCTTACAAAGGTTTCCCACAATTCCCTATCAACTCTAGTTAGGTTTAAGCTCAGCTTCATGTATCTTAGCTCTATATCTTAGCTTCATATCTTAGCTGTATATCTGAGCTCATTTTGATTGCCTTTGGCTTACTTTGGGCCAACTTTAACTAACTTTACGACTGCATTTGAGTTCAGCTAAGCTGGGGTCAAGTTATGTAAGGTTGGGTAAGAGTGGGTCAGGCTAATCAACCTGGATTGTTCACATATAATATAATAAATATATATTAATGCTAATTGATGTTTTTGGTATGCAATCAGCACTGACACCTGGCTGCCCATTCAGTTGTCCGCTTTCATTGATGAAGTTGTGCGCGGCCCCACCCACCACGCACACCCATCAGCACACACACACACACACACACACATACGATCGCACGTACACCAGAAACTCATATCGCGCCAAGTTAACCCAAGGTGAGCCACATTTGGCCACAACGGAGGCTGGTGCAATGCACCCCACCCAGTGGCAGCTGCAGGCGCTCGGCGCAGGCGAATTGACCAAATGAGCCAAATGTAGATTTGGTTGCATTTCAGTTTCAGTTTTTGACATGGCTAACAAAGCAAAGAGACAAACGTACTACCAAAGTGGCAGCCACAGATGCAGATGCAAGATACAGATACATTTAAAAGATACATTCGTGTGTTTGTTTGTTGGTTTGGCCTGGGCGGCAATTGTTTTACTGACAACCGGTTAAATGTGAGTGCTCGCACTCGCACACACACACACACACACACACACACACATATATACAGACACTCACTATTATTCGTAATTGTAATTAAAAGCGCGGCCAGGCAAAGCCAAGCCAAGTCAAGCCGCAGCCGCAGCTACAATAAATCAGAATGAACCAGAAGAGTTAAGCCGACTAGCAGCTACCCTGTAATCAGTCCAAGCCTAAACAGCAGCCGAGCAGCTACTGTTGGACTTAGTTGACTCCCAAGCTGCTGTGAATCGGATCTATATAGACTCTATATAGACGCAGATACGCGCTCTCTTCCGCTGGCTACAGGGCATAGCTCAGGCATAGCTCGGGCTGCTCATCTGTGTGGGACTGGGATTGGATTGGATTGGATTGGATTGGTTTGAGATTGGATTGGTTTGCGATTGGTTTGGATGAGCGCGGCACTTGTCGACGATTTCCTGTCATTAGTTTTGCTGCATGTCAAGGTTGTTCGGCAAGCCCAGCAGCTCGTTCGCTCGGTCGTCGGCGGCCATGAGAGCATCTCAAAGATACAAGTGCCAGCAAGCACTTGCAGTTTTGTATCTGTATCTGGTGTATGTATCTTTTATATGTATCTACGCTGCGTTGGCGCTGCCCAGTTACAGGTTTTCCACTTGCAATTAAGGCAACGCGCTAAACGTCTTTTCAAATGAAATGCAAGCCAGTTATTATCCCAGTAAGTGCATAAGAAAGCCTCTGCCTCAGCTAGAGCCTCGGCTTCAGCTTCGGCTTCGTCCGGCTGCCACAAGCAACTTTTGCTGCAGTTGCAACTACATTTCATTTCTCTTCACTTTCTTCCATGGCAACATGCATCAAAATGGCTTGTGGGGGTTGGCGGGGGGCAGGTGGCAGGTGGCAAGGAGGTCGCAGTTGGGCCGCAAAAAATAATAAGAAACCGGCACCTTCAGTTATTTCTGTTGTTGCCGCTGTGGCACATTGCAATGTGGAAAATGTGCGCGCTCTAACAAATTTATGAGCGCCACTTGAACGCCGCTGCAATTGATGTGAAGTTGCACGTTGCAAGTTGCAACACCAGCAACAGCGCCAACATGTAACAGGCAACAGACCCGTTCCCGAGGCTCTTGTCTGGTTTGTGTTTGTGTTTTTCTTTTTGTTTTTTTTGGGAGGCTGTCGCTGTGACAGGTTGCACCCTGGCGGCCCCTTGCCACAGCTGCTGCCACCGCTGCCACATGGCAGCATTGCGATTATTGGGCGACATATTCGGAATTTGGAATTCGGAATTCAACGTTCGACACTCGCAGCTGGGCAGCATTTGATTGCATAGCAATCAGTTGTGGGACAGAGATAGCTATACAGAAAGAGAGAGTGAGTGAGAGTGAGAGAGAGAGAGAGAGAGAGAGAGAGAGAAAAGCGCTGCGTAGTTGCGTGATAGAAGAGAGATCAACTTTTCCAATTGCGATTGTTTCGATCTATCGTTTGATCACATGACTGCGCTGCGAATGTAAAGAAATAGTTAATTGAAATGAAATCGAAAGCATAGAAAGAGATAGATTAGAGAGAGAGAGAGATAGAGATATTCTCAAGGAGTGGAAACTAATAAGTATCTCGCATTCCTTTTGGCTGCTTTCTTAATCAACGGGCAAAACTCAATTTATTTCTGTGAAACTAAACTAAGCTGCTACTATGTATTTTCACTGTTATTATTAACTGTTATTATTTGAAATAACCTTGCGAACAATTGCACAACTCAACCGATGATCCCTCAGCTGCAACCTGATCAATCAAGTCAAAGTTCCAGCTGGATCAAGTGAACAAAGTGCACGCGATATGATAACATTGATATGGCAATATAATACACACACACACACAAACACACTCAACATATTCCTAACGATATGCACAACACACACACACACACATACAGAGAAACACCCTTCTAGTTGGCCGTAATTGGATCTGAGACGCATGCAACTGTCATGCAAAGTTTTCGTTACGTGGTTGTTGCCTCTAAGTGGCTGGGGCGGGGGGAGGGGTGGGGCGGCTTGGAGTGTTCTGGCTGAGGTCTGGCCTACAATTGACCCAATTCTATGTTGCTATACCCTCTGCCCATATACAGCCAGCGCAAAGGTAGCTGCGCGCCTTATATAGAGTAACAGATACTTTTGTATCTAAGTGTAACAGAAGTAAAGATACAATTTCTCCTCTGCCCAAGTTAAGCTCAAGTATCCTCAGCTTTTACACAGCCGACTTTGCTGCATATTGTGGCCTTCACTTAGATTGAGTTTATAGCCCAATAAGATACTTTTCTATCTAACTGTAACTTAACTCTACATAGAAGTTTTCCTCTGTCCAAGTTTATCCCAAGTATCCTCAGCTTTTATATACTCCTGTCAGAGTCTACCTGAACCTCACTTTAGCTGCATATTCTTACCTTCAATTAGTTTAAGTTTATGGCCCAATAAGATACTTTTGTATCTAACTCTAACTCTAGCATTGATAGAAGTTTTCTCCACCTTTGAAACCCTTCCTTAAATCGTTTTCATTCTCGACTTTAAGCTCACCTTTGCTGCATATCTTTGCCTCTGATTAGATTGAGTTTGTAATCCCAATCTCTGTACAGGGTAACTCCCAGTCGAGCACTCTCTCCTCTAGCATATTCTGAGTTGGTGTAGTTTTTCTTTCGTACTGGGAGGCGAGTCATTAAGGCTGACATCGTCGTTGAGTGAAGTGGATTGGAGTGGGCTACTAGGGCGCAAACTTGACGGTGGCATTGATTGAAGTCTAATTAAAGTAAGAGAGGACGGGTAGTGCTAACGGGTCTACCCGTGGCACTGGTGGCACCTACTTATGTGGAGCAGCTCCCAGAAGACACAAGAGTACAGCTGGCCAAGGGGAAACCCTGTGAACCAACACACAGAATCAAGTTGCCGCATTGAGGCGTGTCGCAAAATATTTAAGAAACATTTGCGAATCGAATGGAAAAAAAAAGAAAAAGTAAAACTCTGGAGGCTAACACACACACACACACACACTTACAGATTGTGGCATGAAATGTAGAAATCTTTCTTTGTGAGAGGCAAGAACAGCTGCCACAGCATCAAGAAGAGAGCCAATGATCATAACTATCATTACGCTGATCATATGGTTTTATTGTCGAATTCGCCGTCTCGAAACTTGTTTATGTTTTTTTTTGTTGGTCGGAATGAGTTTGTGCCACTTTTTTTCAAGTTGCGCATAAAAAAAGAATTTCCGTAAACGGGGTCACAAGCGCCGAGTATTCGTACCCGTACTCGTTCAAGCCAAGCTCTTGGCCAATGAGTCGCAGTTTTGGCCAGTGAAATGTTGGCTCGCTTTGTTGACTCTTTTTTTTTTGCATATTTGTAGCGGCTCTGTTAATTGTAGCTCTTAGCCAACAACAAGAACAAGAAGAAGAAGTAGAAGTAGAAGTAGTTGAAGAAGAAGCAGAAGCGCTTTTCAATGTTCTATGTTAAGGTTGAGGTTATCAGCCGGAACGTGATAAAGCATACAAAATATCGAAATGTAAAAAGACAAGGGCAAATAGCAATGTAAACACACATTTGATAAACAAACGGAACAATGAGAGGGGAGTAGGAGAACGAGGGGTAAGACTTAGGGCTAGGTGTTCTGGCCAAGTGGCTGACTGGCCTTTGTTAACACATAAGGCTATCGTCAGCATTATCATGTGGTATTCGGTGTGTTTACATTATCAAGTGGTTCCTGATAAGCGCGAACTCTTCGCGACTTACTCGATACGGTTACTCGGTTACGTAGGTTACGAGTTGGAGCGTCACCGATCTGGTACCCTAATATACGAGTTAAACAAGCTTTAAGTGATCTAGATACGGCCAGAGAGAGAGACCCAAACACTCGATCACTTATCGCACAACAAATCCTATTCAAATAAACATTTTTCGAATACTTTCGTAAAACATAAGACTTATAATAGTCTGACTCAGTGGCTCTTGGTCAAACCAAATTGAGTGGTAAATTCGGGAAATTCCTTTGGGTTGTATCTTAAAGGTACTCAAAGCATTATCTGCATTGTAAAACTGGTAAAAGTAGAGTTCTATATAACGTTCTTTAAATAGAAAGTACGTTCGGTGCAACCAAATTGCGAGGAATTCAAGGTAAAGACAAAATTCTGATATGAAACTTGAATGGAGTCTACTAATTAAGAAGTCTATATAGATTTCTATGAGAAGTTAATAAATAGGAGATATTGGTATATAGGAGATATTGTTATATATAAATAAGATATTCATATGGTTTATTATAGGCAAAGCAAAGCAGCAGAAAACAAGAAAAAAGTGGTTCTGATAATAATTCTAATTGAGCAGAGATTAATTGACTTTAAGGGTGATTCTTATAGCGATTGGAGTATATATAGTATTAAAAGATATATACAAATTGTATATAATAGTTTTGCATATTACATTGTGGAAACAACGTACCAGCCTTGGATTCAACTATTAAAATCTCCAACAGCCTAAGGAACTTGTACCAGTCGCATTCTTATTAGCAGCGGCAAATATTCTTATTGGATAAAATAATATATTCTCTTAAGAATAATTACTCTTATTTATCATCTCATTCCCTTATAGAGCTTTACATGTGTTTAAGTTTAGGATGTCTCTTATATTTTATAGCTATTCTGCCTAACCATTTAAAGTATGCAGTTTTTAGCCCACACACAGAAACTGCGACTATAAAAACGCTTAAGTAGTTGGCTTTTAGTATTTTCATAATGGGTTTTAGCTGTTGTGTTTTAATGTAGGCATCAAAAACAATTAGAGGCAAATCGGTATCGGAAACCCAAGCCCAAAGTTAACCTGACTGAGTGTCAGTTAAACATCGATTGTCTTGCGGCGCGCCCTGTGCCAATGCCCATCTTTGGGGGCAACAGCTTGGAAATTGGTGCGTGGCAGCAATTAATGAAGATGGTAGAGGCAGAGATGATGATGTCATGTGTGTGTGTGTGTGTGTGTGTATTTAATTTGGGGGCTAGGCGAGGCGGCCTCCTTTGCCAATGCCAATCGATAGACGGAGCGATAAAAATGGTCACGCATGTGCCAAACTGAGACACTCCTGACTCCAACTCCCATGCACGAGCTTTCTGCAGCAGGCGGCAGGAGAACGCACCCAGCGTCAGCATAGCCCACGCGAGACCCACCACCGCTGAAGGTCGCCAACGTCGCAGTCAGAATGTACAGCTTGCGCAATTTGATTGAAGTAGCAGCAGCAGCAGCAGCAGTCGCAGCGTCGCGCAGTCACCTGTCTTATGCAACGCAAGCGACTTCAATTTTCTGTTCAGTTTGCCCAACTAGCGCGACAAGTGAAGATAGCACACGGTTAAACGGTAAACAGGGCTGAAGGTACAGCTAAAGTAACAGATATTGCAACAATCTTGTCAATTATACGCTGCACTTTTTTTTTTGTTCTTTCGTTTCTTTTCTTTTAACGCGCCGGCGCCAGTTGCTCCCAATGCTGCTGCTTTTACTGCTGGTACGCGTATTGTTGTTGTTCTTATGCTGATAAGATAAAGAAACAGCAAGAGCAACAACAACAATAATAAGAACAACAACAAGAGCAGCAGCAAGACACTTAAGAGAGTGAGAGAGGGTCGCAGGTGCGGGCCTGTGAGAGCGCACACAGCTGAGCGCCATTAGCTGTTGTTGTTGGAGCTACTGAAGCTATTATTAGAGAGTTACCGTTGCTTTATTGCCTGCTACTATTATTGTTTGCATATGTGTGCGTGTCACTGTGTGTGTGCCTGTGTGTGTTATTGTATTAGTATTAGTATTGTATTCGTGTTCTGTGCATATTTTGCGCGTTTTTTGTTTTCAGTTTTGTTAACGTCGTCGTCGTCGCCGCCTCGATACGCTGCTGTCAAAGCAGAGAATCGCAGCACAAATATAAAGAGGAAGAGCAACGGCAAGAGAAGAAGGCGAACAAAAAAGCAAAAGCAAAAATAGGCAGGCAAATACGCCGCTAACCGCACTTGGTACGCAGCTTAAAGAATTTTTCCTAAATAAACCCCTAATGCGGGCACTGTGCTTGGATGTGTGCGGTTGTGTGTGAGTGTGTGTGTGTTGGTGTGTGGGTGTGTGGGTGTTCATTATTTTTGTTTATGACAACGTGCAAATTGTTTAACAATAGCCGCAAAAAACCACAAAAGCAACTGCAGTAGCTTTGCATCAATACGAAAAAGAAACACAACACAACAGTAAATAAACTAAACACGAACAAAAACACTAAAAACAAACACAAAGAAAAGTGGCACGCGAAATTCTAAAAAAAAAATGTAAAAAAAAAAACAAATAGCAGTAAGAAAAATGACCCTCAAGGGGCCGTCACGTAAAGAGAGACAGAGAGAGAGCGAGAGAGTTGTGTGAGAAAGCAAGCGATTTGTTGACATTGCGACAGCAATTGTCATTTTGACAGCTTCCACAAATTTCGATCAGCAAATGATGAATGACTGTAATAACAATAAAGTGGAACAGATTTTGTGCCAGTCAGTGAGAGTTTTGAGCTTATAAAGAGCTTCCGATAAGATGCAACATTGTTGTTGTTATCGATTACTTATTGTATTTTTTTTTTTCAATTTTTTCTTGTTTCTTTTCAATTCGAAACACTTTTGTGTTCACTAAAAGGATCTTGTAATTGATAAAAACAACAACAAAAGAGTTGTGTATAAGAGTTGGATATAAGAGGTATACTATAAATATATTATTGATCTTTATATACATATGTATATATCTATATATATACATAACAATATGCGCCTTGCTGAAGACATCCTTAGTAGAAGCTGTTTAAGTCTTTGTTATAAAAGCAATGCAGCCCTGCTTTGACTCTTATATTTTACTTATACTTATACTTTGTTCCTTTTGTTTGATCTTCGTGTCACCAGCTTGCACAGCTATAGATCCTGACCAAGAATATAGTATACTATATAGATATATGTATACTATAATATATATTCTTAGGGGATCTGACTTGCTTCTCTCTGCCTGTTATAACCCGCATTTCAATTTGTCTGCAAATATACCTAACTTTTTGAAGGGTCTACAAGTATTGGTATCAAAAGCTCTTTGATATGGACGAGTTACCACACTTTTTATTCAAATTGAAGATACACTTACGTAATATCATATGATACGATATCTCTATAAAGAAGCCGACTCATTCAATTAACTAGAACGAATGGTCATTTACCTAAAGACTTAAACACCTGAATTGCCAATACGTGAGGTGTTTTTTTATATATATCTATATATATTTGTGTGTGTAGTTCCAGAGAATGCGCTAAATGCCATGGCATCCATCCAATTCTAATCAAGTGGCTCGAATTGCGACACAAATTGAAAATAGCCGCAAGTATTTTACTTAGACAAAGGCCTGCTGAATGTTAGTTAGCATAAGTTTTGGTATTAGTCACGGACCGGCTGATAACTCGACGTATTTTGTTTTAAATATCTTGTGTCTGTTTTTTTGTCACTGCAGATAAAGTAGCTACACACACACACACACAGACACACACATACCGATAGATAGTTGTGGCTTAGCTCATTTATCAGTTTTGTTGTGAGACGTCCCACTTCCCAGATCCCGGTACACCTATTGTCGATAGTATGGGACATACTTGGCCAGAATTTGCATAGTTGACTGGTTGTTCGGGCTGAGACTGAGACTGAGACTGAGACACTGCACAATAAAAAACAATGATGAGCACCAATAAAATAAAAATTCCCTCACGTCGCCGTGTGATATCATCGCCTAACTTTGGATCAGCCTCAGAGTCAGAGTCAGAGTCAGCCTCAGTCTTAGCCTTAGCCTTAAACCCAGTCCCATTCCCAGTGTTAGCCTCAAATGCAATGCCAATGCCAATGTCAACTTTTATTGCACAATATCTGAAAACAAAATAACAATCTGAAAACAATCAAAGCATTAACGCATACGTATATATAAATGTATATATACATATATAGATATATACCTGTGTATAGGTCCATCAATTGCGACACAAAAATCCCAAATACCCAATACAAAAATACAAAACAATTCGAAAAGCGTGATTAATCATCGTTCGGAGAGTGACAAAGTTTTGTTTTGTTTTCTTATTGGGAAATTGTGTGGAATGTTTGTACTTCTGATTCGGCTTATTAGCGTACAACGGTACTTTGGGGGTGCCCGAAATGGATCTTAGCACCTGTAATTTCAAAGACACACAACAGATATATATATAACGGTAGAAAGTTGCCAAATTTTTGACTACTTAACGGCATTCGAAGAGGATATATATATATATATCTATATGGATAATCACTTGGAATGCAAAAAGCAATTCCTGGACCCAAAAGAAACCAACGTGATTACAACATTTTCTATGTATAAACATCAGCTCATGGAGTCAATGACTATCGCATCTATATATGGATATCAGATGTAGTCAGAAAGCGAAGATGATATAGCTTGATTCATTGTCTATATATATTCAAACGTGACTAGGAAGCTAATCAAAGATGTTTTTAGCTCTTTGCGAAAGCAATATAATATTTTACCTTTTGCTTTTTTCTCTCTAATTAAATGACATCAGCATTATATAGTCTTCGTCTTCTTTGAGTAATCAGCTAATGGGAAGTACTACTACTATATCCGATATATAAAAACTTGACTGGATAAATGCCTTTTTGTCTACCCACAAAGAGAAATCTCTTAACTGAAGCACAACCACTGCTCATTAAGCACTCTTTCTTCTTTCTTCTTTGTGCTGCATATTCTTAAACGTTGTACAAGAAACCCTTTTATATATCTTTCATACATATTTAGCTCTATAAACCGCACAGAAATCGCAGGCCTGGTTCCCGATTTATCGAGCAGGTGGAACCCTGTTTTATAATCGTTGTTATTAAAGATATAGTATATATATATTGCGTAACTAGATCTGTTCGTAGTTAACGATTTCAATTACCTCTGATAGCTCCCATTACGCGCTCATTTGCCATGTCAATCGAATACTTCCTATAGATATATATATATATATATAGTCCGACACGATCTAATAATATTGCCGCATGAATAAGCAATTTTCAGCTGCCTGCCAAGTTATAATAAAGATATCGTCCATATACTATACATGATAACAAACCAGATCATATACTATATACTGTATATATATATATATATATATATATGTATCTGATTAGTAGTTTGTCGCCTGGTGGAACAGATCAGCTTTATTCTGGGCCCTCAGCCCCCCAGAGACCCTGGCCTTGTGATCAACTATTTAAAACGCGTTCAGTTGATCAGTTTTTTCAGATTCTCTTGATAATTTTGGCTTTTTTGAGTATGTGTGTGTGTGTGTGTGTGGTGTGTGTGGTGTGTGTATGTTTGTGACATGTTTATGGAACGTGATGATTTTTGAAAATAATTTCGACGCCGTCGCCTTGTCGCTGATAGGCGAGGAATTTATACTTACTCATGTTTATTTCAAGTTTAACTAACTGCCTATAAAGGCAATCTCCTCCACCTGCACACCTCTTACGCACACACACACACACACACACACACACACACACACACAAAGATAGTTTAATAACCAAAAGAGTTAACAGCAAATAAAATATTGATAACCAGAACAAAAGGAAAACAAAGCAAAAATTGATTTTGTTTTCAATGTTTGCAAATGATCGACTAAAACGAAGAAATAGAACAGAAAGAGAGAGAGAGAGTGCAAGAGAGAGGGAGAAGTAAGCACACACAGACGACAAATTAGCAAAACAGGGTATTAAATTTAATTAGCCAAGCTAATAGCTAATAGCCTGGCTAATTAGTGCAGCAGCTCGTTAAAATACAAAACGCGCCAAATCGATTTACACAGACGCCTCAAGGCGGCCAGTGGGAGGGAGCAGCAGCTGCAGGGTGGACCAGGGTGGGTCAACCCGGGCCAAATGTGTATCGTTTTGAGCAGATCCACGCAAAGCTCGTGCACATGTCTCAATTGCACTACTCGTGCTTAATATATAGTCCATAAATACCCTGTAAGAATACCAGAAAACGCGTTATCTATCTGGTGGAAAGGAAAAGACGATAAGCTATATCGCGATATATATAGATTTATACCTGATCCGCTTTCATTATCACATCTTTTAAGCAATTTGCTGTCCTAATAACATCGTATCAATCTTTAAATATCATATATATAGTCCTGATTCCCGCTGATCGTATATTTTTCCTTAGCATCTTCTTAGCCTTCAAAATTGATAAGAACCACAGAAGCTTCTAAGGATCTGTTGTGTGTGGTGTATAGTATATATGTCTACACACATACATATGTTCAAGTCCCTCTCTTAGCGGGGTATCTTCTAAGTCCAGCAGACCCTCAACTGCAGAATTTCTAATTTGTTACAGCTGCAATTGCGTGCAATTTGCATGGACAATCAGCAGACAAACAGCACAACACACGCACACACACATAGACACACATCAATTGCAGTTTGAACTATGCCATTATACAATCAAAAGACCCTCAAACAGACACACCCACACCCCTACCACCCACCGCCCCCATAACAAGCCACATTGTGTGCAATTTGCACGCACGCGACAATAAACGCGTCCAAGTCGCGCGCGCCTGTGCGTGTGCGCGTTTTTTGCCGCGTGCTTTCAGCGCGGCTTATCGCGAATGGCCTCAAATACAAATAGAAGCGTATACTGCACTATAATGCCACCATATCCAAGTCGTTAGATATACGTAAGAGTGTGTGTTAATGTGTGTGAGTGTGTGTGTGTTGTTGTGTTTGTCTATTCAGCATTCAGAGTCGACAATCGGCGTTAAGCTTAACGCAAATAGCAACAAAATTAACAGGTTAATTGATAATAGAGATGGCTGCGTGACAGGTGCGTGACACGCGTGAGAATGAATCATCTGCTAGAAATTTAAATAAAATATGCGATGAGCAAACGGATTTTTTCTATTAGTCATAATTAAAATCCCATATCTAATCTATGGCCAAAAGATGAGCAGAAACTCAAATTGAAAGCGAAAACATTTCCAGCTAAAAATTTAAATATTTACTTAAGTAAATAGGGGTTTTAGTGCGATGAATCATGGCACTATATAAAGTATATATGTGATTAAATACCCCTATATATAATTATATATAAGTATTAACTTTAGCAGCACATTAGAAGATCTGCAATAAAGTTCTGGAAGCGTTTTATAACATCTCTCAAGAAAGTTATCGACATCTGTTATCGTGCAGCGTGCAGCGGTTATTTTTGATATATCCATGTGAAATAAAGTCGTTAGAAGCCGAATGTTAATTAGTTAATGAACAAACCGTTTATGATCATATGCAAATTGGGAGCTGTAAAAAATATATACGACTAGAGTCGTATTTAACTCGTTTGCTTTTAGTTTTTGTTTGTTTTTAATCATACTTTCTTTATGGCCGTAATAAAATTTCAATAGGAAAACTTGTTCAGAGAAGTATGTACTAAAAATTTGTTATTGTTTTTCCTGCTTTTCTTCTCTTTTTCTTTTTTTTTTATTTAAACAGTAATCTAAAGTTTAAAATTCAATTTCAATTCTCAGTCTCTGGCAGCAACGAGGCAAATTCTTTAATTGAAACTCTTTCGCTCTCAGCTACCTGGCAAAAGCCCATTCAAATTTATTACTTAGACTTATCATCGTTGTATGTGTGTGTGTGTGTGTGTGTGATCTATGATAAGGGACCATTCATTACACGAGGAATGTGTATGGTTGCTGCAGCACCTCCGTCCATACCAACCCCTCTCTCCCACCCACAGCTGCCCTCATGGATGGGAATTTTATCAGCTCTCTGCCTGATAAGGCAAGGCGTCGTCTTCCTTCTCCCTCCCACTCCCTGTGTGTGTGTTTGTGTGTGTGTGTGTGTGTGCCGTGTGGTTCTATTGTTTCAGTAATCGTAATCAGCATTCGAATGCTTCTCACTTGCAGATTTCGCAGCGCACAAATCACACGCCATTTTGTAGTATGCTCCAGAGATATTACGAAACATTCTAGAAACCGGAGCGTGCCACAAAGCGACACATAACCAGGACGAAAACGAGCAGCGCCTCCAAACGCAACACTAGAAGATAGGAAGACAGAAAGAGAGAGAGAGACAGAGACAGAGAGTGTGTGTGAGTGCGACAGCAAGTGAGCAGCGAGCGTGCCACGCCCCAACATGAGCAGCATGAAGGGCGGCTTCTCCACACTAAATCGCTGGTTTGGCCGCAAAAAGGGTAAGTACTCCCCTCGCACTCATCTCGAGTAATCTTTAATCCATCTCCTGTCCAATCCTCAGATAAGTCCGGCGTGGGCAGCGCCGCTTCCAATGGCAAGCTGTCCAAGTCGACAACACAGCTGCATCATCTGTCCACGGACACGGGGATGCACATCAATGAGGCTAGTCAGTTGGATTACAATCGGATCACACCGCTGCCGGCGGCCACCAGCAATGCCCCCTTCGAGCAGACCTTTCGCATAACCGTGCTCCTGCCCAAGGATCAGCTCTATGTGACACGTCTGGGTGCACGTGTTCCACTCAGCAAGCTCCTATCCTTGGTTTGTGACAACAAACAATTGGATGCCGACAAATACGAGTTCCGGAATCCAGGTAAGGCCCAGAGAGCAGTCGATCAGATAGGGCTAAGGATGCGGAGTATCCCTCGGGATTGTAGCCTAAGCTTGGAATGGTATCGATCGATAAGTTATGGATCTTATACATAGCTTTGGAATCGTTCTTAGATGCGACTCCAAGCTCTGTTTGGGATTCCCTGAAGTATCCTTATTCCCGTCTAGAAATCCCGCGCTTCCAGCCGGATAAAGAACTCTCTCACCCAAGACTAATCCTCTTCTATCTCCTTCTCTTCCTTAGTCGATGCTAGTCAGGTGTACAGCTGCGAATTGAGCATCGGATCGGTGGGACTGTCGGAGATTCGTTTGTGCCACAAGTCCGAATCGTACGATAGCTTCAATGCGGACTCAATGCTCAAGTTCCAGCGCACAGGCACCGCACGGGACTCGCTGAGCAGCAGCTCCGACTTCAGCAGCAGTCGCCACTCACATTCCAAGCTGACCGCCAAGACGCCCAGTCCGTACAGCTCGAGCAACTCGCTCAACTCCATGGACTCCACGGGCATGAATTATACGCGGACGCCAGTGGTGCCGCCCAAGGCGCTGGCACCGCCGCCGCGCAAGAAGCGTGTGGCGCCACGGCCACCCAGTCAGCTGGTCATACCGGAGCAGTCCGTGCCGCAGTATACGAACTCCACAACAACCACGTCGCCCGGAGAACCCGCCTATGCGGTCATCATGAAGCGACCTCAGCTCTGCATGTCCACGCCCAATCTGGCCAGCACGCCCGAGTTGGACACGGAGCTGGAGCTGGACTGCAATGGGAATAGCGCCAAGACGCCGGACGCCGCCGACGTGGGACACTACGCCACGCTGGAGATCAAGGGATTGCCGGAGCCAACGCCACGCAAGCGTCTGCTCCAGATCAAAAAGAAAACGGCGCCGGCACCGCCACCAGACGCCTTGGCACTGTCAGCGGATACCATCTCCCTGGCCTCCACGACGGCATCCATAACAGAATCGGTGTCCATAACGCCACAGCCAGCGCCCAGGATAACCACGCCCATCCCAGCCCCAGCCCCAACTCCGAGCGCCACGCCCACTCCCTTGCAGTCACAGACACCTCCGCCGCTGCCCGCGAGCTCTGCCCCGCAGCTGGCCAGCAACGGGCATCAGAACGTGTCCAAGGTGCTGCTGAATCGCACACCCACGCCGGAGCCACGCTCGCTGAGCAGCGCCACCGAGGAGGAGGACAACAACGATGCGGCCTCCAAGCAGGCGGACTCTGGCATCGGCGAGCCGGCGCCTTCGCCCTCGCCCATGCCCTCGCCCTCACCCTCCCCGGAGCCAGGTGCCGAGCGAGATGTGGAGCCGCGCAGGGACGTGGGCCGCAAAGCCCAGCTGGAGTCCAGTTCGGAGGATGAGGAGGCCATCAAGGTGTACAATTTCAAGACCTCCTGCCAGACCTCTGTCAAGCTCGAGGAACCGGCCACACCCACGCCCAGAACCCTGGCTGAGCTGACCGTGCTGACCGCAGCAGACAACGAGGAGACCGGAGATGAGGTGACCTCGGACGAGCAGCGATCACCTGTGAATGGTGCCGCCGTCACGCCCAGCAGCGCCGCTGACCTGACCTCGTTGTCCTCCTGGAACTATGCGGTGCCCATCTCGCCGCCGCCGGATTTCTCCGACTCCTCGCGAGAGAGACAACGCCCGAAGAGCAACAACGCCGGCTCGCCGCTGAACGAGATCGTCGACGAGCTCTCCTCCATTATCCATCAGCAGCGTCTAGACACGCTGATTAAACAGGCGCCCGAACAGCCACAGATCGAAGCCGCCAAGCCGAATCGCCTGGCCAACTTCAGCATCGCCTCCATCAGCAATGGCACTGGGAATGGGGATGGGAATGGGAATGGGAACGCGAGGAGCAGCTCCAGCTGCAGCAGCACCACCAACTCGCCGACCATAACACGCGCGGACTCATTCCAAGCGGTGGGTCAGTCGCCGCGCAACAGCCACAACGGACTCGGATTGGGTGTACGCCTGCGCAGCTCCTCGCAGCTGTCGCTCAACAAGCTCGACCAGAACGGTGGCAGCCTGCACCAGAGACGCTCCTCCAGCGAGCTGAGCATAGCAGAGTCGCCCTCGCTGCAGAGCCTCGAGCTCATCAAGACCATCCTGAGCAACTCGCGCAAGAACAGCCTGGCGGATAGTCCAGACTCACCAGAGAAGTCACTGCAACTGGAACAGTCAGAGAAACCAAAGAGCAGCCCGCTTCCGCCTGCTGCGCCAGTGACACCAGCTGCATCGCCCACACCAGTAGCCCATGCAGTATCCGTATCCACACTCATAGCCACACCCGTATCCAAGCCCGTTTCCACACCCGCAAGCGTCACATCCCCAACTGCAGCAGCAGCAGGCGTCAAGTCATCCTCAGTCACGCCGATCCTTCCAGTTGAGGAGCTCTTAACGGTCACCAGCCCAGTAGCTTCACCCTCCCCCTCTCCCATCCCCACAGTCAAGCCTAGTGCATCACCAGAGCCGGCGCCAAAGCCGCTGCCACCAACGTATCGGTACTCCGGCCCGCCCAGCATCAACTTCTCCACGTGGAGCGAGCGACCCAAGTCCCAGGTGGCCATTAAGAACGAGGGTGACTACATTTTTGGTGGTGCCACAACAGCAGCGGCCACTACAGCCGCAGCCGCTGCAGCTGCATCCGCCACACCTACGACGCCAGTGACGCCAGCGACGGCGCCAGCCAAACTGACCATTGAGGTGGCATCGCCCATGTTGCGCATGGGCATTCCACGCAAGGAATTCCATGTGCCCATAACGGTCAAGCCGCTGCGCGACGCCAGCTACGAGAGCGAACTGGAGAAGGAGAAGGAGAAGGAGCGGGTGCAGGAGCGGAAGGAGCAACAGACAGAGCGGGAACCACTCAGAGAACTCGTGAAACCTTCAACGCTGCCGCGTCCGGCTAAGAGCAATCGGTTCACGCTGCCCGCCGGAGGAGGCGATGTGGCTACCCACAGCTCACCCAGCACAACGGCCAGCAACTCCTTGCCGCGTCCGCTGTCCACTTTGGAGCGAGTAGCTCCAGCAGCGACGCCGGCGGAGCCCATTGCCGCACCTTTTGGACAGAATACGCTGCGGCGTACTGGCATCAAGGAGCGCATGATAGCCAAGGAGCAGCAGGAGAAGGAGCATGCGCTGCGCGTGCGCGTCTCCGTCAATGGCATGGCCACGCCCACGCCCACAGTATCGCCCACGCCCACAAAAGCAAGCACAGCCACAGCGACGTCAGCGCCGTCGCCATCGCCTTCACCGCCGCCGGCGACAGCCGCGAAGCCGACGCTGCCCTCAAAGACGGTGATGAGGAGCAGCAAACTGGAACTGAAGCTGCAACTGCAGCCGCAGCCGGAAGCGGAACAGGCAGCGCCTATGCTGCAGGTGAAGCTGCGGCCCACCAGCCAAATGGCCTCCAAACCAGCTGCGACACCCTCTCCGCCACCGCCGCCGGCGCCACCAATGCTGACAAAGGCGAAGACGACGCGAGTGATGACGCCAACGACGCCGGATCCACGTGACCAGCTGCTGGAGGCGATACGAAACTTCAAGCGGGACGAACTGAATCGCGCCTGAACTTAAGAGGAGGAGGAGTAGAAGTAGAGGCAGAAGGAGCTTAAGGATATGGAGTAGATAACGAAACGAAATGCACAAAGCGAATGCGCAAATTTTTTAATTAAAAGCAATTATATTTTATTTGTAATTTTTTTTAATTTGTTGCTGTTCGATTTTTTTTTGATTTTTGATTTTTGATTTTCTTTTTTATTTTAGTTTTTACTGTAAATAATTAACAATTTGCGAATGCGAATGCAAATGTTGTTGTACATGAGAAATTTTAGTAACAATTTTTATTTTTTTGGCGCGCTGTCGAAGTGTCTCCTTACCCCAAACACACACACACACACACACACACACACATAAACGTATATAAATATATATCAATTTTTTTTAAAAACTATTATTAATATTTGTTATGAAGTATGTAACTCTATGCTACTTTTTTTTAAACACTTTGTTTTAGTCCTAAGGTCACAAAAACTCCCCGAAAACAGAAAAAAAAAACAACACTAACAAGCACAACACACAAAACGAAGGGAAGATAACCGACATATATATATACATATGATATATGCCTATATTATATACTTTTGTATGCCTTAGTGAATTATAGTAACCAATTTTCTAACCAATGGGACTGGTCTACTTAGTCGTGTCAAAGCAAAAACAAAAACAAAAACAAATATTAAACCAAGCAAATGTAAATCTATGTTAAAAAAAACCAACTACTAATAGCACAGCGAGCGTTAAGCGAACGATTAAAAGCGTTTACTATGCAAATAAATTATTATCAATACTTACACACACACCAACACACACACATCTAACTATGTACTGTGCGCTGCAAATGGCGCATGTAAAAATATTCCATTGAAACACTAATAAATAAATTGCAAAAACTTTCAAAAACGAACTTTGTCTTTTTAAATTTCAAATAAAGACGAAAAAGCAGCTTTGCACAAGTATTGGCTGCGCTGCGATGAATTATCGATAAAATGGCATATCGAACTTCAAAACTACGCAAATATGAGCTCAACTATCGCGATGTTTTGCGTACTCTATCCAGTGCTGGCAACTATCGATAAGCTGAAGCAACTAAATTGAGTAAAGAAAACAGCTGAAAATAATCAAAATATATAACGTTAGCTAGATAAGTTTATGAAGTTTTATTTCTTATAAAAACATATTATAAATAAGTAAATATAAATATAAATAAATATATATAAACATAAGACGTATATGTAAAAAATAAATATAAATTATTGGTTTTAAAAGGATGAAATAAATTAACATAGAAATACGAAACGACATTCTTCTCATTATTAATTATGGTTTGGGCTACATAAAAATTATGCTGCAAACTTATGATGCGACCCTCGTTAGCATTCCCACAAACTTCTTATACTTCCCTCGTTACTGCCCTGTCGGTAGCAGCTCGAAAAGCGCAGAAAATCCATCTGCAATCGCCTTTTTCTACCAGGCGAACAGAACCCAGCAGAAGGTAGCTGCACTAGAATTTGCACTCAGCATGCAGCTCAAACTGGGCACCTAAAAGTATGCTCCACTTTTTATTCATAGTTTCTGAGTGGGTCAGTAAAAGTATGCACCACTTTTTTTCATACTCTCTGAGCGAAAAGTAAGAGCAGATTTCTCTTGAAAATTTTAGTGCAGCTTCCATCTGCTGGCTTCTGTTCGCCTGGTACTTGGCAGCCGAAATGCTATGAAATTTCTTGGATTTTCAGGCCAATTTCAGACGCACACATACATTGACAACGAAGTCTGTGTGAATGCTAACGAGGGGAGTTTGATAAGATGACTAGCGAGGAAGTTTAAAAGTTGGTGCAAAAAATTTTTTATGGGAATTTAATAAGTCCTATCTTTACGAGGGGAGTCTGTCTTTATGCAAACGAGGGAAGTTTGATAAGTTCCTTTGAAAATGAATTAATGAAAAGACAGGTATTTTTTATTTTCAGAATTTATTGCGCAAAATTTTCTTTAGTACTTTATTTTTATAAATATGTTTTACTTTAACAAAATAATATGTTTAACTTAATTAAAAGTACATTAATATTACATTAAAAATATATTAAAAATAGATTTAAATAACATTTAAAATCCATAATAATACATTTAAATTACATTAAAAATATATTAAAAATACATTTAAATTGCATTAAAAATAAGCTTAGATATTTTATTATTGATCAGCTTTGCGTCACGAATGACAAAAACGATAATTATATTTAACGCAATTTGTTGCTCTCGACATCCGACATATCGATATGTCGATATATCGATAGGCATTGTATAATTCGAGTTGTTGTGTTGAAATAACCAACAGGAGAAAAACAGCATAAAATCAGATGGCGCAAATATTGCTGAAAAGCATAACAAGAGCCGGCAATGTGGCGCTGCTGGGGAACAGCTCCATCACCAGCCCATTGACAGTCACCGCCGCCGGCAGCTCCATCTGCCAGGTGCACACAACGCCGGCGTGCTTCGAGATACGTAAATTGGCCCGACTGCGCGTTGTGGATAACAGTGATCTGGGTAAGCGTGCCATGGCCGAGGGTCGTCCTCCGCGGTGCATACACGTGTACAACAAGCGTGGAGTTGGTCTCATCGGGGACAAGGTGCTGGTGGCCATCAAGGGACAGATGAAGAAGGGCATCCTAGTCGGACTCAAACAGAAACAGAGACCCAAGCAGCCACAGTTCGATAGCAACAACCTGGTGCTGATCGACGACACCGGCAGCCCACTTGGAACACGTATCCATGTGCCCATCCCGACAGTGCTGCGTACCATATTGAAGGAGAAGACGATAGCCAAGGGCGCCGACTACACCAAGGTCCTGGCCATAGCCAGTCGTTATGTTTAGTCAAATTTATGGATCGAATTGAAAGATCGCAAATAAAGATTGTTATAGTAATAAGTAGTATATTGTTTGTATATATGTAATTATCGATCAGCTAGTTTAGTAGATGCCTAAAGTATGTGTGTGTGTGTGTGTGTGTGTGTATCGTGTCTGCATGTGTCTGTATATATATATATATATATTTAGATATATGTACATATGCGCGTTTCATAAATTGAGTCCAGTTTATAGTTCCATTTGTGTAGTTGTTGCTTTAAGATGTTCAACAGAAATGCACTTGAAAGTTGCTCCACGTTGGGGTCCACCTAGGAAGCAGGCCAGAGCGTAGAGAGAGAGAGAGAGAGCGCAACATAAAGAGCATCTTCCTATTCGCTCTAAACCAATTGACAGTGCCTCCCTTTCTCAATCGCTCTATCTCTCTCTCTCTCTCTCACTGTGGCCTGCTTTCTAAACAAATTGACCAGAAAAATCAACGAATTTAACAAGCATATTTGTATATGCGTCCCGTAAATGGGAAGTAAGTACAGGTACAGCCTCCTCCTACTTCTTCTCCTTCTCCTTCTCCTCCTTCTCCTTTTAAAACCGCCCAAATCAATTTGGGCCATCAAATGTTACCGGCACTATTATAGAATTGAAAATTATTATAGTTCACCGGCGTCTTGGGACTTGGACACATGTAGAGGAAATCATCGTTTTGGAGCTGGGATTGGGTTAGGTTGGGCTCGCTGGCGCTACGATGGATCTTGGGAAGCGTGCGTAGCATATTCTCCAGCATGTTGAGCAGCGGCCGGAATAGCGGACGATCCTTGGGTGTGTACTTGATGCAATCCTCGGCGAGACGTTTGAGCGCCTGAGGAGCATCCGAGCGCACCTGTGTCATATCCGGACGAAGCAGGCCGCGGCCCACCATAAATAAAATCTGATCCTTGTTGCTGATATTGCGATACGGAAGACACTCGGCAAGCAGCTCGTACATAACAATGCCAAAGGCATAGACATCCGACTGGAACGAATAGGGATTCTGCTCCTGCATGCGTATCACTTCCGGTGCCATCCATAAAATGCTGCCTGTCGGCTGATTAGCCTGCTTCTCACCTGACCAGCGTGTCTTGGCGGTGGCCAGACCGAAATCACCAATCTTAACAGACAGATCCTCGTGCAAGAAAATGTTGTTCGTCTTGAGATCTCTGTGTGGTGTAGAGAGGAGGGGTATACAGTTAGGATCTATATCAGAATGGAGTCATGTACGGATCTGACCTGTGTATAATGTTCTTGGCATGTAAGTAATCCATGCCCTGTGCCACCTGGCGGCCAATGTCGATGAGCGAGTTGAGCTTGAACTTCGTCTCGCTGACATGGACGTGCTTGTAGAGGCTGCTGCTCTCGCACCACTGGGTAACAATCGCCAGCGATGGCTTCGATACGCAGCCCATGAATAAGAGAATGTTGCAGTGGCGAGTCTTCTTTAGCATCGCCACCTCGTTCTTGAATGCCTGGAGCTGTGCCTGGCTGGGCGTCTTTACCTTCAGGGTCTTCACAGCGACGGGTCCATGCCAGTGGGCGCGATAGACGGTACCAAAGGAGCCCGAGCCGATTCGAGGACCGATTAAAATCTCTTCCGCTTGTATGTTCTTAAGGGTATTGGGAATTGTTTAAATATCGATATGTACATCGGATAGACCACTGCTAAAGGAGAATTCTTACCCAAATCTCTTCGGAATTCTTTGAATCTCGCGTCAACAGATTCTTATTGCTTTCATCCGCCGAGCGAGCCCGTGGCCGGTTGTGCTTTAGCGTGCTCGTGGGCGAGGACTGTGTCGAGTTCGAGTGATCCATGCAGGGATGCTAGAGGATAGATAGAAGCGTTTATATATATGTATAGGATTGGGTTGGAGCAAGTGCTTACTGGCAATGGTGGCTTGGCCTGCATAATCATGTTGCGCTGGGACTCAGAGGTCACGGGTCGAATGGTGTTGATGCAAACATTGGGTGCTGAATTTGATCGATCGTCTTGGCTGATGCGCGGAGGACGGCCTTGTCGGCTGCTGGAAGGTTGCTTGGAGCCGGCTGTTGAGGCGGCGCTGTTGGCGCCACTGGATCTCCGGTTATTCATGTTGAAGCGTACAGCATTGCTGCGGTTCACAGGAAGCCCAATCGAGTTCTCTGGATAAATGGAAAGTAAGCGCTCGTAGTAGCTGTCCACGGAGAAGGGTTGACAAAGCATGGGCACCCGTCCGGCGCATCTCTGATGGAAGCGGAAATTGCATTGGCTGCAATAGAATCCGGTAAAGAGCAGGCGGCGACAGCCCTCGCAAAAGACCAGCGAAAAGAAGGTTTTGCGTATGAACTGATGCTTGATGTGCGGCCCCAAGGGAAACCCATCCAGCAACCGGACATAGATCTCCTCCACGCGTAGCGTGCCAATGTCCGTGTGCCACGGTATGATATGTCCTCCAGTCTGCGTTGTGCCCACCTCGCACATAAACGGTTCCAGCTGTCGCAGCTTTAGCGCCTTCATGAGCGCATCACAGAGTCGTGTGCCGGCTACCACCTCGACGGAGGTGCGCTGCTCATTCGGCAAATGTGCTCGGAGCAGGACCTTTGGTTGTCGTGTGAGTGTGCCGCACTGACTGGCCGTACCAGAGCTTGGCCCGATGCTTGTGGTTGTACTTGTGCCGGTCGTGCTGCCCGCTGAGCCAAAGCCCGAGCTGGACACAAGACTATCTGCCATGTCATGGACATGTCGCGCCAGCTGACGCTGTTGCTGCAAGATTTGTGTCTGGTTCTGATAGTGCGACTGATCCGATCGATCTGCACTATGATGATGACCTTCTCCTTGGCCTTCGTCCTCCTGTTGTTGTTGTGCGTGTAATTTCTCCATAAGCTCATGCTCCTTGGTCTCCAGCTCGTGCAACTTAGAGGTCAGCAGCTGGTATTCTACACAGCACAAAGAGAAATAATATAAACAAAAGATAAAAGATACACATTTCCAGGTTTGAAACCAGGCTGTTACCCACCTGTTAAGTACATGGCAGGTGGCTCCTGCAGATTGGCAAACCTGGCATTGAGCGCATCGATGTTCTCCCGTGTCACATGCTTCACCAGCTGCATATTGTGCAGTTCATCGGCGAGCGGATCACAGAGATCGCCTTCGCTCTCATTGGATGATTCGCTAGACATGTTTGTCGTTATTAGTTTCCGTTTGGTTTTCTTTATGTGTCAGTTTGAGTTCCTTTTCCTGGCTCCCGGCTTCTGTATAACGAACTTGAACTTCACTCAACTCTCTACAGCTGCCTGGCCATGACCCTGAACTTTACTTTTGCTCTTTAGTAGTTGCGCTTGTTGTTGGTATTCGTGTTGATATTTTTAGCTTTGTGCCTTCGTTTAGGCTTGTTTGTTTGCGCTTGCGTTTAGAATTTGCTCGCTTTACACTGGATACCACCCACGTCCACATCCGCATCTGGTGGTACAACCATATCCAGAATCACCACAAAGGCGACGGCTGCTGCAGGCAGCCAGCGGCTGCATTTTTTCACTCGCCCGACTTTTAATTGATTAAAACGCGACTCACGGCTGCTATTTCTGTTTCTACTGCGGCACTGCTCCTGCTACTGCTGAGTTGCGTATAATTTAGTGTATGGTACACAACTGAACTAGTTCGATATACATGAACCAAAAGCGTCATCGACAAAAGTTCAGTTCAGCTCAAAAGCCCACGCATTTTTTATCAGCTTATAATTTATAACTTTTATAATTTAACTAAGAGCAGGAATTTATTTGGATTACACTTTCATTGCCAAAAATTCAAAAAGTTCAAAGTTCAGTTTAGTGGCAAATTATTAAAGCTTAAATTATCTATTATTAACAAAAAAAATACATATATGAATACATTAATCTTATTAAGTGGACTTATCGCAAAATGAGCGCGACCATGATAAGCCCATACATAATAAACTAACTCAAGCTTTTGATGCAGTATAAGAACCGTATAAGAACAAGTTGACTTCAGGTGAATGAACTAAATGAACGATGTATATACATATCGAAAATTTAATTAGGAGCTAAAGAACATCTGTTCACTGTAATTACCCTTTTTTCAGTACATAAAACTTGATTTGAACAACAATTTGATATATGATTCGTTATTGTTATGTAATAACTTGCTTCCTGGCGTCTTTGTAAAATCTATTTTCATTTATAATTCATTGCCGGTCTTTATACTATGTACTTCTTCTTCTACCGATAGGCTTGCGAATATCGATATTAGTATATCGCACGGAACTATCGTTAAAATAAATATCGGTATATGTCGATGCATTTGGCATCCCTAGCTAACACACATTGGCATTTTCAGCGTACGCAAACGTTTGCAAATTGTGGTTGCTGGGGCACAAAATTACTTAGATTTTTAAATTGAATGCACAACACCAACGGAGGCATCTAAAGCGGAGCCATGGACGAAGGTAAGGTAGTGTGCGCCCGCCCCCGGGCAAAAAGAAGCCTTAGAATTTTATGCTAAATCTTTTGCCTCTCTTTTTTCTGCGTTGGCGTTGACCTGACAGAGTATTCGGCAGCGTCTTCGGCCGGTGGCGGAGGCGGTAAGAAAGCCAACGTAGGCAAACAACACAACACGCTTCCTTTCTGGGGCAATGAGACTTCTATGAATCTGAATCCTCTTATATTGGCCAATATACAAAGTTCCAGCTACTTCAAAGGTAACGCGAAATACTCAATTGAAATTTGCCCGCCAATTTACTTATGTATCATATTTCATTCAAACAGTACATTTGTTCAAACTGAAAACTTACCATGAGGTTGTGGACGAGATATACTACCAGGTCAAGCACATGGAGCCCTGGGAGCGAGGATCCCGCAAAACATCCGGCCAAACCGGCATGTGCGGCGGTGTGAGTTTATGAAATGTAGCGCTATTCGTTGGCGATAACACCTAACCAAAAAATTCGATTGGACTATTTACTAACACCTCGTCTTTCTTGATTTACAGGTACGCGGCGTTGGCGCCGGCGGCATCGTATCCACTGCCTACTGTCTCCTCTACAAGCTCTATACTCTACGACTTACCCGCAAGCAAATCAACGGACTGCTCAATCATACAGACTCGGCCTACATACGGGCACTAGGTAGGTGTTGGTAAGTCGCATGAGTTCAGCCGTGTCACTCGTTGCTTGCTCCTGCTCCTCCCGCGTTTCCATTTCTATCTCTCTCTCTCTCTCTCTTTCCATCTATCTATCTATCTATACCTCTCTCTTCCTCTCCCTCTCTCTATCTCTATATCTGTAAGATAGTACACAGCCAACAGATGAACGCTTGCAAAATTGCTTTGTTTTTTTTAGAAGAAATACTTTTAAGTTTAAAGATGATCTCATTTCCGAAGTTGAAGTTAAGTATACATATATACTGGAAGTACAAATGTTATATAACTCTTGCATGTTACTAGAAAGCAGCTGGTTTTTTATACAACCAATTCCTGTCCTGTACTTGGATATATAACAAAATGGCGCATACAGGATAACGGCATCTTGAGATACATTTCTACCCTTAAAGTAATCGAGTTCAGTTTGAAACATTTTGTTTTTAACTTTTAAACTACTTTTAGTTTAATTTGAAACAAGTTTTACTTTAATATGAACCCATATATATATATACATATATATATACATATATATATATATATATATATATATACTTGTTAAGCAATTGTTGCCTGTGATTATTTTTATACTTTAGGAAGTACCAAAAATAATTGTAATCAATTTTTTTATCAATGCTTAAATAGTTATTTTTGTAATATAACTTTCTTTGGTAGTTTTGCATAATTAGGTAAAATATTGAAATTATGTTGGCTGCCTTTTATTATTTGCGTTTGGTTTATCGCGTTGTGCTGCGTACTAGCCTTGATTAATGGTTAAGTTTGTGCTAACGGGTTAATTTTTGTCGCCTTCTGTTAGGCTTTATGTACTTACGCTACACACAACCACCTGGGGACTTATATGATTGGTACGAGGACTATCTGCAGGACGAGGAGGAGATTGACGTTAAGGCAGGCGGCGGCCAGGTGAGTTAACTGTATGAGCCATAAATCAAATTACATGTCCAGGTCATGAGTTCCGCGTTTACTAAGAGATTGTTCCTTGATCCTTTCAATTTGTACAGGTGCTAACAGTAGGCCAAATGGTGTATCAGTTTATGACGAAACTGGACTGGTTCTCCACGCTTTTTCCACGCATCCCTGTGCCTATACAGAAGCAGATTGAGAAGAAGATTGAGCAGTATTGCCGTGAGCAGGGCATCACTGTCAGCCAGCTGTGCACGGGCCGTGGCACCGCTCCGGTGACAACTACGCCTGGCGCCACGGCAGCTGTTGCTACTGGTTGCGATGAGTATGAGGTTAGCGGGCCTGGACGTGGCAATGGCAATGGTGGTGGCAATGGCGGCGGTGGCGCAGGTGCTGGTGGTGTTGGCGGCGGCGGCCCAGGTGTCGGTGGTGGTGCTGGCAATGGGGGCGGAGGCGGTAATGGGGCACGTGCTGGCGGTGCTAATCCGCCGGCAAACTATCGCAATGACCATGATGATAGGGAGTACTATGCAGGTCAGGCCTCTGGCTCATCCTACGGACGCGCTCGTGGCTATGATGATTACCCACCGCCGCCCATCGCCTCGATGCTGCCATATGGCACCAGCGAGCGGGAGAAGGACTATGGTGATCGCGGCGAGAGACGCCGCAGCAGCAAGCACAAGAAGAAGCACAAGCACAGCAAATACTCGCGCAGCCGCAGCCGCAGCCGTAGTAGGAGCCCAAGCAGTCGCAGCGGCAGCCGTGGACGTCATCGTCACGAGCGCAAACGCGATGGGCGAAGCACCAAGCACCGGCACAACGATCACTACGATGAAAGAGAAAGAGAACGGGAGCGGGAGCGGGAACGGGAACGAGATAGGGAAAGAGAGAGAGATAGACGCTATCGATAAAATTGACTCCTTTTGTTTTTAGCAAACTGAAAATTGTTTCTATAGATCTATAGTTATTTTCCCTAGCCTACTTCGTTATCGTCCACTCTCATATGAAAATCCAGAGCCCTGTCTCCCGCTGGACTCGTACTCAGGTTAAAAACGGACACATCGACACCACCCACACTCAGACTTACACACACACATACACACAAGTACTTACAAGCATACATTGATACCTCCACATACATACACACTGCAGTAGGGCTATTTGTATTTAAAAATCTGTAACTATTATTGCTGATTGTAAGTTTTTCAAGTTGTGTTTTTTGAAAAATAAAAGTAACATTTGTTTGATGTAACAGTTTTAACTTGTTAAAAAAAACACCGACTTTTTATTTTCAAATACAAAATTTTCTAGTGGATACCAAAAGGACAAAATTAAGCAACACATACAAGAAAAGAAAAGTATATGTTAACTTCGCTTGATATTTAAATGATTTTCTAGAGATTCATCATTAAATATCCAAAAAGAAGTACATTTCAAGTACAGTTGAATCTCGATTATCTGGGTCTAATAATCGGGAAAATCTGTTAATTGGGAAACTGACTGTGTACTTTTCACTATACTGTATAACCTAAATGTGGCCTATATTTACTGGCCCTTTCGACTATGTCTAAGTCTCAATTCATGTCTTAATGTCTAAGAACCGAACCTTACAATAATTCGACTACTTTTGCAACTTATGTTCTCTTAGCTGATGCTTCAGATATGTTTATACAATGTAAACTTACATATTTATATCTATAGAATAACTGCCTACGTCTCGTGAGGTTACAGTTAGTCTGTTAATTGCAAATAGAAAGCAATTTTAATATTCTTTCGAAATCTATTTTTGTTTACAGTATTTGCAAGTGAGATATTGCTATTTTAAGAAAATTTACTGGAAAGCTGACAATTAGTTGTTTCACGTTAGTTTTAATTGAATTTAAGTAGTTATTTTTTATGTACTTTTTACCTAGTTTTATCAACAACAAAATAAATGTAAAAATACCAAAGGGAGTTCGTTTTAGGCTAAACTTACATTTTGCTTTAACTCTTATTCCATTGTTCCGTTGTTCACCGTAAAGTAAACAAGTTTAAACTTAAACCAAATTTAGTCAATCCAACTAAAACAAAAATTTGTATATAGAAAAATAGTACCAGTAATTATATATTCATTATCAAAGAAGGAAATATTCACTATCGAAAGTGTAAGTTTCCATAAACAGAAATTTCTGCATATAAAGATGTACATGAAATTTTAGAGATACATTGGTATATTCATTATGTAGATACACTTCTACAATAAATCATAAAATCGGTAATAAAACACCTAAATTAGAAGAGAGTCTTTAAGTATATCAAATATCAATTGTACACAGGAACCAGCATACTAAATTTGATGTCTCTAGTTCTCATATACGCTGAGAAAGACGAACGTCTTAAATATTGATACCGATCAAGAATATATATATACATATAAACACTCTATACAGGTAAACTGCATTTCTCTGCCTGTTAAATGCATTCGTCCACTCCATTTTACCCTTGTTAATCATTTCAGAGTGGCTTAGTGATAAAAAAAAAGCTTCTCTTTAATGTGCTAGAAATTATGTTAACAACACATAATAGGAAGAGCACACGCCACGCATGCTCTCTTTCCCTCTCTCACACTTGCGGGAGAGCAAGTGGTGAGCGAATAGTAGTTCAATTTAAAACAAAGAGAACTACAGTAAATATAAATTTGATGGAACCGGCGCATCCCCATAAGCTCTGCTTGCTGAGCAATCGTCGAGGCTGGCGTAGAATGTATATTTAGTTAATAGCAGTTTCACAAGGACTTTTAGCCAAGAAGAATCATTTAATAAAAGTTGTTCGAAGCAACAAACAAGAAACACACAATAAAAAGCGAAAAAACGTATGTAAATGAGCAACTGTGGGACAAAAGCTGAGTTTGCATTTGGCAGCCGAGTGCGAAGTGTGCGTTCAATGAATTAATGTTAATATTTGACTAGCAAAAAATGCGCGCCCAAAATGAACAAGATGCTTTGTGGCTGTGTGCGAGAGCTTTTAAGTATGTGTATATATACATATACATATGTGTATGTATTACAAGTTTATTTGTGTATGAACAAAGCCAGCCTAGATTATTAACTAGGCAAGCAGCGCAGAGAGCAGCACAGAGAAGCTTAAACAGCAGACAGGCAAGCCTCCAACGATCCACCCCGACGACTCACAGCTCCGCTCCGCCACGCAACACACCACACCACTAACTGCAAACGATGTGTGAGAATTTGAGTCAGTTTCGGTTAAAGTCGGAATGGAAAAAAAAAAAATAAATAAAAAGCAAAAAAAGAAGAAAACAGTTGGTTGCGCACAGTGAAACGCGAAACAAGCGCTGCCAAAGTCTCGTCTCGTTCTCTTATCCGCTCAGTCAGCATTGTCAGCGTCAACGTGTTGCCGTCGCGACGACCGTTACAATAAAAAACTAATAATAATAAATGAGAAAAAAAGTATAAAAAGCTGCGAGCCTTAAAGCGAAAAGAGTTAAAATGTAATTTGCATGTGTTTCAAATAGCTGCTAAATTAGATACACACAATCCCATACAAACAAACCAAAACACACACACACACACATGCACACAAAAACATATATAGACAGTCACCTAAAGTGTTTAGCTTTGCAATTGATCAATGTCAGCATATGGGAAAATGCAATGAATGAAATAACCAGGGTTGCAACATTTGTAAATATTGCTTTGATATCAAACTTAAAACAACACATAATCAATAAATTGACACATATATGTTTGTATTTCTATATGTATGATGTCAATAATGAGTTCAATCGTATAAAGTATATTTATAGCACATGGAAGCAGTGCCAACCCTAGAAACGATAACACCGACTAATGCACAATGAGCGCGTGCGTGCGCGCGCGCGCCTCAGCCGCTTGCTCTGACCATTTTCGTGCACAGAATATGTGCAATAAGAATAAAAGCTAAGGCTTTGGGTGTGAGATGTACTGGCAAGGTGCCCATGCATACCTCCCTCTATTAGCGGCAGTGCACAAGCGTTGTGGATGAAGCTTTTTGCAGCCGAAAGCTTTAAATTGAAAGTTTTCTCAACTAGTTGCGTTGTATTTCGGTCACTGGACCACAACAAGGCAGCGACAGAGATGCAGTACGTGCGGTGCGAGTGCGAGCGGGAGAGAGTGTGAGCGAGAGCATTTTGTATCCTTCACTTTTCTCAGTGTTTTGCCATTTCGTCAATTGCATTGACGTAATGCAATTTGCTGTTCAACCGAAACATACGCAGAACACATAAAAACACAGACACACACACGCACGCACACAAGTGTATATTTATAAGCACATATCAATACATACATAATTGTGTGTCTACCGCAGGTGTATAGCCTAAAGTGGTTTCAATTTCGCAACTAGATAACGAACGGGGTACCCGAGAATCAGCTTCTTAACGTCATATCAGCGTCGGCATCAACGCTGGCGTCGCAGTCAGAGTCTGCGTCTGCGCCAGCGTCGGCGCGGTAGCGTCCGTGCGTCTTGTCAAAAATAAATGCATTTTATTTTTTTTCTGCCTATATTTTTAATTGTCGTTATTTATGCCGCTTGATGGGCGGCAATCTATCTGTCAGTTATGCGTCGCTGCTTGCCGGACGCCAACGACGACGACGCCAACGCCGCCCACAAGTTGCATGACTGATCGTGAGTGATCACTTCTACATATACGCACACATGTGTAAATAAATATGTAATATACATCTGTGTGTGCGTCTGTGTGTATGTAGGTGCGCCCTTGTCTCACTGTTTGGTCGGTGGCCGCTGTTGCGTCTGCGTCTGACAATACTCGTATAAGCGCGTCATGCCGTCGACGTCGACTATTGTCACTGACGTCATAGCCATCACGGCGCGAACAAAGTGCGACACCGCACAATGGGCCACCGCCATCAAATTACAAGTGAAATCGCTATCGAATTGACATTATCTGCCCGTCATCAGTTTATAATCGATCAACGGAATCATACTCGAATTCCACTTCTCATTTGTCCGATTCTCAATGGAAAACGAAAAAAAAAACGCCATGACAGATTAGCAATTGCCTTATAATAGAACAATTTAGTTGTCAATTGAATTATTTTTAAATTCCACTGTAGTCTTAACAGACATTTTAATTATCGTACAACTGCTTTGATGGCTACATTTCACTCAACTTTGCAGTTTGCATTCATTTAAAAGATATTATAATAAGTACAGAACACACAAGTCAAAGCAAATATATATCGATATATATGTAAACGATAAGTGTGTATAGAGTTTTCTTAGAGTTTTACTCATCTGCAAATAGTTAATTAAAACACTTGGGGAAACACAATTTGATTGATTGCAAATTTTCCGCTTCCGAGCTTGACTCAGCTGCATCAAAGTTATTTTTTCTTTCCCACAATATGGATATTACGAGTAGAAACACACTCAAGAGTCACCTTCAACTGACATTCTATGCACATACAGGATATATACTTCTCACTTAAACGGATTAAGAGACATCCAAGAAGAAGATAACTAAAACTGGTCGACTATAAGATACCTCTTAGGCAGATCTATAGTAGGGAGATGATCGATATTCGGGCTAGATCTATTCGCTTGTCAAAGAAGCTGAAGATTATATGTACAGTACAACCTCGCTTAAGGCTAATAATGTTATATTAGTCAAAGGACCCGATGTGAAAAGAAGTAAATTTTTTTTAAACTTATATAGATTCAATATCTTTCATATGTTTTTTTGGAAAATTTATCAATTTTATTCTGCAATCAGCTTCAATTTAGTCATCTGTTGCCTTAAGCGAGGCTTTACTGTATATATACATACTGTTGCATATAACTTTTGCTGTATGGACAACTGTATCATAAGCGTTTTACAGGGTATTTAAGCTGATATGAAAGAAAACACATTATCAAAACGTCAGCTAGGATTTTTTTCAGCTAGAATTATTATTTTTTTCTGCGTAGTTAATGTGTATTATGAGCCACTGTGCGTCAGCATATAAACACGACGTCTGTCAGACTGACAGTCGCTCTCAGCGTATTTATGTGTCTGTGCATGTGTGTGTGTGTAAGTGTGCGTGTGTGTGTGTGTTTTTGTGCTTAAATGCAATTACGCGCTCAAGTTAAGAAAACTAGCAAAGCAATTGGAGCGCAGCAACAAAAACGAAATACGAGTATAAATAAATAAATAAGCAGCAATAAGTGTGTGTGTGTGTTTCTTTGTGTGTGTGTGTGTGTGTGTGTGTGTGTATACGTGCGGGATCATTGCACATTGCGTCAACGTTTCAAGATCACACACAATTCCAATTCCAATTCGCAATTCCAATTAGAACTCTGCCAACAATTGCAGCCGCCACAGTCAGCAGCAGCCTCAATGAGCCGCAGCGGTCGCCGTCGCGGTCGCGAAAACAGGCAATGAGCAATTACGAAAATCCATTAGAACGGGGTAAACATCAGCACCACCATCAGCACCACCTTCGCAGCCACCAGAAGCAACCGCATTGCCCACACCAACAACAACAACAACAACAATAAAAAAATATCATCATTAGCAGCAGCGCCATCAGCGTCACGTCGCTGCCGCTGTCGCCGTGACCGTTACCGTCATCGTCGGTTCGAACGCTGCCGTCGCCATCGGCATCGGCATCGGCATCGCCGTCGCAGTCGCAGCAGAAACGTCGTTGCAGCGCAGTTGGAGAGCCGAGTTTACAGCCTGAGCGACAGTTAAGCGACGGCAGCGGCAGGTGTCATTTGAATTTTGAAGTGTGCGCGGACGCGTAAATATATATATCGAAATATCCCGAATTTATAACGCACGCGACGCAGGGGCGACGCCAACGTCGCCGACGTCGACTGCGATGAGTGCGCGCCGCGACGGTCAGCAAAATGTTGCCGCGTCCGAAACGCAAACGCAAACGCAAACCGAAACAGATACAGAAACAGAAACCGCAAACGTAAACGAAACTGATTTCATGCTCAAGATAATGACAGCGACGCCGGCGTCGACGACAACGTTGACGACAACGTTGACAACGGTTAACGCTCAAAATAAATGCGCGACGGCAGCGCCAACGGCATTTAGTGATCAGAGAGCAGCGAAGAGTTGCGCACGCCTCAAACAGACAGCAGCAGCAGCAGCAACAGAAGCAACAGAAGCAACAGAAGCAGCGCCAACGAAGAACACAAATAAAACAGAAGCAACAACAACAACAACAACAAACACAACAACAAAGAGAACAACAACAGATTCTCTTAATCCATGTGAACGTCGACGTCATTTGGCGGAGCAAAAGGCGCAACTGCGCGCTGCCTTCTTCAAGGATTTTAACGCGTTCGCAGCGCAGCGGCAGCGACAGCAGCAGCAGCAGCAGCCGCAGCTGAGAGAGGAAACAGAAGCTTTCGACTCGACGAAGCGCATCAAGAAGCTTATTGAGAAATTTCAGGCAATGATCATGCAGCAGCCCACAGAAGCACTGCCAATGCCACTGGGCGCTGGAGGGGCACAGCTGAAGCCAGCGATTGCCAGCAGCGCTGCCAACTCGGATGAGGGCTGCAATGCGGGCGGGCTGAGTCCCTGCAGCAGCGACAATGAATGCGACGCCGTCGCGAGGCGCAAGCCAAAGGTGACGCGCTGCGCGAGCAGCGACTCAGCGCTCGGCCTGGAAGTGGATGATGTAAACATGGAGGTGTTGACGCCGTCGCCGCAGCGACGCATGACATTAACCGTTACCGATTTACCATTACGTCCGGCGCTTCTGCCGCTGGCCGAACCCACAGCACTGCCCGACTCACCGCTGCCCTCGCCCACAAGCGCCACATCAGCAGCAGCGCCAGCTGTTGTCCTGGGCGCGCCGGTGCCCACCAAGGTGCTGCTGGAGGAGCGCGTCGTCCCGGCGCCCAGCTCACGTCGCGAGTCCACACAGAGCTGCATCAGCGAGCTGGGCGGACTGGGCGGTGTGCGCTATGTGCGGACCCCGTCGGTGGTCGTGTCGGACTACTCGGATGATATAACCGCCTGCGGGATTAGCATGGAGGAGATGGAGTACTTTCGGCTGCAGCGCGCACGCTGTCACCGTCGCTGCTCGCTGGAAGCGAACGCCGCGACCGCCGGCACCATCGGCGGCACCAAGGATGAAACTCAGTCGGATGTGAGCGCCGCCAGCAGCTGCAGCAATCTCTACTACTGCGGCTCAACCATCTCGGCTTTGGATGGCGGTGAGTGCATCGTTAACGGAATACGTGTCGCTTTGGCCAGAAAGTCAAGCAACAGCAGCAGCGGCGAGCTGAGCGGCGGCGACGAGGATGACGAGGAGCTGGAACTGGGCGTGGAGGTGGACGTCGATGTGGATGCGGAGGTGGAGCGACAGCAGCGTCAGCGGGAATGCGAACGTGAACGGGAACGCGAAAGGGAGCGGGATCGGGATCGGGAGAGGCAGCTAAGCGAGCTATTGGCTGCCACGCAGCTTGGCGACGGCACTAAGAAGGTAGGCAGCAACAACAACAGCAACAGCAGCAGCGGCGGCGGCAGCGCCAGCAGCAGCAGCAGCAGCGGCGGCAACAGGCAGCGCTGCAGCGGCAGCGATGGCGGCGATGGCAGCGACGGCAACGTCACAATTATAGGAAATCTCAATTAAGATTAAAGATACACAGGCACACACACACCTACACACACACACTACACACATACACACATATTTCAGACTATACCATACGTGTGTGTGTGTGTGCGAGTGTGTGTGTGTGTGTGTGTGAGTATTATTTTTGTTGTTGCTTAAAATTAACAATTATTTTTGTAGGCTTTATAAGTAAATATTATACGTCGGTGCGGTCGACCAGGACGGGCCAAATATATAATATAGATACATATATATATATAGGAGTTCGAATTAAAAGAGTTAGAAAGATAAAGCAGATCGGTTGGGCGGCGAAGGGCAGACAGAGGGGGCAGGGGGCGGGGCAAGGGCAGGTGTGAGTGTGTGCGGGTAATTAATTTGGCGTTTTATCTTATCACAAAATGAGATTCCATTGCCGTGGAACGTAGTTTCGATGTATCTTTTTTTTCTTCTATACCCTGAAGAGCGAATAGGGTATATACCCAACATATATATAACATATATACATATGTATTCTTATTCTTATTCAATATCAAAAGAGCCAAGTCGCTCTTTCCGTTTTCTTACAAAAACTTTTCCAGTTTTTAATTTCATTGCAAGAGACGCAAAATTTTGGTTCTTAGACCTACGAGAAAGCAACTTTGTTTAGGTGCAAACAGAAATTTCGGATCTTCACTCTATTTTCGTAACTTTGCAAGTGCTAGAAAAGGCTTTTATCCAGTTTTTATCCGAACTGAGAAATATCATTAGGTTTCGGATAAAAAACAATGCGGGAAGCGGTGCTTCAATTGAATTGCTACTGAGGTGCTTATTGTATACGTATCTGTTTATATTTGTGTAGAGTGTGTTAGCTTATTTACAGGGTATCTCATAGTCGGGTAATCCTGCTGCCATTTTGTATCTTTCTTTTTGTATCTTATGAGTCGGCGCCGACAAATGATGATGTTGAAATTGGGTGCGCTGATAAATAAAGTTGTGGCACAGACTTAAATGCGACTCTATATAACCAAAGCGAGTTCTGTTATCACCACTGACACACACACACACACACACACACACACACACACACACACGCACACACATAGAGACACATATAACAGTAAAAGTTCCTGCAACAATAACAACAATTAGGGCGACGACATACGCTTATCTTAGTGATTAACTCTGTGTATTGTATTATAGATATATATTCCTGTCTGTGTGTGTGTGAATTACGCTCCTATATATTGTAGTATACATATGTATATGTATATACATATATATGCATATATATACATACGTCTGTATAAAAGACAGCTGCAACAACAAAAACATCGGAAACTTTGTTAAGTAAATAAAGAAGAAACTTTGATATCCATATACATATATATATCTAGTATATAATATGTAATAAAAGCATAATACAAATATTTATCAAACTATTTGTGCACTATATATATATATAGTACTATATCCCTATATACTATATATATATATATATACATTATATGATATTTCGCGCTTATCACATTGGCATTCTTCTGGCTCACAGACAACACAACTGCCACCCTCTCTCTTTCTCCCTCTCCCACTCTCACTCGCTGTCTTTCTTTGTCTTTTGAGGGCAGTGCAGCTGCAGGCCTTGTGCTAAGTAGGCGTGGCCACACCCTTGCCATAAAGCTAAGCAGTATAAGCAAACAATAACTGTCCATACTAACTACAGCCAGAGTGTAACTGTTACCTATATATTTATAGGTATATATACATGATATGCATATCATGTATATATAATGCCCATTAGTCATTCCGGCGTAGTACTACGTACTAGGTACGCTTGCACTTATTGCCAATATTGTTTAATCTGCGTTGGGCACGTGCCAAAACAGAAATTTCTACAATTTTCGACTTAAACACGACATTTCCCTAGGAATTCAGCCTATTTCCATGTACTCGTACTTCCCGCAGAGAAATCTTTAAATACGCATTAAGTTTACTTCAAGAAACGTCTTAAAACTGAAGACGACCTTGAACGTTGCGTTGTCTAGGTCGAAACTGACCCTGCCTGTTGCCATAGAAACATTCTACCATATGTATCTGGTATATCCATAGTTATCATCAATCTATATTCCCATTCCTTCAATCTTTTATAAGGAATTCATTTGCTCTTCAGTTTTTTACAGACGTTTCTTAGTTTTCCTGCACTTTTCCATAATCTATTTACTCTCCTATTCCCAGACAAAGTCGGCTCAAGTTTCATATTTGTTCAGTTTCTTAGAACATTCTTTGAGACGTCTGGCGGTACTCGTCATAAAACCCATATCTTTACCCGTACTTATGTTAGCTTTAGTTCTGCTTAACGTCTTCATAATATAACGTCATATGATCTTTAGGCCTTTGGCTGCCCGTTATATTTCTTTATACTTATAGTATATATCATATGAACTCAGTTAAGAACAAAATAAGCACACTTTATGTATGTTAATGTGGTATCTACGTCATTGTTATAATACCCTCTATCCAGCCGGATAAGAGGCTGTTAAGGCGGGAGATGCAGGTTGTCACTAAGCTGTATCAACAATTGGTAGTTATTCCTTATAGATAAATCCCTTGATATACCACACACGGTTTGATCATTTGATTACTTCTCGATCCTTTTTAGCTGGGACATTATCCTGGCGGGAAGTTCTTTCATTAGAACTGTTAAGGAAGTTTGTTAACCTTAAATTTGTGGTATAAACTTTAAGTTTATATTCCATCTATAGCTGATCCGGATTACCATGAAATATTCCCTTAAATAATACCTTAAGGTATTTCTTCTTTGGACTTTTCCCTAAAATATTCCTTCAAATATTCCCTGAAATATTCAATTAATATTGCCTAAAGTTTTCTTTGAAATAATCACTAAAATAGTCCCTGGAATATTCCTTGAAGTCCTTGAAATATTTGTATAAATATTCCTTTAGGTATTCCTTGAAGTATTCCCTGAAACATCCCTTCAAATTTTCCTTGAAATATTCCTCGAACCTCTTTTAGTTTTTGTTGCAAAGTTGCAAAGTTCTTCTAGAAAATCCCTTCGTAACTATCCAAACGCCTATATTAATCAACGATTATCTGTATACCCTTTATGCTACGACCAAGCCCTATATATAGATCACATATATGTTTATGATCCGCATTGAAATCTATTATCTCCACAGTCTGTTGATATCTCAGAGACTCCAACGCACTCAGAACTATTTTTTTGGACACCGAAGAGCGAGACTTATGTGTCTGAGCTCACGTAGGCCAAAGGTAGATAAAGTTTATTTCCAATTAAAGATATGGATGTCTCCCCCTAATATTGTCCAAAGTGGAGCAGAATCTTCCACATAATCTGTTTAGCCCCCATCGACGGGGTATTTGCTAGTCGATCCACTTCGAGTTGAGTATTCCAAGTCGCTTTTACGATCTCATATGACTTGAAAGTCGCAAAGTCTTCAAAGATTATAGGCTTATGATGTGATAATATGATTTATATTATATGATTTATGATCTACATAAATCCAACTGAGCTGGAGGGGGCTTCCACTAGCTGTCAATGGGTAGAAACGCATATGAATGCCCTTCAAGAGGGAAGTTTTCCACTTACGTAAAAAAGAGAAACTTTGCTTAATTGCAAAATGATAAGATAATGAAAAATTCTAAAGGGTTTCCCAGAAAACTGAAGCACTTATCAAATTGAAACGTTTTCTAGTCTTCCTTCACGAGGAGTCTTCTATATATATCATCATCTTATGGCACTTTAGAGATCGTATCTGAGCTCGTTGATTGTGTTTTGATATCAGTGTCTGGAATTCTTGAGACGCCCAGTTCCTGGTAACCAAAGTGATGCTTGTCAACCTGCCAGCGTCTAACAGAGAAAGATAGAAAGAGAGCGAGGGAGATGGGTAACGTTTTTGGGCTAGAATTTGTTTATCCAACCAGAATACACTTTATCCGGGAGATGCTGGGGTCGAGATTGCGGCGTGGGCTTCATAGGAAACTCATATGCTGATTGCTTAAGATAAAGATTCTGTTTTCCTTTCGGTGTGGGTGGCAGAGGCGCAAGCAGAGGCAGCGTTCGCTGTGACGTCACTGGGCGTTTACTTATGACTTGGGGCTCCAGTCGCGGTCATTAATAATGGCAAATCTTGGCTCTGGCTTGCCAGGCCCGAGGCCATAAAACTTTATAGCAACAAGCGAAATAAATAAATATGTGTATAAATAACAAACAGTAGAGAAACGAGAGAATTTCACACCGAAGCTGATATACACTTACGACTCTGAATGGGACTATCTTTATCCAACTTTATCAACTTGTGCTGAGTTTTTGTTGTTGTAGAATAAAAAGAGGGATTCAACTCTTTAGTTCAAAACTAAATCAAAAGCTTTCATGGGAGATACATCATATTTATATAGAACTTCGATCGTTATATCTGTTTCCGGATCGAAAACTAAAGCTTTTTCTGGTCATTCGACTTTTTCAACTAAAAGTAAACTTAGTTTAAAGTCTTTTTGATTGTTTCTGCAGATTACATCACCAGCTTTAGCTGATCCATAGATATATGTTATATGTGTAGGAATCAGGTTTATATATAGAACTTTTGCATACTGGTGCTTATCTTGCTAAGCTATGAAGTGTTTACTTTTAAATTTGGGTTTTTTCAATTATCTTTGTTAATATCTGTGTAAATATTTATAAGTACAGAGAGAGGCAGAGAGGGGGAGGGAGATGGAGGGCGGATTTCAATCAAAATGTGTTTTGATTTTATCTTTTATGGTATGGAAATTCGTTGAGTGCCGTTACACGGCGATCGCTGTTGATGGGCCGCATAACACTTAGCGTTATTACTGGACAGTGTCGGCATTTGTTATTGTTGCCATTGTGTTTTATATGGCATTGTGGGGGCCATTCGTCAGTTAGAACAAGCCATAGTTGTGACAGGCCCTGTGTCGGAACGTCATATCTAATCAGCCCCATCAACGTTGGCGTCGCAGTCGTCGCCGCTGACGTCGCTGCTGGCGTCGCTGCACACTCAGTTGGGGGTGGCTGCCCGGTTGAATTATGACGCCTGATAAAGGCGCGAGAAATCGATTAAGTCGAATGGGACTGGGCCCACAGTGTGTGGGTCTCCGTATCGGACTCCCTTGTGTTCCCTTGCGCAGCCTCTGAGGCGGCCTCTAAATACAACGACGACGACGACGGCGGCGGCGGCGGCGGCGGCGACGTTGGCGTCGACTTCCGTTGACGTCAGCGGCCCATCAACGACCACCGTGTGATCGTCAAAGTAATTACATGATCGAGCGGGCGTTGCTTATAAGCCACGAAACAAAAATGTATATAAATAAATAAATAACAGAAAAAACCGCAAGTCAAGACTAGCATAAGGCAAACAATAACAACAACAACAACGAGAACAACACCAGCAATCAGAAACAACCAACAACGCGCTGGAAAAGAACAGTGTTGGGTATTCACTGAGCGCAATTTGCGTCATTTGCTCTGCGACTTGTTGTTGTTGTTGTTGTTGTTGCTGATACCCTTATGAAGGGTACTGTAATATTCCATGGAATATGTTACGCACTTATGAAAACATGTCAAAACTTGAATAACACCATTCTCCACAGATTCTAGGGTATATATATAAAGTATATATATAAAATTAATCAGAAGAAGCTTAAAATATATAAAAGGTTTTAGCAAGAAGAAGAGGATATAAGGTCTTACTTTTATATATAAAAAATAATCTTTTCTCCTCTTTGTTAGTTTCCCAATTTAGAAGTTATCCATAGAAAATTAGGCAGATTTCCTATACATGCATACAATATCCTATCGTGTATCACATTGTATAGCATTTTTTATCCTAGAGTATTAGTATCCGTTGCTTTATAAATCGAATGTGCGACTTTTTGATAACATGAATATTTTCAGATTTCTTTATCGTAAAATGAAATAAATGCGTGTTTCTAAATATAAATGAAAATAACAGACTAATAATTATTTTCTGAGCTAAAATTACATAAATCGGATAAATTTGGATAAAGTCGGATAATGCCGGATAATTTCGGATTCAATCAAATTAGGTCTATAAAATTAGTTAAAGTCAAATAAACTGAACTAAAGTCAGATATTGTTATACAAAGTCCGCTAAAGTCGGATAAAGTTGGATAAATTATAATAAAATCGGATAAAATCAGATAACATCTAATAAAATTGAGTAAAATCGTATAAAAATGAATAAAGTATATAAAGTCTGATAAATTCAGATAAAAGTGTCTGATGAAGTCGGATAAAACCAGAAAATGTAGGATAAAGTCTAATCGGGTGAAATCGAACAAGAAAGGGTAAAATCGGATAAAGTCATATAAGGTTGGAAAGAGTTGTAAAGTTGTAAAATTTGATAAAGACAGATAACATCGGATAAATTTGGATAAAGCCGGATAAAACCGGATAAAATCGGATAAAGTCGGATAAAGTCGGATAAAGCCGTATAAGATCGGGTAAATTCGAAAAAGATGGATTGAAATCGGAAAAGTTAGATAAGGTCGAATAAAGTTGTAAAGTTAATAAAGTCAGATAAGATCGGATAAAGGCGAACAAAATTAAGTAAAATCGGATAAAGTGAGATAAAGGCAAAGCAAGTTGTAATGAGTCCGATAAAGTCGGATAAAATCGAATAAATTCGGGTAAAGTGAGATAAAATTGGTTAAAATCGGAGAATATTATATATAATCCTATAGAAAAGGCTTTTTTATAGAGTATTTATGCTTACGCATGCTGCTGGTATCCCTTCAGATATTGTTTCGTCTTTGGTTTTCTTTGGCGCTTTGGAGATTTCTAGAGAATCGAATGCGAATGCGAATGCGATGGGGAGTCGTGGTCCCTGCCGGCAGATCAAATGCAATCCGCATGCTGTGGAGTTGGAGTGGAGTTGTTGTGGCGTCGCCTGGGCCGTCGGGAGTTGCGTGCCAGTTGGCGGCAGCATATTTGTCATTCCTGCGGGCCGCCTTGTTGCAAGCTGTGAGTCGCAAGCTGCAAGCTGTGCTGTTGCCACTTCTCTTCCGCACTTCCTGCAAGTGCAACAACTGTTGTTGTTGCTGTTGCAGCAACACTCGCTGCTCCGATTGCCTTAAAGGTTATGTCGCCTGTCTCGCGACACCCAAACACGATGACGATGCCAACAGCTCGCACACGGCACAAAAGGTGCATGCAACACGGCCCCAATATCCACAGCTGTGGGATGTGTCTACACTGCGCACTTGTTGAACGAAGTTCGAAAACAATTCAAAATGATAGACGACAAATGGGCAGCCGCAGTAATTGTGGCTTTAACTTACTGAAGAAACGGTTAATATAGATAATGGATAACTTTCGATGGCCTGCAAAGTTTCATTTGGGAGTTTTCTTTTACTTTTCCTTTAGTTGAAGGCACTGAAAAGTTCAGCAAAAGCTGAATTTATAGAAAAATTGTCAAGTCTCCTGCTGAAGTTGAGAAAAGTTCATCCTTAACTTTGTCAGAAAGTGCTGTTGAATTTCTCTCAATGTAAACGGGAAATTATGGCGACAACATTTTGTGGCATGTCACACACAGACCCGGGGACAGACAAACATAGTGCGAGACAGCGAGACAGCAAGACAGACAAACTCTGAGCAAACGCAACACAGGAAATGGAGCGTGTTCCCAGTTAAAAGATCGTTTGCCAGTTGGGCGCCAGAACACTAAGGATTGCCCAGTCGAGCATTTGCCAGCAGTTGCACTTGAGAAAGTCTAGCTAAAGTTTTAAGTACTCTTTCTATTACACTTTTTACTAGGCTTCTACTACCTTTCCTACCAACCTTCTACTACCTTTTGGACTTCCCTTTCTACTACTCTTTCTACTATATGGAATATGGAATCTATCGTGTTGCGTTCGGATAAGAGTAAAACGCTCAGCTATCAGCTCTCACCTCCAACTGTCGACTATGCGTGATTATATATACTATATATTATATTATATAGATACTTTTCAGATCTATAAGTTGTTAGACATCGATTAATATGCTACAGAACCTTCGTTAGAATCGTTTCTAGGCTCATCCTTAGAGCAAAGGCAACACAACTCTCAAGTGTCGCAAGCAACACGAAGCAGCTGAGAGACACCGCAGAAACAAACTTTTCTTGGAACTTGCAAGAGCATTTACTGCGAGTAGCTGGAAAATTGAGTCTGTGGAAACTGAGCAGCAAAGAAGAAGACCGATTTGATGTAATCATCTCATAAGATTATTACGAAACTTTCTGTAGCAATATTCTAAGGGAGAAGATCAGATAAGATAAGAATCCTATTTACATACCGCGATAAGAGAGAAACTTATGGAATATCGCATTAGTATTGGTAATAGATCATTTTGTAATAATTTTCCTGGACGCACTTCCTCAATTCTCTCTCGCTCTGGCTCTGCGTGGTGTTTGGTGCTGTGTCAACCGCTGCTGTGGCGGGCCGATTCGGTGCTCATTTCATATGTATCTGCGGCCGTATTGTATCTGTTGCATGTAGCCGGACAGTCGATATCTATGACAGCTATGAGCTATGAGCCGGCCGTCTCTAAGTGTTGTCTGGGCGTGTTTGGTCCATTGCCTGAGGCTTATCAGGCCGCCCCATCTGCCTGACTTCATAAAACACTTAAACGAAGTCTCTGGCTTTTGGGTGCACAGCTGGGTTAGGAGCAGGAGCAGGAGGCGGAGGGTGGTGGGATCTATGCTGTGCGGAATGCGAGCTGGACAACTGAAAAACTAAACAACTGGACAACTGGGCAGCTGGGAGCTGGGAGCTGGGGCCAGGCGTCAAGTGGGCAATTAATACCATACAAATATTGTGACAGCCGCCAGAGCCTGTCATAAAGTTGCTGGCCGATCGGCTGCAACGATTAGGTGCAAAGCCAATTTGCATATGGGAAAGACACACACAACTGTGGCACGTTGCACGTTGCACGCCGCACGTTGAACGCTGCGACGAAGCATTATGCAAATCAAATGCAAGTTGGCAATTTGCCGCCGCAATTAGCAGCCTTGTTGAGGATCAGACAGATCGCAGACCAAAGGACCCTGACAGTTGTCGCCCTGCTTTTCATGTTTTCATGTTTCAATCAGCGCCATTTTTCCATCAGGTTGTCAATTTCAGTTCTTCTCTTTCTCCTACTCCCCTTCTCCTGCTTTTCCTCCTCTTTTTCTTGTTGATTTATGCGTGATCGAAGCCTAGGATTAGCCTGAGAGGATCAGGCATAGCGATCGCCTGAGCAACACTAACAAAGTGAGCGCGTGCGAGAGAGAGAGAGCAACACACAGAGGAATCAAAGGCAACGCTTTGTGCTCGGCTCTGTTCGGCTGCTCCACTCGGCTGCTCCTCGGCTCGCGATCGCGTCGATCTTGGAGCTTTGCTTCTGGCTGCCCGTCCAGCGCTGCGTTCAGTTGCTCGTGCGCCGCTCCAAAGTCAACAAGCGTTCGGCAAAGTTTTGTGTATTCTGCGCGCACCGCGTGCCTCTCCCTCTCTCTCGCTCGCTCGCACTCGTTGAACGCCCCAGAAACCCCACAAGCGCCAAACGCAGCGCCTCAAAGCCTCAAAGCCCGCACGTCCCGCCTGCAGCGTGTGCGCGCATTCCGTTTGGCTATTGAGACTTTTGCTCAAAACAATTCTTAACTATTATTGTTAAAACTATTATTATTATAATCATTATTTTCTGTGTCTCGTGTTGCTGGAAAACTGAGAACTGAAAACAGAAAGAAAAACTTTAACTGAAACTCAACAACGGCCGCCACAGGCAGCGCAAAGTGAGTAGAGCTAAAAAAAATATATATAAATCTGCCAGCCGAAAAGTTATCTGGAAGTTTGTTGTTGTTTTTTTTGATATTTTTTTGATACTTTTTTTTATATGTTTTGTTTGTTGTTTGTGAAACGCGGCACTAAATTGATTTTGTTGATTTTGTTGATTTTGTGGATTGCTTGTTAATTAAAAGTTATTTTCGCGATTTATTAATTTGCCATACACTCGACATCTGACAGATACTTTATTTAGCTATCAGATACCCTAGAGCTTAATTATCGACCGACTGTTAACTGCCTATTTGAAATTTACCCGCAGTCCCACTGTCGATACATTTCTGCAACTATCAGATACAGTTTCTCATTCGATGTCAGTTTTATACGCATTTTTACTACTAATTCTGCATCGATCCCATAAAAAAGATACGTCTATAGCCAGTCTTGAAATAGCTTGAAATAGGCCTCCGAATTCGATGGCTACTGACGGCGTTTCATACGCTTTTAATAGCTTTTTGTTTATGATCTTGTGCTGCACTTATTAAAAGGCACTTTGCCAGCTCCAGAGATCATTTTCATCAAATAAAAGATACAGGTTTCAGCAATACTTATTTCAGTTTTACATGTAATATAACTTTTTATTGTTATTGCAATTGCAGCTTCTTATGTGAAAGATACTTTGAGATAAAAGATACTTGGCTTCTACTCAACTTTAATTTGATTCTCAATCGAAACATTAGTTTGATCTTCCACTATGAAGTTGCTGCTGATCGTTTCAGATACTTCTGTAACCACTAGATACTTATCTTTATAACATAAAGATACTCACTTGCTGTGTAACTGATGTTTGTCTAGAGTTCTTATCAACTTTAAGATCGAAAGTTACTTCTGCAACCATTAGATACTTCTGTTTATAATATAAAGATACACTCTAGCTGTCTAATTGATAATTGTTGGACTCCATTTCAATACTTTTGTAGCTATCTCGCAAATTGGCTTTTGACATTAATTTTAATCAGTTTATAAGCGATCTGATTAATTTCGTCTACTTCTGTCTAATCTTATCGATTCGTTAGAAATTTGATAGCTTTTAGGTAAAATACTTTGCAAGTCGCTTAATTCATTGTTATTTAAGCTTAAAGATACTATATACTTGACATTTGTTAGATACTTTTTGTAGATGCTTTGCAAGCTGCGAGTTGGCTTTGGCTTTTATAGAAAGTGGAGATAGTTGAAGTTATTTGAGCTGAGGTTTAGAGGATCTATCTTAGTGAAAGATACTGGTTTCGCGTGGACGCTTAAAGATACTTTTGTATCTGTGCCACGCAAACGGATTGACCCTTGCGGACTCTCAACTGGCAACTGGCAACTACCATAAACAGCAGCAGCAGCAGCAACAGGCAGTTGCAGTTGCGCATTTATGGCCAACGCCAGGCAGCAGCCACCAGGCAGTAGGAGGCACTCTGTACAGTGGGGAGCATAGTACAGATGCTGCAAATATACAGTGGGCTGTGAGCTGTTGTGGTGCTATTGCTATTAATCATCGCAGGCTAGCGATAAACTTTGACATGGCTGCGTGCAGAAGCAGAAGCAGAAGCAGCAGCAGCAGATGCAGAAGCAACTGCAGCCGACGCCAAATGAAGCGATCTTCATAAATCAAATCAAGCTGCAGTGGCCAGTGGCCAGTGGCCAGTGGCTAAGTTAGCAGCCTCCGGCAGACTGTAGACGGCAACCAGCAGCTAGCTACCTCTGAGCGGCGGCACATTTGATTTATCGGCCTAGCCAGCGGTCGCCAACAAGTTAATTGAAAACGAGGCGTGACAGTGAAATTTGCCGCCGCACGCCAAGCATCCCAAGATGAAGCCCATACAGATGCGAGTGGGATACTCGATACTGAGATACTGGGATACTCTCTGTACTGTGTGTTGTGTGTGTGTAGTGTGTGTAGTGTGTGGTGTATGCTGGGTATCTGGTCGACTGCTAACCCGTTCAATTTTCCCCATTTTCCAAATGCGCCACTAAACTGACAGATTTGGCCATAATAAAAAACGAAAAATCAAACCGCCGCTGCCGGGAAAATAAGTTGCCAACTTTAATTTATTGTGACATAACGGTATAATCTGACATAAATTATTGATAAGACGAGCGACCATAAAAGTACAAGACAGTTGGCTTAACCAACAGCAACAACAACAACAACTATAATAATAATAACAGCAATGAGCAAATGGCAAATTATATATCAAAGTCGACGTTTAAATACTCTTTACTAAGGTTCAAAGCGTTCAGTGCGCAAAACGATCTTCAGATCTTTCGTTTCTCCTAAGTCTAAGAGTGATCTCTTAACTTTGTTTACTTTGAGATACTTATTCATAAATGATCTTAGCTGATCTTCAGTTGAGATAGAACAATAAAGAAAGTGATCATAGTTATATATATATAAAGATCACCAGTTGTGGTATGCAACGATCCTCAGTTAGTGATATTCTAGGAAGTTCTTATCATAATATGAAACGATCTCATGATTTCGGATCGTCAATTATGAAACTTCCACAGAAGAGATACAAAAGGACAACTGATCGTAGTATCAAAACTTATTAATCTTTTACTGATCGTCGTATCATAACAATTCGATCATAGCATGATAATCTTATACTGATCATAACAATCCGATCGTAGTATGATATAAATCTCTTACAGATCGTAGCATGATCGTAACCTGCCTAACATTTCCCTCTGATTCGATCATTTGTAAGAAATGTGGTAATTTATGATTTATCACGAGTAAAATCGATCAGCTTAAAGATCTTTTCGATCGACAGATACGCTCAAAACATGATCGCTTGGAAAAAATATAAAAACTATGAAGAATTCAGTTGATGCTCTTAACTGCTGTTGGTTAGTTATCGACAAGTATCGAACTGATCGCTGATGATTGATCGCGTCAGGGCTCTGTTATAACTCTTTTCCATTGGCAGTTACAAGTAAACTTTATCTTTTGGCGCTTTCAAATTGTGTTGCTCATCTCTTTGGCTATGGACAGGGTATAAAGCAACAACAACAACAACACGCAGCAACAACAACGTTTGCGGCTCGTTTATAAATCATTCGAGTAACAACAACAACTGCAGCAACTAACTGGCGAGCTGGTTAGCTGCCTGCAACGAGTTGCACTGTGGCAAAGTATCTTTTGGATCTATTATTTGACTTTTATGTGCGCATAAATGCGGCGATATGACGACGACGACGACGACGACGACGACGACGGCGGCGACGACGACGGCGGCGACGACGACTGCAAGCGATGCCAACTGCAACATTGGCCAGAAACAAAAAGCCTGGCCAGGAGTGTAGCAGCCAGTTTGGGCCGGCCGACAGCTTTAGACGAGTTTTCGCAGCCAACTGCAATTGCAACTGGATACGGGCACTGCGATTGCAACTGAACCATCGACTCTGGACTTCGCATTGCACTTTCATGTTAATTAACAAGAAATTTTTATCAGCCTGCGATTATACGAATGCCACACATCTACCTGAATGCCACGCCCCGTTTTCGGATAAGCTGCGACACACAACAAATTGTGAGCCATCAATTTGAAGCAGCTTAACAAGGAGAATCTCTAAACAAGGCTGCAATCGCATTCAGCGCAAGCAAAGAAAAAACATACAAAGAGATACAATTTGTATCTAGATAGTTTCAAGTAATAGATTTATAGGCAGCTCTGAAAGGTGCAAAGGCACGGAAGAAGCTTCTCGTTGAAACTGTAGAAGAATCAGCAAATGCGGAGATAAAAGATACAAAGTGTCAACAAACAGAGCTCCAATTAGGCGAAAAGTACAGATACTTCATCTTCTGTTAAGGATAAGCTGAAGATACAAAGTATCTTGAAGTTCTGGTGGAGCTATAAAGCATATTAATGTGTTTGGGATACAGTATCAGATAAAAGAAGAAGCATCAAGGAAGAAATGCAAGAAAGATACAAACCACATTGAGATACTTTGGGAGCTTCAATGAACTGGCAGAAGCTGCAGACGAAAATAATCAGTATAGAAAGAAAATATAGATATAAGATAGACATATAGATACTAGATTAAAAAAAATTGGTTGTATAATAAAATATATATATAAAAATCTTATGTATATAATATATTTATATGTACATTACCAAAAATCCCAGGAATTTCCCATCAGAATCAAAGTTTTCACTTGGTCTCCAACTGTTTCTTTTTTTCAGCTCCCACAGTTTTTCAGGATTTGCTGCAAAAGATAGTTTTTATTAGATTCAATATAAGAGATAATACTTGAAATGTATCTAGGATTATCTGAAGAATCGGTGTTACAAAGTTCTAAGCGATATGTCTAACTTTTTCAACTTAACCAAATGGGTCTGGGATAAAAAAGTGGATAATAAAATTGGATAAATATTGCCTTGTTGTTAGTTTGAGCTGTGTCTGTGTGTAACTTATATATCTATAAGTTATTTGAGGTTATATATACTTGTACTCAAATGATATAATACCAAATGAACCGATCGGTTATATATATCTAATGCTCTCCATCTGTTTCTATCTCGTTGCAGGTATGTTCCAATTTGAGTAAGGCGATTTCCAGACAAAAGATTCGATCAGAGAACATAACAAAAGACTTAAGCAAAGAACTTGGTGCAGCGGCTAAAGGCCGAAACGCAGTGGCCGTTTCTCAGATTTGCTTATTGGGGCACGCTCAGAACAATGGCGTTGTTTCCCTCCTCCTCGCGACCGCGCACGCTCATGGAGCAGCTGCTGGCACGCAAAATAGAAGCGGCCGCTGCTGCAGCCGGTAGTGGTGCTGCGGCTGCAGGTGCAGGTGCAGGTACAGGTGCTGGTGCCGCTGCAGGTGTCAGCTCCATGCTACCTGAAGCGTCCATGCCGGCTACTGCAGCCGCTATTGCCGCTGCCACAGCTGTTGCTGGCGGCAGTGCTGCCTCACTTATGAGCCGCCTGCGTCGCACCGACTCGCTGGACTCAACGAGCAGCCTGGGCTCACTGGCATTTGGCGAAGATGTCTGCCGCTGCGATGACTGCCTCCTGGGCATTGTCGATCTGTACGTGATCAGCGCGGCCGAGGCGGCCAAAAAGAAGGTATGTGGGGTGGGGCCGTACTACCAATTATCAGCCTCATGTCTGGCGTCTGCCAGCCACGAATTAGTTTAGTCAGAGCGAGCAAAAGCTCACGTCTGGTTTGTAACTTGACTGAAATTGATCAAAGTTAAGCGCTGCGTGAAGAGCTTTTCGCTTCAAGTTTACCGTTTGCGTCGCTGCTTCTGCTATGTAGAAGCTAACGGCAGCAACAACAGCAGCAGCAGCGGCAGCAACAGCAACAGTATCAGAAGCAGCTTTGACCAAGTCTGCTTTGGCCTCAGCTTCAGCGTCGCTTTGTCGCATTGAATTATTGGACTGTTGGACCGGTCCGAAAGCTGCTGTCGTCGCCATTGACGTCACAGGCGTTGTGATGCGACGTACGCCTCGACGCGCAGCGACGTTGACGCGCTTAGCCTTACCTGTGCGACACCAAGAGAACACGAGCGCAAAGAGAGAGCGCGCCAAGCAGCAGCTCATGCGTGAAACGCTTAAACGAGCGCAGGGAAAGTTCTGTCTCTTCAATCAAAAACCTAAGAAGCTGAAATTCTTGAGGAAGTTAAGGTGGAGTTAAAGAGAGCAAATTTAGGTTTAAGAGAGCGGATTTGCTTAATAGATAAAGCGGAAGCAAAAACGAATGCAGATTCAAATTGATAAATTCGACTTTAGCCTTGAGCTTATATCCTTTTAAGTGCTCTCATTCTGCTGCTCTCACACGAACACAGTCTTACGCTCTCAACGACGTCATAGGCCACACACACACACACACACAAGTAAAGCGCACAGAACAACTGGAAGTGAGCTTTGCCCGGCGCGCTGCCTATGGAAGCTTCCCATTGTTTTTGTCTGGCCTTCCACCTTTCCCTCTCTGTCTCTCTCACTCTCTCACTCTACTTTGTGTTTTGGTATTTGCTGTTATCAGTTGGAGTCCATTGTAGTTAGGACTCGCCACGCTGAACTGAACCTCGCTGCCGACTGCGCAGCAACGTCGCTGCCGCTGTCTGCTCATCGCGGACGTCGCGTGGCGCTGCCAGTGGCTCTGACTCTGTGTATCTGTGTCCCCCCAGACCAGTTGAGCTTTCGCAGCGATCGCGTGCGGCTGGGCTCTGTCTCTGTCGCAGCTAGTCTCTACGTCAACATTTTTCACATTTTTCCTGCCTCTGCGCCGCGTTTGCGTTTTTTTTTCTGTCGAAGCCAATGCCAGGCCCGCGACGCGTCGTGAAACGCCAGCAGCTGCAGCAACAGAAACAGAAACAGAAACAGTAACAACAAAAGCCACAAAATATTTAAAAACAAGAAAAGAACAACAGAAATAACAATAACATTAACCAGAGCTGTTTTGACTGCTTCTGCGCTTGTTTCAAAAACAATATAAAATAAATAAATAAATAAATAAAAGCAACAAAAAATTAAGCACAAAATATTCAAAAAAAAAACACAAAAAAAAATATTTAATTAAATTTCGCCTCGGCTCGCGTTTTTGTGTGTTTTCATTTTGTTAAAAAAAAAACGTTTTTTTTTGTTGTTGTTTTTGTGTGCACTTGTGTTTGTGTATGTTACGTTTTCTTCTTCTTCTTCATCATCATGTCTTCTTCTTCATGTTCATCTTGTTGCTGTTGTTGCTGTTAAATATAAAAAATATTTCTTGTGTTGTTGCTGCTTGTTTAACATGAAAGCTCGTTGACAAATTCTTCTTCTTGTTATTATTATTTCGCCTCTGCGTCTCTGCTTCTGCTTCACCGTCAGCTACTGCTTGTACTTCTTCCTCTGCTTCTTCTTCTTCTTCTTCTTGAAGTGCTGAGCGTTGCAAGTTGCGCAGTTGTTGTTGTTGTTCTTTGTGTATAAAAAGTGTTAATTGAAGCACGCGCCGAAGACGCGACGCATTCAGAAAGGACAGAGACGTCTAGAGTGGGCAAAGGGGTGGCTGAGGGGAGGGGCTGTATTACGTTGTGTGGTTAGGTGTGAGCAGAGAGGAGAGGCTGTGGTCTGGCGGGGGGTGGGGGCAGGGACAGGTAAGGTTACTCTGCAACAAAATTAATTCAAGTTTATGTAAACATTTCAACGCCGACGTCAATGGAGAATGCTACGCACTTTGCCAGCGCCCACAGAGACAAACAAACGTAACGTAATGCGATTGTATGTGTGTGTGTGTGTGTGGGGTGGGCTGGGTTGGGCGAGTAGGGGATAATAGAGGTGTCTCAGCTCATCAAATTGTGAATTATATAATTGACGCCTGTGCCTCGCATGTTTTATTCAACAATTTCGTTTGCATCAATTTGGCAATTGAAGCTCATTTAGCGCCGCTGTCCCAAAAATGGAAACCATGTCCATTTACTTATCGCACGCCTCTGCTGCCTAACTACTTACCTACCCACATTCTGTCTACCTACCGCCCTCCTCCCTCCCTCTCTCTCTCACTCTTGTGCCATAATTGGCGTCAATACACATCCGCTGAACCGCTCAGTGACCGCCACTGCGCCACCACCTACCCATCAACTAAAACCGCCCTCAATGACGATCAACGATCTCTTCCTCGCTCTACCCCCTCCCCTCCCCCTTGCCTCTCTCCTGCTCATCTCCCGCACCCGTAGCCCCCACCGTAGCCGCCATTCTACGGCACTTTTGTGCGTCAATGGCGACCGCCCGACAAAACCGAAATAGAAAAAAAAAAGTGTTTACTTTATTAATTTTAAGCTTTCGGCAGTTAAGAAACAAAAAAAAAATACACACTCGCACACACACACACTCAATTACACACACACATATGAAGAAAAAAACGTTGCTATTTTTTTCATTGTTATGCGGCGTGAATGCCGCACATAAAGCGCAATACGGCGTAGGGGTGGGTGCTGGCTGGCCAGGGAGGGGGTGCTAGGACAGAGGTGGGAGGAAGAAGGAAGCGTGAAGAGGAGAGGGGGGGGAGGGGTAGGCGAACAAGTGGATCGTTAGAGTTAGTGTTACGTACCCCCACAATGTACCCACACCCAGCCACGACTCGTGAGTCTATAAACTGCACATTGATACAAACATATTTATCTAGTGTATATCTATAGCTATATCTACAATAGAACCATGCACACACACACACATATACATGTGTCTATAACAATACATATACATATATATATCACGATATATAAACATATATATCTAGGCGTGTATCGAGTTGTCGTCGAAGATTGTATGAAAGTGTTTTTATTAGATAACAAAATAGCAAATTACCGCGCAGAGTGTAAAGAAAGGATCGAAGAAGAGCTGCAAGAAACGTGTGGGCACAACACTTACGGAGAAAGAGAGAAACCGAGAGAGGGGAGGGATAGAGTGATAGATATATATAATACAGAAAGAGAAAGAACATTTGGGTAGAGCTTTGGCAGAACATGAATACAAAGCACTTGCAAAGGACGCACTTAAGATTAAGTAAGGAAAGTCTTATGCAAAAATGTGTGTGTGTGAGAGAGAGAGAGAGAGAGAGTAAGAAAGCGAGAGAGCGTAGAATAAATATCATCTGTTCGCAGCAAACAAAATGAAAGTGAAGCAAAAGAAAGCGCTTGACAGCAGTCTGTCACAGCGAGAAACAAGTCTCACACGAAGAGAGGAGCTTAAAGAAGGCAAAGAGAGAAAAACACTAAGAGAGAGATAGGTAAAGTGATTTACACTAAATGTTCTCTTATAAAGGATACTAACAGAAAGCAAAGATTGCAAGTCAACTTCAAGCAGCATTTGCGATGAGAGGAAAAGTTTTAACCTTTTAAATAGCCAAGCCTTTATCTATTGGAGTGTAAGATTCAAGGACTAAATAAGTAAATCCTTAACTTAGAAAATATATTCTTAAAGTTAAAGTATACGAAAAATTAAAGACAAAAAGCGTAAGGAAGAGAGAGGGAGGGACAGAGAGACAAATGATAAGAAGCTTTAACCACGAAATAAGTATAAATATAAGCAGAAAGGTCGATACAAAAAACTGATGAAGGACTCACAGCTATAAAAGCTTAAGATGAGAAGAGATAACTAAAAAAGAGAGAAACTTAAGAGAAAGAATAACAAAGAAGAAACAATCAGCTTGTGGACTTAAAAACCCTGTGCTAATAAGTAAACCCATTAGAGAAGAGTGTGTAGAATTGGTGTTTACCGTGTGTAGAGTGTGTGTAGAATGTGTTGTGTGTAGATTGTGTCCCTTTATCAGTTGCTGTGTTTCACATGGCTCAGTTCCGACCGCACCCATCCTCATTACAAGCACTAAAAGCTAAGTGCAATCTTTGATCTATACAGTATATAAAGTACATATATGTATATATAATTATATATATAAATATATACATATATTATGTACTCCAATAAAATCTATATATAGACGGGTATATACACATGTACATCTGTGTTAATAAAGAGTATACATATAGAGTATATAGTATATACTTATATGGATGTTTATACGTGCGTTCTCTTTCGCTCTCTCGCCCTCTTTCTCTCTTGTTCTCTCTTTGTGCAGCTGCAGTTCGCTTGTTCCGGTGTATCTCTGCACTTCCATATCGATCGGCCTACTTATAGTCGCCATATTGTGGCCTATATGCAGGCACACACACACACACAGAGAAAAAAACACACCTCATACAACGGCGCCGTTCCAAGGTTCCAAATGTTGTTGTTGTTTCTAGTTGTTGTTGTTGTTGTTTCGTTATCGCTTGCAAAACTTTTGCAAATGACGTCAAATGTTTTAGAGAGAGAGAGAGAGAAGAGCAGACAGCAAAAGCTGCAAGAGGGAAAGAGGGAGAGAGGGAGAGATTGTATTACTGGATAGCTTGGTTTCCATTCTTGATTCCCCCATTGTTGTTGTTCTTGTGGTTGTTCTCGTTGTTGTTGTTGTTATTGTTGTTCGCATTAGCATTTACATTATAATCATAATGTGGCTGTTGTTTGGGTTGTTTTGGTTGCTCGCTCGGTGTTCGCCTTGCCCCCGAGAGAGTCTGCTTGGAGCTGGTTGTTGTTTTGGTTTTGGATTCAAATCCGTTTTGTTGTGCCTCTGCGGTTAGCTGCTGAGTCGAGGAGAGTCGTCCGGCTGAGCAGAGATACACGTACTGGTAGTGCCACAAGCTACAAGCTACAAGCTATACAAGCATAATTATCTAAAGGTGGTTTGGCGGTTGTTCGAGTGGCACTCACCTAACCGCAGATGGAGCTGCCAAGATGCCAACACGCTCCTACAATGCCTACTTAGATGCGTGTTTCTACTATTGTACATACATATGTATTAAATTTAATCAATTTTGATTGATGTGTGCGCCAATGCAACAACAACAACAACAAAAACGAGTACCACAACGGCAAACAGCAACAACAACAAAACGCTGACAACAACCCAAAATAAGCACATGTTTGCTCAAGCTGCGTTACTCGCAGCATAACGCACTGCTGATACCCTTACCTAACCCAGAAAGCATCTTGGGAGACGTCTCGACTGCTAACCGAATCTTCTTCTCTCAAGACTCTGACCAAGTCTACGGGTTGCTCCTTGAACTGCTTCACTTAATCCTGCCCAATCTGGGCTTAAGCTGCCAATAAGTTCAACTTATCCGCTGCTGGCTTTAGGCAGATCTCTTCCCTCCCCATATCATATCCATATCTATATATTGCTATCCCGACTTTTCCTTATCCTTCCTAGTCTCTGAGCTAGACTCCATTCAGCAGTTTATTTGGAACCAATTCCCCTCAGATTTCAGGCCATCTCTTTCAACTTAAAGCTTGCTAACTGCTTCAACAGGCTCTGATTTAGACCTATAGATCACTCCCCCACCTCTTTCTGTCTCTTTCAGTAACATTTTCTGACACTTTCCCCTCTCTTTCTTAACTTTAACCAGTTATCCAACACTTTAAGCTGCGCAAACGATCACTTTGCCTACACTAAACGTGGTCAATTGAATTGTCCGACAAATTGTAGGGTATACCCAGAGGCGTCTCAAAGGGGTCTCAAACTTAAAGCAATCCCCTCTCCAAACTTTTCTAAGGGAAGCGTTATGTTTATCGCAAGTCAGACACATTGTTAGTTAACCAAGTAACCCCCTTGGACAGTCTTTACCTACGCCCCTGCCCGTTTCGTGTGCATAGATAGTCACAGCGGGTACGTAAGTCGCTTTGGTGGGTCGTTCGGTGGGTCAATTGTGGCTTAGGCGCGAACAGGTTCGCAAATGCGCAGAAATCAATCAAATCGAATCGACTGCAGCAACAACAGCAACAGCAGCAACTGCTTTGGTTATCCACATTGATTCTCATGCTACTCTCTGTGCAGCCAAAGTCCTTGGTGCAGTGGGTCAATGCGTAAGTGGACGTCAGCTGGACGCCCCTCACATGTCCTGTAAAATGTCCGTGTGCGCTCTCACACAGCCACCAGCGCCACGTAACACACGCTCAGCCACAGGAAGCACACAAACAGCGGCGCCAGCACTACCCACAACGCCACCAGCAACGCCTCCAACGCCACCAACAACTCCTCCAACACCGCCGCCGTCGCCGCAGGTGCGCATCTACGAGGACTTTGACAGGATGAGCGCCAAGGAGGTCTACTACAACGAGGCGGGCAAGAAGGTCACCGTCAAGCTGCTGCACTTCCCGGACGTTCTGCCCGAGGACATTGCCAAGCTGCGCTTCGACGACGACGACGACGAGGATCACGAGGATAACGATGCCGATGTCGATGATGACGATGGCGTTGACAGCGATGCGGCTCAGTCCGGTGCTACGAAAGCCACCAGCAATACAGACAGCGAAGATGCTGCCAGCAAGGCTGAAGCCGCTGGAGGGGCCAGCGCCACTGCTGCAGGAGGCAGCAGCAGTGGGGGTGGTGGTGGCGCCACCAAGAAGATCTTCCGCCGCAAACTCTCTGGCAACAATATGCAGGCACGCAAATGCAGCTTCGCCTTTGCCCAGGCGCATGGGATTAAGCAGCGCGCCGAGAAGAAGCTATCGATGCCGACGATCAGCATCACCGCCAATTCTGGCGAACACGTGAGCCTCGCCTCCATCGCCGGACGCAAGCTGTCGCAGCAGCACTCGCATCCGCTGCCGATGACGATGACGCTGCCGCCGCCGCGCTCCCACTCGCCGCTGGGTCAGAGCCTCTGTCCGGGCTACATACAGTACTCGAAGTCGCTGCTGGAGGTGCCAATGCCGCGTGATTATGGCTATGCCAGCAGCGATGATCTGAGCTCCGAGTGGGACTCCGATGTGTCCACATCGGCGGCAACGTCCACATCAGGCACAGCCAGCGGCTCGGGCTCTGGCTCCGCATCCGCAACAACCAGTACGAAGAAGGTAAGACCCGGTATTAGCTGGAGGCTCTCTCACCCGCACGCTCCGCTCCTCTCCGCCGGGTGACGCTCTGCCAAGTGGTGACTAAGCTTCAAGCCGGACTCTGAATGTGTTGTTGCCATTAACTTTAATTGTCTTGCATTATTCTTAACGGGTCATGACCAGAGGCGAGTCTTGGCCCCGTCTCCGACTGTTTACGGAATCAAGTTTTAAAGCATTTGCGAATTATTATTTTTGTGTCGCCATCTATTTAATTAAAACTGCCGCCAGATGGCGCCATGGCAATTAACAAATGAATTTCACATGCTCAAACGTTCTCCTTCTCTCTCTCTCTCTTATAGAGTTCCGGCTGGCGCAAGATACGGAATATTGTGCAATGGACGCCCTTCTTTCAGACGTACAAGAAGCAGCGCTATCCATGGGTGCAGCTGGCCGGACATCAGGGTAACTTCAAGGCTGGTCCCGAGCCGGGCACCGTCCTCAAGAAGCTCTGCCCCAAGGAGGAGGAATGCTTCCAGGTGCTCATGCAGGACGTACTGCGTCCGTATGTGCCCGTCTACAAGGGTCAGGTGACCAGCGAGGATGGCGAGCGTAAGTCCGACTAGTCTATATACCGGATCCCAACTGATCCTTTGCCTTTGCCTCTAGTCTATTTGCAGCTGCAGGATCTGCTGAGCGACTACGTGCAGCCCTGTGTGATGGACTGCAAGGTGGGTGTGCGCACCTATCTGGAGGAGGAGCTGTCCAAGGCCAAGGAGAAGCCCAAGTTGCGCAAGGACATGTACGACAAAATGATACAGATCGATGCACTGGCTCCCAATGCCGAGGAGCATGCAGCCAAGGCGGTCACCAAGCCACGCTACATGGTCTGGCGCGAGACCATCTCCAGCACCGCCACGCTGGGCTTTCGCATTGAGGTGGGTACCAAAGCTACCTTCTATGTCCTGGCCTTAACTTGTATCATCGTTTCTTGCAGGGCATCAAGAAGAGCGACGGCACCAGTTCCAAAGATTTCAAAACGACCAAGTCACGCGAACAAATCAAATTGACCTTCAACGAGTTTCTTAGCGGCCATCCACATATTCTGGTAAATCTTCCGCATGCTCAACTTAAGTTCTCATCTAACCTGGTTAACTGCTTTTAGCCACGTTACATACAACGCTTGCGTGCCATACGCGCCACCCTGGCCGTATCCGAGTTCTTCCAGACGCACGAGGTGATCGGCAGCTCCCTCCTCTTCGTGCACGACCAGACACATGCGAGCGTCTGGCTGATCGACTTCGCCAAGACGGTGGCTTTGCCCTCGCAGATGCACATTGATCATTACTCGGCGTGGAAGGTGGGCAACCATGAGGATGGCTATTTGATTGGCATCAACAATCTCATTGACATATTCGTCGAGCTGCAGGCGGCCATCGAATCAAAGTCCGCTGGCGGTTCAGCAACAGAATCAAGATCGGGCTCCGGTTCCGGTTCGGCTTCGGCATCCGGCTCCGGTTCCGTATCGCCAGCGCCGCCATCTAGTGGCCACGATGAGGACGAGTCCAGCAAAATGTGAATTGATAAACTAAACAAAACAAAACGATTATACTGAAGCGTTCCACGGGGCTGCGCCCCACAAAGGACATTTCCTAGCGCATTCCCACAAACAAAATCGACCAACAAAGCAAACAATTTCTAACCGATTCCCCCATTCTTAAGCTAGTTTACATATCTATATACATCTATATATGTATATATACGTTTTTTTTAATATTTTTTTTTGTCCTAACTGCATAAATTTAATCTTAACCCGTTAAGCTTAAAATCAAAGACTGAACAACAATATGCGTATACCTTTATATATATATATAACAAACATATATATATATATGTATAGCAGCTGTGTATATGTTATATATAACACATATACAAGCATATATCGATGGTATATACACATATATAGAAAATTTGATGTGCTGTTTGTAGTGTAGAAAACCCGTAAACACTACACAACAAGATTAAGTTCTGTTGAAAATGCGCAACTGGAACTACTTATAAATAATGTTTATAACTCTTATGTTTATTCGATTACCTACTAATAATAATAACTAATTACTAATCTTAATGTGCACTATTAAAAACTCATGTAAACCGTTCAACTCAACTCGAGTGTCTCAACTATTTGAAACTCACCAATTGCTTCAGCGTTTGCAGCTCCTGAAAGTGTGCAGCAGATTTTTAAGATTTGGCTCTACAGAGCAGCGTTAACAGTGGCTGTTGCCAGTTGGCTGTTAACTAACAGTGTTTTCAACATAGTCGAGCAACATCTTTCATTATTAGTTCTACAACTTTATCACAGACACTTTTCTTTCATATTAACATAAAACATTTGAATATTGCCTAAGGTCAACGCAATAAAATTTATATAAATAATGTCAGTAATATCAATATTAGGAGATACCTTTAACACAGGCAGAATCCGTACATTCAAAAAGAATCAGGCCAATCCTCATGGTAAAAAGAAATGATAAAGATTAAAATCGTGAGGACTTGGATGACATTCAGAAGCTGGATATCTCACTGCTGACTCACAGTCCTAGCGAAACCGAGTCTCTATAGACGCTTTAGAGATCTAGCTGAAAGTAAGCCTCTTGCTAAAGCACTCAGGTGTCTTAGAAGTCACTTATATGCTGTATAGGCTGGGGTGTCGTCCGATCTGCTCATCAATGGCAGGTCTTTATGTAGGATAGATCCACTGGAACAGTTATCCGCACAATTCTGGAGTACCTGGATATGTTTATATGATGTCTTTATGTGATGCAGCGATCCTTCAGGTTTAGGTTTGATTCAACTCATAAGAAAGTCTAACTAGAATGCACACGAGGGTAAACACTTCTTGTGATTGTGTAAGCTTTGATATGAGTTAGATGCTCTGGAGACAGTTGAGGGCAGGGAATCGGATGTTGCTCCTTTTCTGCATGGATTGCAAACCTCTGACAGGATCTCGACTTGCGGTATAAACTCAAGAAATTGCTTTTTTTCAACTGTTTCTTATAAGTAAAAGCTTCCTGCCAGAAGGAACTTTAGTTCAAGGTGAAGTTTATCGACATACATCTCCCATCACCTCAGTCAAAGCTGGATCTCTTTAAGGCAACATCCCTTGGTCCAACGCTGCACACGCTGTTAACTGTTGATGGCAGTCTATCTCGTGCCTCGAAGGCGAATTGATCGGAATATCCTCCTCATCAACTATGCGCACGATCAGTTTGAAGTCTTTCTATCATCTTCTCGTCACTAAAAGTCTCCAGGAGTGCCTTGACAAATTCTTCTAGACTAATTCTCCATATTGCTGGATCATTGGGAGGAAATGGCAACCAAATATAGTTGCTAAACGATTGACTTCGACTCCAAGCATCTCTGCTCTCAATGCTTTGACAAACATCGTCTTCGGAAAGTCCTCCTCAGGACCTTTCCTGTCGACTTACCACACTTCACAGCTTAAATATATTTGACATTTTTGATTTATAATCTTATACTATTTTGATTTTAGTGTAAGCTTTAGTCCAGGTAACCCAAATTTTGTAACCAATTTGATTGAGTTGAACGATTAAGTTGATTGATTAAGTTGATTGATTAAGTTGATTGATTAAGTTGATTGATTAAGATGATTGATTAAGATGTTTGTAAGCAAAAAGCAAATTCGTTTGAAAGAAATAAACTTACTTTGACTTTAAAAAACACGAATTTGAAATAAATTTACGGCATACTTTTAGTCTGAGCACCTTTAGCAGTTTCCACCGGATTTTTCAGTCTATCACATAAAATATATATAGATTTGATCTGTCAAGTAATTATACAGATATCTGATATATAAAGATGAAAACTATAAACAAAGATCGAAGTTTTTATTTATATATTTATTTAATTAAATCGTTTTCGTATATTGGTATCGCATATCGTAAATAGGTGTGTATATTATTTGTTAAATATACAAAATAAGTACATAGATACGAACGTATATGTACTGTATATAATATAGTATATTATGTACGTAAGGTTATTTCAATAAATTATGGACAAGTGGGACCAAAACTTGCACTTGAAACACGAAGAATTATATACAATAGATCGGATCTATCTCATCTCACAGGATATTACATACAAATTGCATAATAAATTACAGACCATTATTTTTCCTTTTTTTTTTAAGTTTAAGTACATGCACAACATTTGGTTGTCATTATAAATAATTCGTTGATATAGATATATATATTTAGATATATATCTGTATATATATATCAGCCGATCATCGACGACAAGTTGGATTAAAAAAAAATACATATTATTAATACAAACATAGAGGAAACCATCCGGCATAATAATGTGTTAAGGACCTCGAAGGGGTTTTAGTGCCTGGGACATTACAATAATAATTTGGTGTACTTTGGTGGCCCCGCCTACTTAGATGGCCGCTTCAATGCCCTCGGCATTCTTCTTGATCAGGCTCTCCCACTGGGCGATTAGCCGGTGGGAGGAGGGCGCCTCCTCCGGCGTCAGATCACAGAGTTCGGCCAGCGACATGGCCGGACGCATTCCAGAGTTGCAGCCCATTGTTTGTAGCCCGTTGCCACCATTGGCCATGACAGCGGCGACATTCAGGCTGCGATTCCCAGACGACTTGTGTCCCATCATCTCCAGGTCGGTGCTGCGTATAGAGTGGATAATCGTTAGGCACGTTCTCGGGGGTTTTCCTTAACTTCACTTTAAACACGGGATAAGCTCAACTATAACGAGGTCTGTTTGGCTAGCGTCTATGATAAGTTTCCACGAATGAATCCATATCATCGGATAAACCGGATAATGGTATAAAAGTAGTTCATGTATGGTTCTCAATAAGAAGGGTCTTCCTTAACTCCACTTTAAATCCGTGTTATCCTTAGGGATAACCTTAACTATGACCAGCTCTGTTTGTCTTAGGTCTATCATAAGTTTCCACGAATGAATCCATCTCATCGGATAAACCGGATAATGGGGTAAAAGTAGTCTATGTATGGTTCCCACATAAAGAGGGTTTTCTTTAACTCCTTAGACCTTGAGTTATTCCTAGGGATAACCTCAACTATGGCGAAGTCTGTTTGCTTAAGAACTATGATAAGTTTCCTTGTCAGCGGACAAATCGGATAATGGGATAAGAGTAGTTCATGTGTGGTTCCCACATAAGGAGGGTCTTCTTAAGCTCCTTAAGCCTGAGTTACCCCTAGGGATAAACTAAACTATGACGAGGTCTGTTTCTATAAGGTCTATAATAACTTTTTATGTGAGCGGATAAATCGGATAATGGGATAAGAGTAGTTCACAAATAGTTCCTAGATAAGGAGGTTCTTCCGAGCTTACATAAACTATGACAGATGTTCTACTTTGGATAATTCTCTATAAGATACATTTTTTACCTTACGGATCCACTTTAAGCTTCATAGGAAACATCACAGAAGGATTTCTTATCTCGGCATAGCTTCCGCTTGTGTCTATCGGAGATCTCTAAGCAGGTTTCCCTGAACCCCTTGACTGATACTTAATTCCTTAAGTCTATCCCCACTCCTTACCTTTCTCTATCCAGCTCAAGCGTGGACTGTGCATTACGCAACTTGCCAGGACCATAGCAGTGTTCCACTTCCGAGTCGTCATCATCATCATCAGCATCGGCCTCATCGTCAGTGCTCAGTTGCCTGCAAAGCAAATAAAGTAATCCTTGAGCACTCGAACTGTGGAAGGACTTTCAGGACTTACAGTTTGTCAAGCATGTTTTGTCGGTTAATCTTGCGCAGACGCTTAAGCTCCGTCTCGCGGCATTTGAGATCCTGGAGCTCACGCTGGATCTTCTGCTCGACGGGAACGTAGCCACGTCGCAGGGGTCGCCCCTCCGAGTCCCTCTCGATGGCACCCTGGGACAAGGTGCTGGTGTTGTTGTTGTTCAGATTGTTGTTGGTCATCTTAAGGGTCAGAGGCGAGGTGTTGCCCGACTCCAGGAAGGCCAAGGCATTGCGTGTGTTCAGCTTGAGGGTCTGGGTGCCGTTGGTGGGGCTGTTCCTGTTCGATGAGACAAGAATGGGCGTGGATGGTGACATCAGAGTCGGCGTTACGTTGCCCAGCTGCAGCTTGCCATGCGAGGCAATGAAACGTTGCATAACCCCCTTGGTGGCGCCACTGAACGCAAACTGACGTCCATTCAGCTGCGGCGTCGAAATGGTGCGCGTCATCAGCTTCTGCTGTGGCGGCTCCGGCGTCATATTATAACAGTTTGGTCCAATGTACCGCTGCTCCTGCCTGCCCACAATCGTCAGCTTCAAGCCCTGCTTGCCTCCATTCGAATTGTTGTTGTTGTTGTTGTTGAGGGTCTTCAGGGAGGAGGCGGAGATGCCAGAGTCATCGGAATGCTGCTCATCGAGACTCTCCTCCTTGTGGCTGTTGCTGTTCACACTCGAAGCCAGCGAGGGCGTATTCGAGGGCGACTGCTCCTCGATGGGCACCAACAGCGATGTGACCGCCGCTGGCTGTGCGGTAACCAAGACACCCTGCTCCAGTTCCTCCTCTTGTTCCAGATCCTGTTGCTCCTCAGCATTGCCATTGCCATTGGTATTCACTGTGTAGGCTGCCTCGAAAGCCTCCGCTTTGAGAGGAGTCGTTGGCGTGGGCGTGCCGTTGGCTGAGAGCGCTGTGGCTGACAGCTGGCGGTACTCCTCCTCGCGTCGCACCACCTCCTTGATCTCCTCCTGTATGCGTGTCAACGGATCGATTTTCTGGAAGAAAGGAAGAGAGGGAGGGAGAGGTTAGATAATGTAAGTATTCAAGCAGGAAGTGATCCGATTACCAATCGAATGTAATCGAATATGACGACATACCGAAGCGAAACGAAGACCCAAGCCAGCTGCCAGTTGCTACAGTGAAGCCTCTCTAAGAAGCACAGCAATGAGAGAAAACTTATGTATGCAGTTGCTGTAGGCAGGCTGCACTGTAGTATGCTGAGGGCTGTTGCAATTATGTGATGAACCTAGGGCGCTGCTGCTTTAAGTTACAGCCCGCAGTTTGACACGATCAAGAGATCAAACGGAGGCGAAATGACAAAAAGAAGAAGGGGAAGGAGTGGGCTGAAGAGGGGGAAGCTATGCGATACGGTTGCAGCAAGTGAAGGGGCAAAGGGAGCCGATGATGGGCAAACAAATGACATAAACCACACACAGAGCGAACGAAACTGCAGGCAGGCAAAAGCTGAATTCCACGGAGAATGGTATAGGGATAGGGGTATTGAGGCATGGAGTAGGCGCTGGACAACTGGAGGAGGGGCGGCAGCTGGGGGAAGATAAGCCAAATGGTATACCGGAATGTAACGTAACCCTCGTAAGCGGCTTTTGATGCGTGCGATCGCAAAAGTTGCGTGACATTCGACCAAATTGAATTCCATGTGAGCAGACAAAGGCTTTAAGCAGACATCGCATAAAAGAGGAGGGGCAGATGATAGAGGGAGAGTGGGGGGGTTACCCTAGTGAGACCCTCTTCCATTGTTGTGCGAGGTTCATCGGTGGCCAACAGCTCATAAAAATGCTAAAACATTTTCAAAACAATCGAGAGTAAAAGTGTTTGAAAGTAAAAATAACTAAAATAAGCACAACAAAAATAAAACATGTTGTTGTGTGCCTCTCTCTCTATGTGTGTGTGCGTGTGTGTGTGTGTGTGTGTTGCCTTTGCCGTCGCGTATTATGGCTGATAGGCTTGACAGAGGCGACCTCAAAGTTATGACATCGTATGATAAATGAAAAATGGAAAATTGCTTATGAAAATGAAAATGAAAATGGGAAGTTTTTGCCGGATGCGGTTGACTGAGCTGAAATTCCATCTATTCATGTGCATACAGAGGGAAAGGGAGATAGATAGATAGTTAGAGCGAGAGGGTTATAAGAAACAAATAAGAGATATCCATTTCAATAATTGAATTTTCATGAACAGAAGCTTAATCAGGCACCAAAACAGAAATTGAAACCTTAGGAATGTTGTTAGAAGGGTAAAGCGACAGCAGAACAAGTTGAGCTTTAAGCTTTTTATATTCTCAAATAAAATGAGAAAGCACATTAAAGTAAACGAAGAGCTTTCAAGTACTTTTAAAGGTGCATTAATTTGATTGCAGTTGTCATTAAAAAAGTAAAAAATCGATTAAGTAATAATTAAAATAAATAAAAAAAACACATTCAGAGCTTTCAACGACTTTTAAAGCTTCTTAAAAACTTGTTGCAGTTTTCTAAAATAAGCTTAAAATTAAGTTTAAATAAGATTAGCAACTAAAAGGAATAAAATAAAGTCCATTAAGAGCTTTCATGTGCTTTCAAAGCTGCCTTAAAGTGTGTTTTAGCATTGCAAACAGCTTTAAAAGCTGCTTTAGAATGATTGAAATTGTTTTGCATTATTTGACAATTGAATTAAGTATTATAATGATTGATAAATTATAGAAAAAAGCACAGTAAGAGCTTTAAAAGACTTTCGAATGCATTTAAAGCAGCTTTCAAGTGTGTTCTAGAATTGTAAACAGCTTAAGAAGCAGCTCTAAATAAATGGAATTTTTGCAAAACCAGTACAATATCTATTGAATAGCTTTCAAAGACTTTTAGCACCGTTCTCAAAAAAGTTTAAAATAGACATTAAACAGGATCAACAATTAAAAGTAATAAAATAAAGCCCGTTTAGAGCTTTCAAAGCTGCTTAAAATTACGTTCTAGTGTTGTAAATCAAGCAAAACTTTTTAATCAACAAACTGTAAGCTACTTATGAATGCGAATGCCATTTGCAGATTGGCTTAAAAGAATGTCTCTTAGTTTGAAGAAGGCCAAGACGCGTTCTTAAAGCCAACTGTATTCTTATTGGGATCAGAAGGCTTTGAGTCGCATATAACTTAATGTTAATGCAGTTCTTTGTATTTGTATGTGAGAGTCTGAGATGTGAGAGTCTGAGATGTGAGATGCTGTCGGATCATTTGTTTTAGTGACACTTTAAGCTCGTGTCATTGTGCTGCTGGTGTCTGTCAAGTGGCAGCTCAATTGGACACGACTCGAGCATCAACAATACTTGCAAGAAAAGCCGCAGCAGCAGCTGCTGAGCAGATCTCTGGGATTCTTTGCCAGTTGTCGTTTGTCTAGAAGAAATTTCTTCCTGCATTTTGTGCTGATTAAATGCAATTTGCGCGCTAAACGTTTCCCCAGGCAGCAGAGACACTGAGTGTCTGCGAAAGGGGAGAAAAAGACAGAGAGAGAGAGGGGAGAAAGGGGTTGCTTCCAGTTGGGGTTGAGAATATTGCGAGCAACATTTTCGGGTCACCGCGTCTTAAGTCTAAAGCAGCTTGGCCAGAGGCAGCCAGAAGTTGCAGCAGGTCTTAGGTCTGGTCGAGTCATCAAAGTCTCGACTCTTGCCTCTTTATGTGGGTGCTGCTTCCGCATTGTTGTTGCTGGTGGTGGTGTATCGCATTAGAAAGTGGCAGCAAATGTCGTTGCCTCTAAGTACTTACACCAGGCCACAACAGGCAGCCACAAAAGACAAGTCGGTAAATGCATTTGGTTACATTTTGTGTACCGCGCGTTGAAACTCATCAAATTTTTGCGCAATTCGATGCAGATTTTCACTCAATTGTGCGTTTATTAACAACAATAACAACAGCAGCAGCAACAATAAATGGTGGACAACAAATAAACACACACAACGGGCAAAAACTCGTTAAACTGTCGTTTTCACTGGCCGTTAAAAACAACAACAACAAAAAAACCAGATGCCAAAATCTTGTACAAAACGGAAGTTTTGTTTTTTTTGTTTGCCAGCAACAAGTTGCTAGCTGTATGTTGCTGGCAACATAACCTCCGAAGTGCAATGGCAGCAGCTGCCAAGTTGCCAGCTGTTACTCCTTTTCCTACAGCCAATGCCTTTTACTTCTGCTGCTGCTGCTGCGACTGCTGCTGCTGCTCTCTGGCAAATTTACCGCAAGTTTGTTGCTTTTCTTTAACAATACATAACGGCAAACGGGGAAGCGCATGTCCAAGCCAGAGTCGCTGGCCTAAACTGAACTCATTTGCATGTTGCTGGGGTCAGCAGCAACAAGAACAACAGCAGCAGCAACAGAATGTGCTGAAAGATCAGCAGCAGCAGACAGCAAGTACACGAAACACAAAACAAATTAGCAACAACAAGAGCGAAGCAGGCGAAAGAGCAGCAAGGCAACAACAAAAAGAACAACAGGCAGAAGAAGCAGCACAGCAACATGAAGAGAACGTGACGAGAAACGTGACCGTGACTTGACTGCACGCGTTCTGCCTCTCTTCCTTTCTCTCGCGCGCTGCCTCAGTCGCCGCCTCGCCTGCTGCTCTCTTTGCAGCCTTTACTTGTTCCACTTCTGACAAAACATAGCAACAACAATTGACTGCGCCGCTGGCGTCGACGTTGACGTTGGCTGCGCTGCTAGTACCTGGCTTGGGCTATCGTTTCCAGGCTACTGATCAGCGCATTAGCATGATCTTCATAATGTTTCACAGCTTTTCATGATGACGTTTATAATGATCATTCAAATGTTGATGATGCTACCAACAACAACAGCAACACGTATTTGGGCCAATTCATTTAACGTTTTTGTTTTTGGTTTTGTTTTTTTTTTTCACAATATATTTTTTTCTCTCTCTCTTCTTTTTTCCCAGTGACCAACAAAGCTGCAATCGAAGCGTGCAAAAAAAAATAAAAAACAAGATGAAAACAGCAACAATGGGAAATTGATATGCAGGCAAGAAAAACACAAAAAATAAAGGGGGCGTGTACACAGATTTTGGCCTGCAAGGCATTTGGGTCAACACCAACGAGCAACAGGCAACAACAGGCAACAGCAATGATAACACTTAATGTTAATGTTATCGATAAAAGCGCTGATGAAAGCCTGTCATGCCAATAAAATCGACTTAAATTGTGTGCCTAGGCCAGAAGTGGGCGTGGCAGCAGCCAGAGGCGACACTTTGAACTGCTTTCTACTGCTTGCCGAGTCTCCTTTTCCAATCCGTTTCCATCTCTCTCTTTTAAATGTCAAAACTTCTAGTGTAGCTCAGCTTTACTTTCCCAGAGATAATACGATAAGACTCGCATAGAAGAAAGAGTGGAGATTATTGCAATTCTTCTAATGAGCTATACCGTATAGCATTTCTTTCTGTCCACAAAGCAGGCCTAGAGCTCTTTTATTATCAACTATTATAAAGAAAGTTCCTCGGGACATTATAGTCTTTAATGTAGTATTTTCTGTTCCATTTGGAGGTTAGGTTTCATTATGGTAAACTCTATGATCTGTTCCCATAATTTAAAGACAGCTGCTGACAGCTTATAGTGCTACCACCATTAGTATCTGGAGCAGTTGCTAGTTTACCTATCATTAGTATTCCTTTTGCTTTATCGATTATCCCCCGACTCTCACTCAGAAATCGACACCTCCTCAAGCGTTTCTTTCACCAACTCCAACACACAAACACACACAGAGACACAGAGAGTGTTACATAGATACTCAGTTCATGGTATCGACCCAGATATTGTATAAATCGTGATCTATTCTTTTACTGTAGAAACTGAGCAACGATCTTCGGTCTTCAATCTTCAATCGACAATCCACAATCTGCAGCACAATTTGAAATCTGAGGCGGATGCACTTGAAGCATGTGTCAATTATGACGCCATATTATGAACAGATATTAGAATTACCGTTATACACTTATACATAGTATACACGATTGCTGTTATTAAGTATATTTGCTATGGGTAGGTCACTCTCTCATGTCTGTTGGCGGCCCAAATCTTGGCCAAATCTTTGCGCAAAGTCACGTCTCAGCTGGGCGGGCCATTAACAAACTGACAAATTGGTAAACAAAGCAAAAATGTGGACAAGGAGGTTAGAAAACAGAAAACAGATATACACTATATAGATACTATATACATATATGTGATAGATATATATATAATAGTTAGTTGGTAAGCTTAGAGGCAGAGCGCTTCAGACCGCGTTGAAATTTTTGCGCAATGTTGCGGCCGCTTTAGGCCAAATAAATATCTATATAAAATATAGTCTTATCTTGGCATTGGGAACTACGCATTTGGGGAATGTATTTAACGATAAGCGTTTAATGGAAAAATACTGATAAGGAAAACGCCATCGATTGGGTCATTTTGCTATAATTCAGGCTGCGTGACCTGGTCAAATGAAGGTAGAGAGAGAGAGAGGGAGAGCGAAAAAAATCACAACTTTTGACTGTTTCTTATTAGACTTTCAGTTGGATTCTTCATTGGGCCGCTTAGCTCATCAGCTAAAGTGCTTGCTGACGCGAGCCTCATAAATCTTGTGGGCCGATGAGGCATACCCAGAGACTGTCAATGCTTTCAATTATATCAATTAAGGTGTGTGGAACAGTTTGTCTTTAAGAGGTTTAGCCTGCAATGTGTCCATTAGGGTGTGCATGTGTGCAATTAAGATCTAACATATAACAGTTTACATAACAGTTGTTAAGGTATTCTCAGTAAATTGTTGATCTTATATAACAGTTGTCTCTCAGTCTATATCCATTATATATATATATGCTTATCGTTCTCCACGAAAAAGCTAACAGAAAACCCACAGCTAATGATTCAACCAAAGCATGCGCTGATCTTCATATGACAGCAACGTTGTATCTATATAGTATATAACAGTTATATAACAGCTTCACAAAAGCTGAGTTCATCCATTGCACTCTATTTAAGATGCATTGGGCCTGACTTATATAATGAATTTATCTTTATTATCGATACAAAAAGTTGTATAACAGTTGCGTATCTTTTGCCTGTAAGCAAATTGACAAGCTACACACATTTTACGCATTTCTATGCATTTGTTTCAAACCAAATTATGTCACCCATCTCTCTGGGACACATTCACTGCATGCCGATGGCGATGCGGATGTGGATGTGGATGTCGTTGGCCGTTTGTTGACGAGCAACCCAGAAAACGTGCTCGGCATATTCGGAAGGCACAGAGGAAACGTTTAACGTTAAACGTCGTTCACATTATGTCATGTAGCATGAGAGTAGTGCAACGAGTCTTGAACAAGAGCAGCTGCTTTGGCCTGGGCCATTGACATGTAGGTTGGGCCAAGAGGTAGTAGAAAAGATTGTGCAAAAAGTACGAGATAGATAGATAGAATTGTATCTGCATCTGTTGGATTGCATTGCGTGTCTGCGTGACTGACACGCTGCGTTTTGAACTTGAAGCTCGCTTGTTTTTATTATAGCCAACAGCTGCTGCCGCTTCTGCTGCTGCTGCTGCTGCTGCTGTTGGTATTGCCTAAGCCACGCTACATGGAGCACGTAAAAGATACAGATACAACAAGCATTGATACAGATACAACAACAGAAACGCAGATATAGATACATTGCGTCCTCCACACAACATTCATCATAGAGACGTATCTTTGGTAATTGCCATGTTTTGGGTCGCTTCTTGTTTGTCTTGTAATTAAAACGCTGCTGCCTCGTTGCGGTTGTGCTGTAGCTCTTGATTGAAAAATGTTGCCACAAAATGAAACTGAAGCGAAACAACAGAAACAAAACAAAGCAAAACAATGCCAAATATTTGCGGAACGTTTTGTCGATATTGAGATACAAATACAAAACCTATATTGAAAACTCTATCTCTTGCAAGCTCTAAATAGGGCAGACCAGTAGTTTTTAATTGAGTTGCTTTGTTCCGCCTTGCAAACAGACACCCTGAGGGGCTGCCTCTCCCCTCTCCCTTCCCAGGAAGTTAACTGTATCTTGCCTAAGGTTATACACGACCAGCTACCACCTGACTCAGTGGTATGTTATGATGTCATATGGCTTCCTGAGATCATACTAGGTATCATCGGGTTTACTGACTCAGTTGCTGTACTTCTTCTATAGGAACAACCAAGAAGAGATCGAACTTTATCTGAAGATAATATGAGTAAAGGATATGCCCAGAGTTCTTTGATGGAATTGTCGAAAAGGTTATCGAAGCTAAGTTAGTTCACAGATAAGGATCCTAACGATCCCTTAACGATTCCTTATCGACTCCTCAACGATCTGTTAGCGATCCCTCAACGATCTCTTAACAATCCCTTAGCGATCCCTTAACGATCCCTTACCGATTCCTTAACGTCCCTTAATGTTCCCTTAACGATTCCTTAACGATCCCTGAACGATCTTTACCTAAAGATACATATAGGTCTCAATGTGTACTGATAATATGTAAGTATTATTTATAGAGCTCTCCTGCTTCACCAGAATATCTTTCCAATTTTTCATATTTCTCTTTATATACTTCACTTTTCTTATATTCCAACGTTGATCTAACACCCAAACAAATGTCTAAAGCTTACGATCGTTGAACTGCTTTATAATTATCCTGCGAATGCGTATAACAGTTCTAACTAAATTCTATACCCGTTCTCATACATATCTAAGAGTCTTTTCCCACGAAAATCCACAAGTCTTTGGCATAGAAAAGCCAATTGAATTTGGTTATTCAAAGCAAAAGTGAAACCAAAACCATTTTACGGGCACCTCAAGCAACCAGTCGACCGTCCACCCAGTCAGGTGTCCAACAGGTAGGCAACAATTGGAAGTCCCGGTGGAGCAGTTGGGCGTAACATCAAGATTTTTTTGGGAAAGTGCCTGGACCGGGGCAGACGTGACAATGATCGGAGTCGGCCTTAATGCCAGCATAATGTAAGCTACTATTAAAGCGCTGACCGTTGATGTGGCTTAAGCCAACGGTTTTGGTAATTTAGAAGATCTTAACTGTTAGTTTACTTAGCTCAGTTCACTCCACCCCCAACCAAAAGCTATTTAACGTTTCAACTATTCAGCTCGGCAGCTGAATGAGCCGCTTAGCTTAGCTCAGAGCTCACTGAATGGGTTTTCCATGAATGAAATACCGGCATGAGCCCCACGGTCAGGCCGGCATTTTAGCCAAGCGACAGACCAGAGTGTAAATACTACTACGAATGTGGCATGAACGTGGTGCAAGGTCTCATGTCCGATGTTTCAGGTGTGAGCTGCAAGGTGGGAGGTGAAACGTTTTGAAGTGCGCTTTTTTTTTTTTTCTTTTTTTTCTTTATGACATTTAGCGGGACGTTTAGTGTCTGCGGGCAACGGTAAAGTGTTTAGACGTCTTTAACATATGCTAACTGCAGTTTATACTCACGCTCAGCGTCATATTTTGTCTGCAGTGTGTACTGTGTACTGTGTCTGGTTAGCTGTTTGCTGTTAGCCATGATCGTTTAAAATTATCATTATCATTATCATAATCATTATCGTTAGCTGGCGTTGGGCTGGCACTTGTGAAAGGTTGTGCATACAAACGCTTTGGAAATTCGTTGTCATGTGCTGTGATGCCTTTCACCCACGTTGCCACTTCATTTCAGCACTAACTAAGTGAAAAGTTATTAATGCACGAGCCATCAGGTACATCTATATTATATGGGGGCATACGCATATAACACTTTATGGTTGAGAATATGCTACAGTAGAACTGATTTCAACAATAAGATACGATTTACAATGTACAATTGTGACTATATTTGATATTTACTTGTATAACAGTTGTGTGAGGCTCGTATAACAGTTGTATAACAGTCGTATAACAGTTGAAGGACGTTTTTTGTGGCAATTTAACATAAATAAATCAGTTTTAGAATAGTCTTGAATGCAGGAAACATCAGAGACATACATGTATAACAGTCTGACTACAGTAGAACAGATGGAATGAATCAAACTAGATTTCAATACTATAATATGACTTATATAGTATAAATTGTGTATCAAACACGTATAACAGTTGTATAACAGTCGTATAACAGTTGTATAACAGTCGTATAATAGCTAAAATAGGTTATATATAGCAATTTGGCTTATAGAAGAGCACCATAGGAAGGCATTTAAGAGTCTTGGAGCATTCGTTCTAGCGAAAGCTAACTGAGAATCTATTAATGCAGGAGATATCAGGTCTATATATATGATATGTGTGATCATATGTATAACAGTCTCAGTAAACATGAACAGATTAAATGAATCAGGTTAGATTTTCAGTTTACACGACTTTTATAGCGCAATTGAGACTTTAGGTTTAATATAAAGTAATATAACACTTTTATAACAGTTGTATAAAAGTTTTATATCACTATTTGGCACATAGAAAAGCAGAGAAAATCAGTTTTTATGGGAGTCTTAAAGCATATAGTCGTTATAGCTGAGCAGATCTTAAAGACCGCTTACCGCTTTATGGTAACAATCGACATAAGGCAGTCAACGTGTTTGGGAGCGTTTAGTTATAGTATTAGTATGTAACACCCAGGGAAGTTACAGTCTACTTAACATTGGCCAACAGCCCAAAGCGAAAAATCCAAATTAGCAGAAATTCAAATGAGCCTGAATTAAAAAACAAAAAGCACAATGGTAATAAGTTTTTTTTTGGGTTGGTTATTCGGTTGCTAATTTAAACAAATTTAGTATAACAGCCAAGCATTAGAAACGTCTGCGTAGCGTTTCCCACGCTTTAGAAATAAAGATAGAGAAGCAGAGAATGGCGATAGCCGAGATGACAATGGGAATCCAGTAGAAGATTTACAGACCGAGACAGATGGAAGACAAACGGCAAATCATGTTGCAAATAAATAACTAACAAACGCAATATCAAAATGAAAATTCAAATGCAACAGAGGATAGGATATATATATATATATATAATATATATGTATGTATGTATGTATGTATATGTATGTAAGTTGTCAGTTTCAGTTCATGCTCGAAGTCTATTTCTTTTTTGCATTCAAATGAACGCGGAGCAGACCAACTGTCGCAGCAGTCTTATTTATGTTACTGTGTTTATATGACAATGACGCTGACAATGCTGCTGGTGTTAGTTAGTTGGTGTGCGTGTGTGTGTGTGTATAGATTGGTGATGATGGTGCTACTTAGTGTTTGCGTATAGCAGTCGTAATGCGGTGACCGTTAAACACAATAGTAGACAGGCAGACATTCACATTCACAACTGACCAGCAGCTCTGGCAACTCTGTCAGCGGAAGTGCCATGCAAATGGCAGACACATGGCTTCACACACACACACACACACACACACACATGCACTCATCAATTCAATCATATGTATGAAATTCCTTGAATTCACTTGTAAACAACAAATATTTTGTTGAAACATGCAAAACTTTCAAATCCAAATGCCTGCATAAGCAAATATAGCGCAGAGTGTGTGTTGTGTGTGTGTGTAGTGTGTGTAGTGTGTGTAGAGTATCTCAAGGCGAACTTAGCCTACTTGAACTCACAACAAACATTATTCAAATAATTCAAAGTTAAGACTCTTCTTCAGTTCATTTTAGCTAATTGCTCGACCGTCAATACAAATTTCCTGATTGGCGCAATGCTTATCTAAGGGGAAAAATATTGTTTTGCTTTGGGCCAAAATAGATGCGTGTATGGAGTGTTTTTTGGTAGAATCTATCAGTTTAATTGAATGCACGTTGGAGACTGTTATTGTTGTCATATTGATTCGTCTGACTCATGGCAATATTCCCAGGGCCGGGTCTCTTTATAATTAGCTCCGGCATTTCAATTACTTTTGTGCGAGTGGCTGCAAAAGTATCTTATCTGGTTTCCTTTTGCCTTTTGCCTTTTGCCAATTGCCGACTCTGTGCCGCCTCACCTGACGCTCGCTCTCTTCGCTCGCTGTGCAGGTGCGCCATATTACATGGCCTGGGTGCACCGGTATCTGCCTATATACGAGCATATATACACAAGTTCATATAGTTCAGAGAAATGTTTATATAGCGAACCTTTTGGCGCCGCTGTGATCAAATAATTGTATATATAACCAGGGCTGCGGAGTCGAGGGAAACTGCAAGTTTGTGTGTGTGGTAATCTATGGCTGATAAGGCCTTATCAGCTATCATTTCGTTATCGATATAAAGCAAATGTACAGACGGTTGGTTATAGCAAATACTGCTCTCATGGCTTTTTTTAACATTCAAGTTCAGCTAGTTAGGCCACTGAGTCATTCCCAATGCTATAACAAGTATATGGCGCTTATCGCGCGAAAAAAGTATAACGAATAATAGAAAAAAAGCACATTAAGATCACAAGACAAATTATAGAAGCATTACACAAATTACACAAGACAGGAACTTATGGCCATAACTTGTTTTTCTGCTCGTAACTTACTTCACAGCAAACAACAAACAGCTAATCATTTCTATAATTAATATATAACAAATCTAAGCACGAGCATTAAAACATACCATGTAGCTCTCAAATGTAGGTACATTCATATAAGTAGGAATGACATCGACTGACTTTGGAGCTGTGATTAGATAAAGGCCAATATCGTTTGTGGTTATGAAAAGACCAATTTGCAGACAGTAAATGTGCCTAAAATCTATTTACATTCTAAATATGGACTCTAAGGTTCTTTAGCTTTGGATATATCAGATGTATGACAGTTGTATAACAGTCTTTGAAGGTACTTTTTGTGTCAAACTTGGGTTTAGGAACAATCTCGCTTAAGAGTAGTGGAACAGTCGTATGACAGTAGTATAACAGTAGTGTAACAGTCGTATAACAACTGTATAATAGTAGTATAACAGTCTTTTAGATTTATTTGTAAGCCAAATATATGCTGAATATCACTTACTACTTGTATAACAGTCGTATAACAGTTGTATGACACTGTTATAAAGTACTTTCTGAGTCAAACCTCTGCTCAACAGCAATGCCGCTTATCAGCTGTAAAATTGTCGTATAACAGCTGTATAATAGTAGTATAACAGTCTTTTAGATTGATTTGTAAACCAAATATACGCTTAATATCACTTACTACTTGTATAACAGTCGTATAACAGATGTATAACAGTTGTATAACAGTGTTTTAAAGTACTTTCTGAGTCAAACCAATGCTCAACAGCAATGCCGCTTAACAGCTGTAAAATTGTCGTATAACAGTTGTATAATAGTCGTATAACAGTTCCTTAAACTTGCTTTTTATTTGAAATACACGACCAACAGTTGTAAGAAGGTCGTTTAACTCGTTCTAGACTCAACTAGCAAGCCCCACCGTTATAATACCCATGTATAACAGTTCTGCTCACGAGTTCTACAAACCAAATTCGAATTTAATGCCCAACTGCAAATGCTAATTAGCCGCAAAGCCAAAGCAACGCCTTGACATTGATGGATGATGATACGAGTATCCAGAGTTGCAAACTCAAGCACGATTTCAAAGTAATAAAATTACATATATGTGGGGTTATATGTGAGGGCAGATAATATGTACATATGTGCAGTATAACAGTATATATGTATGTATTGCAGCTGGCATGGCTAATGCAACTGTAAATATATATAATATATATTTAATGATAAGCTATCGGCTATCAGCAATCGAGTATTGATTGGATCGCAACAGAACCTTGACTTATATAGGCATCAACCATATCTGGAGTTATTTACGATTTTGCCGGCTCTGTCGCGCTTTTTCTACAAATTGTAATTTCGTGGCAAGCCTGACAAATTGCTTTTGGGTGACAACAACAACAAGTACGAGTAAGGAGCATGTGCTGCAGCTCTATGCCTATAACATATAGTCATACCATAGCATTCCATTCAATTGGAGAAAGTGCAGAGGGAGGAGAGAGAGAGAAAGAGAGAGGCAGGGAGGGAGAGAAAGAGACATTGTTAGACGCTTTGCAGACATTTGATGATGTTGGAAAAATGCGACACGCTTTTGATTGTGAGTTTTGCCTTTGTCGCTTGCCATTGACATTTGCGATTGGGCTGTCGCTTTCATTCAAATTCATTGCATATGGGTGGCAACCCTGGCCCAAGTCGCATCTCACATTCAATAGAAATTAAATCGGTACTGTGCGAAAAGTAAGAAAGAAAGAAAAAACCCATAACGATAATTAACAATGCATCTTTTGTATGCGGCCCAGCACAAATTAAAATTAGCACACAAACACACCCACCCGCACACACACACACACACACACACCTGGATAGTCGCACACCCACTCAAGCAGAAACGACTGCAGATGCTAACAAAATACTGCAGTCAAGTTAATTGATACTTTTACCATATACAAAAATGTGGGAAATGCTCAGGTGCTGTGCTGGGCATAGAAAGAGAGAGTGTATGGAATGTGTGTGTAAGCATGTGTGTGTGTGTGTTAGACTAATGACTGGGTATGCACATATGTGCCAATGGGTTAAGGTTGAACTAAAACACAAGTTTTGTAACAACAATAGATTGAGGCAGGTCGATCCTAAGCTTGGCATGAAACACTTTGCATACAATACGCCTACTGCGGCCACCCGTAGATCCCATGGAATCCATGGAACCCGTAGCTCCCATAGAACCCAGCGAACCCCCAGCTGTTGCCCTAAGATTTCCATTAACAATTTGCTTTGGAAGTCTAAAGAAAAGCCAAAGTTCTTAACGGCATGTCAAATCTCAAGAAAAAAGAAAATAGAAGCACAAACAACTTTCTAGCTATATAAATAAAAATGATAACGAAGAAGAAGCTGATGATGTTATGGGTATTCCGTAGAAACCTTTTCTTAGCACGTTCTTTGGGATAAGAGCAAGAAATGTATCGAGTCAAGTTTTTCCGTTGAGGCTCTTCAAGGTTTCTTCCAAGCTGTCGCTGCGATTGCGTCAATCAAAGTTTCTGTTCGGAAATAATCGCATGTCGTGGATCAAAATAAAAATTATAGATACATAGGTCTTACGAAACGTGAAGCTCACCTCGACTCGACTCGACTCAAATCAAATCAAATCGTAGCAAATCATTTACTAATTGCAGCCGATTTATTAGCAATTATGCTTTGGAGCAATCAAGCGAACCGAACCGAACCGAACCTGCAGCGAAACGATCCGATCCGATGCGATCCGTTGCGATTCGATAATGTATCTATGAGATAATCAAAGACGGCAACTGCGATTGCTGCTGCAACATTAAGATACATATAGATACATATAGAGACAAAGAGATGGAGATACACAGAGACTGTGACAATTTCATCTTGATTGAGCTGACATCGTTTTTGGGTTATGTCAAATTGATTTCAGTATTATAAAATCGCCTTAACACAAAGAAAGAAACACAGAAACAGATCCGAGACAATACGCAACGTTTAAAGCTGTTAGTTTTAATTATAAAGGCGACTGTAACATATATTAAATATTATATAGTTCAGTTTCAGTTCACAACTTTCAACTTGTGCATTGTTATGGGGCGTCTCAGAAAGAGATGTGCGCCTAACGGTAGCACATTCACTTTCCAACGAGCAAGAGAGGGAGGGAGAGAGAGAGAGACTATCATCATCAGTTTTAACTATTATATAGAGATTATGATCGTTTTTAGTTTTAGTTTTATTTGAGGCGATTTCGTAATCTTTATAAAAACAAACATTCGCTTTTACGACTTTTACTCGACGGACTCCTAAATCTTTGTGGACTCCGAAACGGGTTCATTGTCAGAACTGACAAACTGAAGCCGGTTTTATTTTTCTTTTACTTGCGGTAAAATTTATGATGCATAAGTTATACATTTTTATTGTATTATAGTTTTTCTTAAGTTTAATTCGCCATTGTTAATGGTCAAAGGCAAAACGAACGCAGTGCAACGCAGTCGAAAGTTGGAAAATAGCATTTTCCGGTAGTTCCCGGAAACCTTTTTTATGTCCGATACTCAAGATTAGAAAAGATTCGGCACCATGTGAATTCCACTTGACGCTACAAATTTTTAGTAATGAACTTTGAATAGTTTTCGGGGATTTCTTTTTATCATTACTTCTGATAAGCTGTAGAATCTATTATATCACATTGTGTTCTGAGAATTTGAAATTATTTCGAACGGAAACTCATAAATTTTATGGCAAATTTACAGCTTTTTATGGTACTTTTTTTTGTAGCTGGAATCTTAAGAATTTGTTGTCCCTAGAAGAGAGAGAGAGAATAGCAATTCTTCTATTTGCGTTTCTTCTCAGCTTCTCAGACTCCTTTTCGAGTACTGCTCCAGTTCTCTCGCTCTCACTCTGCCGCTCTCCCAGTTTGGCATCTGAACAGCGTCTGGCAAGGGTCAAGTGTCATTGACCAAGGCATTGACCTCCACCTTCTCCAGAGTATACCCCATTACACCCCACTCTCCACTCCCCACTCTCCGCACCTCAGACACTCCACTCCTCAGTTCGACGCTCGACGACGATCGCCAGCGACAAGTTTCGAGTTTGGCGCATTTTGTGTTGTGTTTGTTTGTTGTTTGCGTTTTTCATTTGCCTCTGTTTGTTGTTGCTTTGCCCTCCCCTAGCTCTCTTCTCCCCCTCTTATTCCCCCTTGACAAACGTAATTACATTCGAGTTGAGTTCTTTCGGTCCGATACGCCTTTGGCTCCGAGCAGCAGCTTCTTTGCCTTGGTTTTGGTTTTGGTTTTGGGTCTCGGTCTGGGCCCCATCTTCAAGCGATTCTTATTTATTTTTGGCTCTGGGCTAACAAGACCAGGTAGCTAACCATCAATTGGCGCCCGCCCCTCCGCTCGCTCCACCTGGCTAACCATAATTATTGTCTTAATGATGACTTTGTATATTTAATTTACATTTTTTATAGCAACATTTGAATGGTTGAAAAAAAAGACCCCACAGCTGACAGCGGGAGAGAGAGAGACTGAAAAGTGACTATTATAATGCCAGGAGGAGCTTCCACTGGGGGATCTGCATCCGCATCCGCAGCACCATCAATTGCCATGGAATGGCCATTGGCCATGTCCCCTGCATCATTTCGGTTGACCGGTTTTTGGCATTTTTACTTTCAATTGCAGTTTGCCAGCGAAAACTGCTACAAAACCGCTAAAGAAACAAAATAAACAAGAAAATTTGCTTTGACTGCCTCGCGACTGGTCAAATTTGTTGCCGTCTGAAAGCGAAATTTTAACTGCCCACAACAAAAAAAAACAAGCCACATTACAATAACAAAAATAACAGCAGTAAAAAAAGAAGAAAAAATTGTTAGCAATTCTAACCGGTTTCGAGGCGTTTCTAAATCCCGAATTAGATTGCAATTGAAGTGCGCCAGGAAGAGCATCTCATAAGAATGCCAACAACTCCTTCAACTCGAGCAACAGCTTTGAGGAGCAAAAGGTACAATCGGGTGTGATTGACTGGAAGATGCTTAGATACTTAGTAGAAGGAGTCCTCAGTCAGAGTTGTCCCTACCCAAACCAGTCCTCACCTAGCGTAATCCTCACCTAAAGTAGTCCTAACCCAGACTTTTCCTAACACAGATTATTCCTAACCCTAACTAATCATCCTGTGTAGTTATTCTGCTGTTTCCTGTTGATGTCGTGGAGTTCTGGCATAATAATTGCATTCTTGGAGTTCTTAATATATTCGATTCAAATATATTTTAGGCAAACATCGGGAGAAGATTGACTGAGGGGGTTCTTCGGGCTTTCGAATTATTGAAATTGACCCTTTTCCCTTGGTTAGAAATGTGTGTTAAGTCCTGTATAGAGTCCAGAGTACCTTAACTGCTCCGTTGTCCAATTTGTCGCATGATGCAGAATTCTTAAGCTTACGCTTTAGTCTCTTGGTTTTTGTCTAATATTTCAACTGTCTACTCCTCCGACTGTGACCTCTTCAGTCTACCTGCTCACCCGACTGTCTCCTCTTCCCACTGTTTGCTCTTCCGTGAATGAAATTAACCCACAGAACCAAATTAACTGACACCAGCGCTTAAAGTCTTTCAGATCGATTGAATCATATAGAAAGACAGACAGACAATCTTATCCAACAGGGTTGATATATAAGATTTACTATATAATGACGTTCTCCAGCCTATTTTGAGGCAGTTGCTTGACTTCCGCTATAGTTATATATAGGATAAAGTCGCATAAAAAGTTGGGAGCAATAAAAGATATTCAAATACATTTGAAATTAAATAAAGTATCAAACAATCTTTAGAAGAAACCAACAAACCACAAGAACATCGATGAAGTTTTGACATAGGAAAGTCTGGAGAGGAAATAGGTCAGAACAATAGGATTAAGTAGGAGCTGAAATAATATAGGGCCAAAGATTTTCACTGAATGAAGCGATAAATCATTTAGAATAGATTGAAAGGGATTTGTTGAGTTTTCCCAATCGAAATGAAAGCGCTAAATGAGTGGGTGCTGACATCCTGTCAAATGTGGCAGCAGCAACTCTCGCCAGGAATTTGTCACCAAAAACCCAATTAGCCATAAGCCTGACGCAGCAGCTCCGTCTCTATCTCACTCTCTTCCTCTCCACCTCTCCACCTCTTTCACTCTATCTCTGTTGTCTCTTGTAATTCTTAAAGCATTTTTCGCTTAGATGCGTTTATTTGGGTCATGGACAGTCTGTCTCATCTTCTGTTAATATCCTCTACACCCTGCCAGCATGCACCCCTCCCCCCACCCCGCTTGTCGTCCCGTTATTAGCTCTACAGGTTTTTCGACTTTTACTTGCATCGGCCGCTGCGGCTTGGCAAGGCTAAATGGAGCCATAAGCCAATCCAGTCCAGTCCAGACCAGGCCTAGCCATCATCAGTTTTGGTTCCGTCTCGATCTTGGACTTGACTCATGATCATTTCGCTCAGTCTCCGCCAATTTATGTTTTAAAATGCTTCAATTTTTTTGTTGTTTCTCTTCATTTTTTTGATTTTTACTTTATTTTTATTGTCTTTCGTCTGCGCGTTAAATGAGTTGTAAAAACAGCTGTTGATTTAACTTGTTGTTGTTGCTGTCATTTCTCGGCCGAGAGTGTGTTTATCGAACTTGGCACTTGTGGCACACTTTTCGGTTAAAGATCTTCCATGTGCCCATCAGGGTTGACACACGCCAACAGCAAAAGCAACAACAAAAATTAAATCCACAACCATTAAGAATGCTCTTAACTTAAATGTCCAAACAGCCAATACCCTGCAAATACCTGAGCTACCTGGAGGAGTCGCAGCGTTTGTGACTTTTAAGATTTCAGATTTGTTTTACAATCAAGAATATAGTAAGAAGTTGGGATATAGTTTTGGAAATTGATTTGATAGTATTCCTATAGTACAGTTAGCTATATATATATATATATATATATAAAATTTGTTGTTTCATTGAGATCAAACTGAGAGACAAAAAACAGAAGATAACTCTTTCTCTTTCTCTTTCTCTTTCCTACTTCTACTCTCTGTCAGACTCCTTCTCTCTGTTTGTTACATCTGTTTAAACAGCTTGAACTTAGCCTTTTTAGCCCACTTCTTAATGGTTGCAGGGTATAGCAAGAAGAAGGAGAACAACAACAACAGCATCAGCAACACCAGCGACGACTTAAGAGCAAACAATAGAAGTTTTCGGGCAAAGAAATCGCCCGAAGAAATTTCACTGAAAACAACAACAACAAGAGAAGCAGCAACAAAAGCAACAAAATGTTGCCATGACTTTGACTTTGTGCGCAACACAAAAGCAACACACGAAATTGTTAGAAACAAAGCCATGAAACATGAAAAGCAACTGAGCTAAGGCCAAGATCGGCTAGGAGCTACGAGCTGCGAGCTGGAAGCTTTGAGCTGGGTGCAAATTGGCTCAGTAATTAAAAGAGTAACTGAAAGAAAGATAAACAAAAAGCTCTGAGCAGAGCTTCAAATTTAGTGGGCAACTGTGTAAACAGCGCGCAGCGAGGACAAAAACAAAATAACAGAGAAAAGGTGGCAGAGATGCTAACAATAAACACGCGTGAAACAGCAACAAGGTAAAAACCAAAATTTAAATGAAAAACCAAACAAAAAGCGTTTACAATGAGGCCGTTGTTATTGCTGCTGCTTCTGTTGCTGCCGCGGCTGCTGCTGCTGCGGTGGATGATCGTCGAGAATCAGTCAATGGAACGTCACGGCACAAGAACCACCAACAGCAGCAACAACAACAACAAAAACACTAACAACAACAACAGACGCTAAGACAAGAGTTCAACGCACAGCAAAGTCAAAGAATGGGAGTTCAGCAACAATGTTGCACAGGATGTGCAGCGCAACAATGTTGCGGAGGACACACACAACATTGCGATCATTTTACAGTTTTTATTATCTACGTTTTTATTTTCTACTCACCTCGTCGGCCTTTTGCTGCATTTTGTCGTTTGTCTGTATTGTTGTTGTTCGTTGATTGCTGCAAAAATAGTATTTATGGCAATTAGAAAACACCAAATCAGCCAAAATATATATAAAAAAAAAATGTAACGAAAAACAATCAAGCAAGGAAAACAATTACAAATGAAAAACACTTTCACTACCAAAAAAAATTAAAAACCAGAACAGTAGCTTAAATATAACAATATAATATAATAATGCAATTATTACAATTGTAATTGTTAAACAGTTGCAGTTGTATGTACTGCCGCCAAGAGCTGCTTTTAAACTTTTGTTTAGCTTGTTTTTTTCAACGCGCGCGCGCAACACAAAAAATACGCAAAGGTAACAACAAGCAAGAAGCACAGGCTAAAGACGAACGAAACAACAAATTGATAATGCGTGAGAGGTAAATAAACGCGTAATGCACGACCAGCACGCAGCGCTACAAAATAACAACTGACGGTACGAAAAGCAACTGACGATAAACACTGCAGGCAAGCGCAGTGGAAAAGCTCGCAGCACATGAAACTCACACACACGTACACTTATACGTACACATACACAGAGCACTTTAGCAGTCGAACGGCAGCGAACGCGCGCAGTTATTCGGCGACAGTTGGCAGCACTGTATTAGTATTTTTGGTATTTTCAAACAAACGCAAGTGGATTGCGCTAAAGTTGCCACCTATTTATGGTGCAGTTAATAAATTTAAAATATATAAAGCGCTTAAGTTCTTCGAGTACATTTTTATGAGTTACTAATTGCATAAGTTAAATTTTAGAAAACTTATTAAGTTAATAACTCTGTCTATACCTTTGAGGTTAGGTAATATGTATGTATGTAATATATATTCTAACACAAATTCAAATAAAAGTGAGCGCGCGCTGCAACTCGCTGCTCACTTGCCTATAAAAATACCAAATTGCTGGCTTTTTTGGTGCTTGAACGCAACACAATCGATTTATCGGCAGTTGCTATCGTCGTCATAACGACCAAATATTCAACTACAAAAATAAGCTAACGCTGATAAATGCAAACAATAGTTCGACAATAAGACTCCAAAATGTACAAAAATAGCGCACCAAAACGCACGGGTATTTATCGTGTGAGTGGGAACATGGCCGACTTCCAGCTCCAGGTCAAACTGCGTCACATAAGCGAGTGGCTGCCAGTGCCAAAATTTGAATATTCCGGCGCCAATGCCACGCACGGGGATCACTATCCGGAAAGTCCAGGCAGCGGTGGCTATAGCGATTGTTTTATATACGTGCCGCATGACGAGCATAGCGGCAATAACTATCACAATTACTATAATTACTATCATCCGGGCAGCGAGTATCCTGGAAGCAGCAGCAGGCACACCGAGAGCAGCAGCTACACCGGTCGCAGCCACACTAGCCGGACCAGCCACGGCAGCCGCACTGGCAGCAGTGTCCAGGCACCATCACAGTCACTGGAGCTGAGTGCACTGCAGGATCAGTCGACAGGTGACCATTTCCACACGCTGAACAGGGAACTGTTTAATGGAGCCACCGCTAACATCTGCATTGGCTGGCAACAGAAGCACTTTAGTCACAGTGAGCTGCAACGCTATTCGGATGTGAGCAAGTGCGTCACTACGCTGCAGCGTCGCTACAATCGCTGGACACAGGACCATATGGAGTTGCAGTACCAGTATCAACGGCAGCAGGAGCAGCGTGAGCGTAGGCAGGAGGCGCGGCAGGAAGAGGTGCGTGTGCGTCGGCGCAAAGCAAAGAAGAAATCAGGCAGCTCCTCAATGACGCCAATCTCCTCGCTGGGCATGTCCGAGTACAGTCTGGAGCCGCCGCCGTTTCTGGAGGATCCCAACTTTGCGGCACGCACCTGCCTCATACACACACTCATCGATGCGGATCTCGAGGAACTGGAGGACTCGAAGCTGCCGCCGGAGGCACATCAACTGCACGACGAAGGATTTCAGCTGATGTATGTCTACGCCCAACTGCAGCGGGACACGCTGCTTCTAAGCATGCGCTACTCGCCAGCCCAGGGATTGCTCTACGTCTATCCGGACTTTAACTTCTGTGCGGATGACATGGACTATGTGCTGGAGATTGAGAATGACTGCAGACAGCTGTACGCCTACGGCTTTCAGAATATCACTCCACTGCGACCATTACGGGAAGAGGAGCACCAACAGCAGGTCGACACGGAGGATCAGACTTGTCCCGATGAAGATGACCAGTCGCTGGCTGCGTCTGATGCTAGCGCTGAGCAACTACTCTCCCACTACCAACGGCAACGTGCTCGAGCCGCTGAGATGCGTCGCCTGCTGCAGTTTTCCCTGCCTCCCAAGCGCATGCGGCGCGTCTCGCTGCTCCTGGAGCTGCGGGAAGCGCAGTACTTTGAGTATCCGAACATTCATGTGCGCTACTATATGAATCCGCCCATGCACTCGGTGCTGGAGCCGGCGCATCCCGAGGATCCCTTTCCTTTGCGCGGCGCCACTGCCACCTGCGTGGCAGCTGGTGACGGCCGACTGGCGCGTTTCTCCCACTGCTGGCAGCTAACGTTGCTATGCGAGGAGTCCCACGAGACCAGCCAACTCCTGCACATCTACTTCGAGGTGATCAGCATAGATAATTGGGAGCGGGAACGCTGCGAGGGCTATGCGCACTTCTCCTGCCCGCTGCTGGCGCCGCTGCCAGCGACCGCTGTGTCTGGCATACAGCTGCAGTGCATCCGCCCGGTGGGTGGCTGGATGGATGCTCTCAATCGTTACTTTATTGGCGGACGTACGTTGTTCGACTTTGTAGGCTACTTCCGCTCCAGGGACAAAGCTATGCACAATCGCCTGGAGCTGGAGAAGGAGAATGTCATGCGCAGCACGGGAAAGCTGCTGTTCCGCGTTCAAAAGCTGCAGCAGCGCCAGCAGCAACTGGTCGATGAACTGGGCACCGATGACAGCGATGAGGACAGCTTCAAAAAGTCCGTTGCAACAACAACGACAACCCTGGACGAGGTGCTGGCCGCCTATGTGGAGGCAAGAGAGCGCGTTCAGTCTCTGTTGGGCAATGAAATGGCTCTGGAGAGAGTCTAGCGCGGCATACTTCCAGGCGATCGTATCGCCGGAGTTCCAAAATAGCTTAACCCTGAGTGCGCCACAATATAATGTTGCATACTCGAGGCTGACTGTACTGCCACAGGGACAGACTGTACTGCGTCATGGCGCCCGAGCAGGGACAATCTGATTATTTGAAATCCAATACAAGCTCTGCCAATTTTTTACGACCAATAAATCTATTTTAAGACTAATGTACAGTAATAATTGGCTTATACTGTTATACTGTTTACATAATCAGCAGAGCACAGTCAATCATTGCATACTTAAGGGCAACTGTACAACTGAAGTGGCACCCGAGCAGGGACTTTGCACATTAGTATAAGCACACACAATTGCTTTTGATCCATATATGCAGGGGTACCACAAGGTAGTGTGCTTGGCCCTACACTCTACTCTCTGTTTACTGCTGATATGCCTACGGCGCGAGCAATAACAACGCTAGGTGAGGACAACGTATTAATCGCAACATACGCAGATGACACGGCAATTCTTACCAGGAGCGGTAATATCAGTGAAGCTACAGAAGCACTACAACAGTATGTAAGCAACTTCGAAAATTGGGCTCGTAAATGGAATGTTGGTATCAACAGCAGTAAATGTGACAAGGTGACCTTCACAAGACGATCTCAGTCCTGCAGAGGCATTACAATGCTGGGCTCCACTTTAACACACAAGAGTTTCCACAAATATTTAGGCGTCTTACTTGACAGAAAACTGAATTTTAAGGCTCACACTACAATGATCCAGCGATCGGTATTGGGAAAAGCTGGTAAAATGGCGTGGCTTCTAACCCCTAGCAACAAGTTATCCTTGTATAGCAAGGTGGCAATATATAAAATGATACTAAGCCTCATTTGGAAGTATGCCTTACCAATCTATGGAATTGCTGCAAAAACCCAAAATCTTTAGAAAAATGTGCAACGCTCCTTGGTATATGCGAAACAGGGACATTGAAAACATTTGTAAGCCTTTTCCCTTTCCCTTTATTTACTTTCCTATGTACAACTGATTAAGCTTCCACTAAGGTAGCAGAACGCTTGTTAAATAATAAAATACACATTTTTAATAAAAAAAAAAAGCCACCTACACTCTCAAAAAAGGCACCTCCCCTGCGGCATACTTACATGGTGAGCTCCTAGCCCAGAAGGATGCTTACAAATACCTTGGAGTCACCCTAGATAAACGGCTGACTGACAGCTGGTGTCTTGGCTGCTTAATCCTCGGAACAAGTTATCCCTGAAGAACAAGGCCAACATCTATAAAGTCATTCTGGCACCCATATGGAGATATGGTATCCAGGTATACGGCAAGTCGAACCTCCGCAAAATACGAGTTGCCCAATCTCAAATTATGCGAAGGATGTCTGGAGCTGCATGGTGCATACGCAACAAAGACATTGAAGCAGAGCTTCAGGATTCTAAAATCGGAGATACGATCAATCGTCAAGCTGCCGTATACCTGGAAAGACTTGCACATCATCCGAACCAATTAGCACCAAGACTCCTGAGAGGTAGTCGGCATTTTAGAGCAAGGGTAAGAAGGAGACTCCTGAAAAAGTTCACCCAACTGACCTACCCAGCAGAACCATCTAACTGTCAATATCTCAGTCATGTATCCTATTATCTAGGCTTAAGTATGTACAGCTGTATATATAAGGTGGAATATTTATAATTTCATAGTATAAGTTACTATTAACAGTAACTAGTGGCGACCAAGGAGGGACTTTGTATATACACTTACATATGTTAACTATACTTAGTATACTTATTACTTATTAACATATACAGTTATTAACTCACCTGTTAAGCTGCACTCTTTAATGCTCTAGGATCGAAGTAGTCCTTGAAGTGCCACGCCAGAATGCGATTCACTGCATACTCGTGCCGCTGGAGCAGGCACTTTGTATACACAGTTACATATGTTAACCATCTTATAAACTCAGTCAATCTCTTGTATTGCTGACACTTTAATACTCTAGGATTGAACTCCATACAGTAGCACTTCAAGGTAATATTCACTGCATGCTTGCAGTATTAATTCAGCCAATATCTTTTATCACTGAAACTCTAAGGCACTAGGATTCAGCTACTCCATGAGATGCAACTCTCAGAGCTATTCACTGCATCTTTCCTCCATGGCGCCCGAGCAGGGACTTTGTATAAGCAAAACATATTTCAGCTCACCATATCTCTTCCTTTACTTAATCTCTGAAGCACTTTGATTCAACTACTCCACAAAGTGCAACTGCAGAGTTGTCATCACTGCAGACTTGCAGGGACTTAGGACAACCAGTCAGATATGGTAACTATAGTATAAGCTCAGCCAATATCTTGTATTACCGAAACTTTTTAGCACCATGATTGAACTTCTCCTTAACTGCAACCTTAATAGGATATTCACTGACTTAGGACAACCAGTTACATGTATGTTAGCTATAGAACAAACCCGGAAACTTTACAGCACCACGGAACGGATCCTCCATAGAGCGTAACTCCCAAATACTTTTCACTGCACTTTAAAGCACTCGGATTGTAGCGCTCCATGAAGAGTTACTCCACAATCCTATCTGAATCCTGTATACATACTGCACACTTGCATCATGGCGCCCGAGCGGGGACTTTGCATAAAAACTGATGCATATGTTAAGTATCGTATAGTATAGTATATAAGTATATATAATTCAGCCAATATCTTTTGTTGTTGAAACTGTAAAGTACTTGGATTTCGCTCCCAAAGTACTTTTCACTTTTGAACCATGGCGCCCGAGCAGGGACCTTGTAAGCACAGGCATATATGTTGCACATTCACCCAAAATATTTTATTACTCAAACTTTAAGGCACTCGGATTGAAGTGCTCCATGAGGAGTTACGCCTTAATCCTATTCACTGAGACACAGACTGGCGCCCGAGCGTGGACCTGGGTACAGTCTGGACGAATCCGAAGGCACCGTTAGTTAGTTTAGCCATTTTATTTACTACTAATATCACTCAGTGTATATACATATATATATTCATACATAGATTCATTGTCATGTTCGCTTGCGTGTTGTCTTGTCTTGTCTTGTCTTGGGGGTTTGGGCTGGGTTCTTTGTTTCTTTAGGGTGTTTTGGGTAAAGAGAGTTCTTCGTTTAGAGGGGATTTATACCATATCGTACATATTGCATATTGTATACATATAACACTCTAGGAGGATAAAAAAAAATTTAACTATACGTTAATTTCCTGTTGCGCTTAGAAAACTAAATACTTGCTGCTTAGGGTCAAGGGTGGGGGCATAGACACTTATGCCACCGGCAGGTACTCGCGCGATGGCGTATCGATGGGGTCTTGGGGCGGCAGATAAACGTAGCCGTTGCCATTGCCGTTAGCAGTGTTGCCGCTGCCGGGTCCATAGGGATTGCCGGAGCCAACTCCGTTGGTGTTACCATAGGTGTTGCCGTAGGCGTTTCCATTGGTGTTGCCGTTGCCGCTGCCGGGTCCGTAGGCATTGTTGGAGCCGAGGCCGTTGCCATAGGGATTGCTGTTGTAGTCATCGCCGGGACGGCTGTAGCTGTAGTCGTCGCCGCTCTGGCCGCTGCCGCGCAGGGGTCCCTGGTCGGCGTTGAGGTTCTGGTTGAGGAACTGGAAGCGGTTCTTGTTGCCCAACAGGCTGCTGGGATCCACGCTGGGCTTCTGGCCAGTAGTCGCCAAAGGTTGTGGCCTGCAACAAGAGGAAGTCGGTATAAGCTTCAGTTGATCAAGGGTTGCTCCAAAGCTGCACTTACTCGGGAATGTCTAGGTCCAGCTCGGTGATGGGATGGTAGCCGAACTCGTCAGCTGTATAACGGGTCTTGTAGCGTTTGCCATCGGCGCCAGTGAAGGAGTAGGAGCCGCTCACCACGAAGGTCTTGTCGTCCCTCAGTTTGCCCACGCTGTTAACCTCAATGCCGTTCTGGGTCTTCAGTCTGCAAGGATTGGAGGAAAGGATCAGCGATTGTACGACGACAGTTTGTAAAATTTCTTCAAGCGAAAGATAAACCCTGAAGAGTTAAAGAAATCGATAAGTTTGAACTTACTCTAGCTTGAACTTCTTGCCGGAGTTGTAGCTCTGTAGCTTCTCGGTCTTGGCCTTCATCACATCGCCGCTGAAGTGCACCGCCGGCTTGTCATCGTCGATGTCCTCGGGCAGGGTATAGATATCGCTGGGATCGTATTTGAACAGATCCAGATTGCGATCTGTTAGATGTTTAACATCGGCCACGGCCAGCGCCACAAAGCATAAAATCAGCTAAGAGAAGATGACGAAAAGGCATATATAATTAGTTAGATTCGATTTCGATAGATGATTATGTTTAGGATCATAAACGATGCTGTCAGATCCGAACAAGTTGTGGCGCATTTTTTATTATTTTATTGTGTTATTATTTTTACGATCGTCGCATAAATCACAGGCAAGTGGCTTTTAGTCTGTGCCAAGTGTCACACGAGCTGCTTTTTAATGTTTCCATTTTTTATTCAAAGCTGAAGCTGCAACAACAACAACAACAAAAACAACAGCAATTAATCAAAGTCGCAGCGGGCGCGCGCGCGTTTTGCTAGCGTTTTGTTGGCGTCTTTAAACGCTTGCGCTGCCGCTTCGCCTTGGACGTCGTCAATTTGTCTCGTCTGTTCATTGCTTGTTGTTTTTATACCCTGTACACCTTAATAATGAGTTGAAAGGGTATAATGAAATCAGAGAATGGTGTGTTACAGACATATATATAGTATATATGCCTGAACAAACAGACAAATCTGGCAGATAATTGCTGGCAGCGTTTTTAGGCGCGTTTTTTGACTCTATATATTAAGACAGGGTATGTCCAAGTTGAACCCCTTCTATGACTTTTAATGCTCTTTGATTAGAGCTTAAGACTTTAAGCCGTTTCAATGTTTGTCGTTGGTTTCGGCCGCGTTCTTTGGCTGCTCTCAAGGTGCTCCGTAAGTGGCTAATTGCCTAAGATTGTAGCTCGGATTTTTGTTGACAGTGTCAAATAACGGAACAAGAAGTTGGTTAAACTCAAATTAGTTAAAGCCAAGTTGAGGGCATGAGATGAAAGAGATAGAAAGAGCTAGAGAGGGAGAGGGAGGTGTCCTTTCTATAAAAAACGTTCATGGAAAGAAGGAGGAAGGAAGTGCCGAACTCCTAATTAAATTAATTAAATAATTAAAAATAAATATTTAATTCATAAAAAAAACTATTCAATAATATAAAAACAGCAGAAAAAAATAAGAAAAAATAAACCAAAAATAAAAGCAATTTAATTGAAGTTAAAATAATAAAAAATAATTGAAGTCTAATCAAAATGAAACCCCAAATACTTAGCAACCTCTCAAGCTATAGAGAGATATATATTAACACCTCTGTGTACACTTTTCAGGAAGTTTCTAAGGGATATATAAAGCAAAACACTTGGAAGCACATCCATTCACAATTTCGAGCAGCACAATACAAAAATTTCTTTTACTTTTTAACATTTCTTTCTTTTAATTCTTTGTTTATATTTTTTAAGTTTCATAATTTATTTCGCATTTTACTTTCATTAGGCACTTTGTCACTTTGAGTTCATTCGACTTACAAAACTCTTCATGTTTCTGTGTCAGTTGCTGAGCTTGTTTCAGATAGAAATATCCTATGGATGGATGGAACTGTGGGACTCCCTGCGAGACGTGCGTTGCGCACAGGTTCTAACAAATAAATACAAACGCTGCCACTTCTTGTTTCCTTATATATGATCTTTAGATAAGCCCAGAGACCGTCGACGACGCTGCCGGCGTCGCAACGTGGACCGCAAAAGCCAAAAAAAAAAGAAAAAGAAAAAAAAGAAGACCCAACCGAACCGGACAACGAACCGCAGTACGGAGATGCGGACATTACGGATTGTCAACGCTGTTTTGGGTTGCTAGGTTGATGGGTTGATGGGTTGTTGGGTTAGTTAGTTGCTCTGCATAGATGTAACTGTTATTTTTTTGGGGGCCACCTTACTCGTTACACCCTACCGCCCTGCCCCGTGCCACCCTGCTCCTCTACCCTCTCCCCTTTCCCCGCCTCCTGCCCATGAATATGGATAGAAATCTGGTTTTCTGTACGTAGGTTTTAGGTGTATAGAAAACAACAAATTAGAAAACCGCCATCATCGAATTAGCATACGCGTTTAAGTTTAATGATATTTATTAAGTGTGTGCGAGCCTCATATACATATACATACATACATACATATATATATATATATATATATATGTGTAGCTAGCATTAATTTTTTATAAAGCGTACAATTTTTTTTTCATATTAAGTTTTTTCCATTTTATTTATATATATTTCTTATATTTTTTTTTCTTTTAATACGACAGCGGGGGAAAACATGCATAGAAGCGTTAATATATGCGAATCTAAGTTGTAGCTGGTGGTCGCCGTTTCGATTTGGGAGTCCATTTGGAAGACCAGTTTAGGATTTGAAGAGTTTAAGTGGTCCCATGCACTGTGAAATCTGAATTCAATAATATCACATCGATGGATCGATCGCTTATGCTAATCAAATTACGAGTATGGCTTCATTTTTCTTCAATTTTCAGTATGAATGATGACCACGACGCCGACGCATCGGGATTGCTTCCAAATGGATATGGACAACATTTGACAAATGGTTCTCTGTACAAATTATCCGAAATAAACGAGTACCTCTCCACATTCTATTATTCTATGTATATTAATTCGAATGCCTTCAGCTCGGTATGTTAATGCATGTCTCGTTTAACCTTCGCTTAATTAGCCGTTCCATTTGGGTCTTATCACATTTATCAAAGCCGCTCTTTGATCCGATCACCATAGATTCTAGACTCTAGACTCTAGACTCATTTCGGATTCAGATACTCTGGGAATGCGAGGCTGATGGCTTTAAATCAAGTCTGCCAACCATTTGGCAAATAGTTTGCCTAATTTCATCATAATATTATTATCACTACCTTGTCTCTAACTAAGCTTACTGCCTTGTTGCCAATTGGCAGTGTATTTTTGGGCGCTGTTGCCAAGTTTCACTTTAAAATTCCATTTTTTCTTTTAATTTTTACACCTTTTCTGTATAAGCAGCTCCCATTGCTGCCAAATTTCATTCAAAAAAAAGAGCCCAGATGATTAGAAATGCCAAGCGATGCCTTGTTGCCAATTTTCAGTGCATAATGTGCGATGTTGCCAAGTTTCATCAAAGGTCCCACTTTTAAATACCTTTCCTGCCTTTTACTTCTTATACTAATACTTTTTTATATCAACAAGCAGCTCCCATTGTTGCCAATTTTCATCAAGAAAAGAGAGCAGAATATGTCAAGCGATGCCTTGTTGCCAATTTGCAGTGCATAATATGCGATGTTGCCAAGTTTCATCAGTCAACATAAAACAGGAGAGTGTCTCCATTAAAATACCTTTTCTTTCTTCTACTTTTTATATGTTAAACTACACATTTCTCTGCATTGTTGTCAATTTTCACTAAGCTCTGTTGCCAAATTTCATCAATTTCATTTGTAGTTCGATGCCTTGTTGCCAATTTTCAGTAAATAATGTACAAAGATGTCAAACTTCTTCAATTAAGTTCAAGCAATGGAGTGTCGCCTTTCCTTTCTTCTACTTTTTTATATGTCATGAGTAATTTCTATGCGATGTTGCCAATTTTCAATAGGCAGCTGCCACTGTTGCCGAATTTCATGAAGAAAAGATAACAGATTAGCAAATTTGTGAAGTTTGTTGCCAATATTCTAGTGTGCAGAACTGCAAGACTAGTCAGAAGAGTGGCATCAGAATGCTGTCACGTGCTAAGCCCAGATCAGATAATAAGTTTAGACCAGAGCCAGAGTTATGGCTATGGAAGCAGAAGCAATCGGACCGGACCGACAGATCCGATGGATATCATTAATGATGCTTTTAGTTTTCGTTTATGCTTAATAACCCCAGACGAATGCCGCTTAGCATTCATATTTTAAGAAGCCTCGCAAAGCTCTGATCTTTTGAGTTTGGTCAGGTTTACGCAGCTACAAAGATATTAAGATATAAAGATACTTTTTGCTGGCTGCTGCTGCCGTCTCCACTGACAAATTATTTCTGCTGGTAATGTCAGAATTAATGAAAACGTTAACCGCTTTCAGCAGATTGTCAGCTGGCCAAGATATGTTCGGCTCTTGATCACGATAATGATGGCTTTTGCCTTGGATTATGCATAATAGCCCAAATGTTTCAAGACGAGACAACTGAACGATCAGAAACTACATAAACAAATATCTCATAAACGCAAGTCAAGTCCAAACTGATTTATCTGACACGCCCAGCTGACACTTGTGGAGTGATGTCTTCACCAGACCCAATCGAAACGAGATTCGCTTAACGGCTTAAAGAAACGGCTAAGAAACTGGCTCTTAACATATGTGCCACAAGGTGGTCTACAGCTTTCTAAGAACTCTATTGGATCCATGTCAAAGAATGGGTAAGTGAATGTATAGGGGCTAATGATGATTTATTCAGGCTGCTCTTCTATGTGAAGAATCAAAATTTATAATCCGTGGAAGAAGAGAGCATAAGGATCTCATCAAGCTGGAATGGTCCTAATATAATCCATCTCAAAGATAGTGTAAGAACCTAACACTTAAGTTCTTCGAACTCACTTAAAATCCAAGCTGAAGAGAGAAGAGGCATCTTTCCTTGGTGTAGATTATATTTGAACAAATCTTCGGAGTGTTTTAAATTATGAACAAAAAAGTTAAGGATCGTCTTTTATGTTTTCAATATGCCTTATTCTATGATATTACAACCCATGCCGAAGACAGTATCAGAATACAAGTTTAGGTTCTTCAATATCACTTATAATCCAAGCTGAAGATGAAGTAGGAACCTTTTTTAGTGTAGATTAAATGTTCACAGATTTTCGGAGTACTATAAACCAATCTAAGGAAAAAGCATAAGAAGCTTTTCTACCTGGTATATTCGTGGTATAATACCAGTTAAAGAAAGTATAGTATTGGGATCTCTTATAATAAAAAGATATAATCCAAACTAAAAATAAAATTTGAATTTCTGCCTTGTGTTTAAGTTTTCGGAGTTTATTAAGTCACGCTAAGAAAAGTACAAGGATCTCTTTTAACTCCACTTTTAAGTCTTCAATTTTCCCTGTTCTATTATAATCCATGTCAAGGATATTATAAGATTGTCTTATATTAAAAGAAAACCCACTTAGAATCCAATCTAAAGGCTTAAAAATATTCGGAGTATCATAAAACATGCTAAAAAGAGTTTAAGAATCTCCTCTAGGTGGATCTTTTCTATTATAAGCCATGCCGAAGGAGGTGCGAAAGTCTCTTATATTGCATGATTTGGGCTCCTCAAACCCACCAATAATCCAGTATGAAGAGAGAATAAGGACCTCTTCTATATTTGGGTTAACAAATTTCGGAGTTTCACCAACCATTTCAAAGGAAGTATAAGACTCTCTATTAACTGGTGTCTTCCTACTACTGTATAACTGTATAATCCACGTCGAAGAAAGTGTTAGGATATTATATTTAAACCCACTTCATAATCAAAGCTGAAGTTGGAGTAGGAGTCTCTTCTTTGTCTAGAAAACCTCGGAGTCTTTTAAAACATGTTGAAGCAAGTATAAGGAGCTCATTTCTATTTCATTTGAGTCTTCAGGCTGTCTTATATCCTTATAAACATTCTATGTGTAGACTTGGACTTAACGAGTCTTCCAACTCTTCCTAGTCTTCTAATCAACTCACAGCTAAGACCGAGAATAGAGTAAGGATCTATGTTGTTTTGCTGACATGGGCTCATCGAATCTTCTAAGTGTAGGCCACAAATGAGTCAGTCCATTCTGAAGAAAGTGTATGAATGGGTTTTATATGTAGATTTCGGGGTTTACGAACTTTCATGGAACTGCAGAATGAGTCATGGCGCAATTCAGGCGAAGCGGTAAAAGTCTCTGTGTCGCCTGGTAACATAAATATGTATACGCATCTGTGTATGTATATGCAAATATCGATACATTATCGATAATAAAACAATTATTGCTCTGTTTTGGGCTAATTTGCAATTTTAATTAAGGCAAATTCGACAACGAAAAGAAAGTGTTTCTTATTTCGTATTAATTCCTTTTAGCAAATTAACAGATATTCCAAAGACGACAAAGACAACGACGACGACAACTCCAACGACTTGTTACGCATCTATCTATCGCTTTTGAAATGCGCCGATATCGAGGTTTATTTATATATTTATTTAGTTATTTTTTGTTTTAAATATGCTTTTTGTTTTTTTTTTCTATGCCGTCTTTTGTTAGATAATAAAGAAGGCAATTAAATTTGCGGATCGATAAATTAGCAATTATGGAAGCAGAAGAAACTGAAAAACTAAAAAACTAACGAAACAAGATTTCCGAGAAGCCGCAAATCTACATACTATTATAGTACTATTATTATATGTAAAGTTATGTAAAGTCCCAGAGCGTAAATGATTCGTAATCCGCTGAAATCATAAGCTTTATTCGTAGAGGAAACTTCTGGTTAGTTGCACTTGCCGCGAAGAAAGACGCAGATCAGCTGATCATTAAAACCTTTTCTCAGAAACCGAACAGAAATTTAAATAAAATATTACATATATATTCATCTATCTGGTCTCTAGTCTATACTCGCAAAAACTGAACATTCCAGATTCGATCTCAGCTGTCAGATTTGGAGCATTTTGTGGCTTATTAATTTAAATTATTATAATTGATATTTTATGAATGCATTTGCACGCCATGCGCCGCCTCATTTATTCACGATTCCCTCTAAACAATAAGATCCAGCCAGATGAGATATGATAACTGCTCAATGGAGATCGTTGTCGCTTTTAATATTATTCCTTTTGTCGACAGATTTAAGCCATAAATAATATCTAACTGGCTTTATTATAGAGATACCCTTCTTTATGAATACCAAAAGGGTATATTAAGAGAGAGTAGTATGAAGTCCTTGAGAAAGTGAAGCTTGAGAACAGACTTAGTCTCAAATTCAAATCATAAATTATATTGACAACTTCTCTGATTCATAGACTCAAAGGTTGAACTGTCATTTTGATTTATTATAGCAATTAACATAAAGCAACTTGATCCAGCATGAAAAGTTTTATGGAACTTTTATAGCAACTCCCAAGCCCAGTCTTAGCTTGAGCTCTATAGAAAGAGCAAAGTTTCGAGGACTATAACTGAATCTACAGTTTGAACAATAGAATAAGTTTTCGGACTTTACTCGGAGGCTTTAAAGTAAGGGTGTTTTAGTCAAAGAAATCCCTAGAAGCTTATGGAAAGTAAAGAGGGTTCTGCAGCTTCTTAAGTTCGAAATGTTCCAGGAAAAGTGGGATAAGCATTCGGCTTAAAGCTGATTGATTGAGGTAGCTTAAGTTGGTTATATATAGTATATATCCATATAGTAAGATCCTAAGATTTGATATAAGTAGTCTACCCCTAGCCATAAGTCAACTCAAGGGAATCTGAGCAACCTGACCTGATCTGAGCAAGAAATAATTATATTCCTTTGATATTCATTACTTCAGTATCATTATTATAAGTAGCGACTCAAGGTAAGGGTATGCCCTAGTCAGTCATTTTATGTGCGACTCGACTGAACTAAGCACAAGGAAATACACGGGGCAACACCAATTAGAACGGCGAAAAGAATATAAAGAAAAAAAGGTTAAAAAAAGAAGAATAAAAATAAAATAAAGAATAAAGAAGAAAAAAATAAGTTGTATACTACACAAAACTTTTGGCAACGCTAGAAACAAAGTCAGCGCCATGAAATCCGAATTCGAGTCCGAATCCGAATTAGAATCAGGTTTTCATATTGATTTTTGGTATTGGTTCTGGTTCTCTGTGGTCTTTGACCGGTTATGCATATGAGCCTCCTCGCTGCTGCTCCTTTTTATGGCTGTTTTTATGTTCCTACTCTTCTTTTTTTTTCTCTTCTCTTTTTTATTCGCATATATTTATAATGTCTTACAAATAAATTACCAATCCGAAATTTGCATAAGCTAAATAGAAAGCTAAACACGTTTTGCTTTTACCCGAAACGTAAAGTTTTTGTTTTTTTCCTCAGCTTGTTTATAGTATTTTTTTTCTACTATTATTTATCGCATAGATGCGATTATCAATTTGGGTATTGTTGGGTAGGTGGATCGATCTACTACGTAAAGTATTAGATAACTATACGTTGATCTATTCTTATAGTTTTTGGTCAGGAACTAGTCATAAATTCAGATGTGAGCCAGTTCCAGCAACTGATCTCATTTGAGGCGTGAAACAGAGCTGCATATTACCAGAAAACTGTCAACACCCAAAATAAATACATTTATAGCGATTTCTACCCCGTTGACGAGATGTTCAACGCTTCGAAGATCGTCAATTCAAATTAACACACGATAAAAACTAAAAGCCATAAACCTATAATAAAAACTAAAGCTCGACTAGCCTATGCTCTATGGAAATATGAAACAGTTCCAAATAGATTAAATATGCCTAAAGATTTCCAAGATTTCCTATAAAATGACTCAAATTCCAAATATATTGAACAAGTCTATGACTTTCGAAGATTTCCTATAAAAATTTCCTATAAAATAGCTCAGCCATAGCTCAATAAATGAATCAGAACCAACTAGATTGAATATGTCCTTAACTTGCCAAGATTTGCTATAAATAATTCCCCATAAAATCACTAAAAGTTGAATGGAAAAATGAAATTATTACAAACCTATTGATTAAGTCCTTAACTTTTCGAAGTTTTCCTATAAATAATTTCCAACAAAATAACTCTAAATTTAGTTAAATACTTATACAAAAATCATAAAAGGTTTCATAGCTTTATTATAGCTTAATCAAGCGATCAGTTTTATGGTTACAGGGTATAAAAAAGAAACATGGGTTAAATGCCATAAAAACGATCGTTATGTGTGTGTGTGTGCGTGTGTGTTTGTGTGTGATTTTTATATATGTCTCTGGTTGTTTTATCTTTTAATTATAATTTGAGTACTAATTATGTTAAAAATGTTCAGCGAATGGAACAAATTTCAAGTGCAGGCGATTGCTCCCTGGAAACGCAGCATAAAACAATCTAAAAAAAAAGTACTTCCACACCCCTCCAGACAACTTCCCCTCTCAGAGAGATATATTGATATATCTTATTAATACAGTTATCAAGTTTAACATGGACATAAAAATATATTTTACGACTTGTTTATTAATAATATTATAATTTATTTGAGTTTTCCGCAACGTTCGACCCCCCATAAAACTCGTACCAAAGCGAGTTTCTTTATATCGTTAACTATTCCACATGTGTGTGTGTGTTTGGGTGTGTGTGTGTCTAAAAATAGCTGTGCAAAGCGCTTAAGAACTACTCACACTTAAGAGCTGTTAAAGTCTTTCAATCAAGTGCAATGCATCAACAGATATTCATTAAATAAACAAATCATCAATCAATTTGCACCAATCATTTTGCCAAGCTTTCCATCAGAACTGACTAAGCCTATTAGAAGTAATTGTAGCGCACACTCGAATACCACACAAGTCGAACCAACTGAAACGTCACAAATCACAAATCAATGAAAAAATCGCCCAACGACACGAAGACACTTGCTCCAGTTCCGAAGGTTTACAGTGCCAGACAGCGCGACTCCAAAGACTCACAAACAAACAGACAGACGGACAAACATACAAACAGACATGCGATACATACATACATATGATATGTGTGCATGTGCGTACAAAGCCTCTCTCACAGCGTGCGAGAGAGCGCGCGCGCGTACGACTCCAATGAAGAGAGCGGCAGCGCGTGTGCTGCTGATAACAAAAACAACAACAACAGCAGCTGCTGCCTCGGGGGGTTACAGTTACTTTATGAAGCTCGCTCTCAGCGTGAGCGTGTACATACATATATGTATGTATATTTGTACATTTGTATTTTTTATCTAGCTCAGCGACGCGTGCGACGCATGCGCAGCTTACATTAACCATTGTTGTCGCGTGTTGTTGTTCTCTTTGTCTCTTCTAATTTCCTTTTATTTGTTTATTCATTCGCCGCTTTTATCTTACACATGTCGCGTTTTTTATTTTCTTGTGTCCCCTTCCTTTTTGCTTTCTTTGCGCTGCGCTCTTTGTTTTAGCTAAATTATTGCCGTTTTATTGCTTTTCATTGTTCTTGTTTTGCCTCACTTTGTGCTCTGTCATGATTTGCACCTGCATGAAAAAGCTGCGCTCACAAATTATGTTCATTAAGGCGCGCCAGTTGCGTGTGACAGTGTCTGCCAAAAGTTATCAACGGCAGCAGCAACCGCCAATGTCAAGGTAAAGACTTTGCTGCACGACTACAAGATACCCTGTAGCCAGCTGTAGATGTGGCTTATTAGGTGCAAACTAAATTTAATTCTCAATTTCACTTGAAAGCGTGCTCGAAGCAGTTCTGCTGCAGCGTTGCCACCTCTGAGAAAAGTCCTGTCAGAAATGTGCTGCCAGCTTATTGAAGTGTGCATTAACATTAATATTAAATTGATGTTAAGTAAAATGTTAGATATGAATATAACTTTTCGTCGGAAATGATAGCTTATGACTATGAAAGAATGAATTTTGGTATAATATCTTTCTAAGGAGATTCTAAGATCTAACGGGGTACATAAATTATATAAATTATAGACTTTAGTAAAAAGTATCTTTAACTTTTACAGTCTCTGAAATAAATGTTTGTTTAATCCTTAAAAGCTACAAAGTTTATATAAATCATATATTATAGCATATAGAAAACGTTTAACTTTGTAAGATGAAATTATGTTCTTGATAAAACCTATTTAGATATTTATATATATCTGTTTCTATGCTAAATAGTCTTGTAGTAAAGATTATTTTCTATACAACAGGCAATAACAAGTCGATATCGGTTGAAGCAGCTAAAGGAACTATTTTCTTTCCTTGTCTTTTATTATTTATATGATCCTCAGCATAATTCTGCTAGAAAAGATCGGTCGAAAGTAAAATGTATAGTGAACCAAGCTTAAGATACTTCAGTAAATACCATCATAATTGAACTATTCTATGTATCATAAGTCTTTTATCAGGTTTGTCGAGGAACAGTAGGTGGTGACTATATATCATAACATAAATACAATAGTAGCTATGCTCGATTAGAAGAGTTCTATTAGAACTAATAAAGGCCAATACACAACTTTTACTTTCACAGAAAAGCGTTAGGAACAGAAAACACCTTTCAAATCTAGAAGCCTCTTCAGGGAAATCCGGGTACTTGGGAATTGTAATTGATCACTAATTACCCTCTTAATATCTGGTTTGTCTGTTGTAGAAAGAATCGATCGAAAATTGAGTTTTCAATTGAAAATATTTTCTTTTCTTCAAGCAAACTCAGCACTTGGGAGTTGCTTTATGCCCTGTCAGTACTATTCGATCGAAACAGTAGACTATATTATGTGTATAGTTGATCGTCTATGGAAACCAGTTGGATATGCTTTTAATATCTTGTTAAGATCAACTTTCTATATCGCACTTTTGCTAGTGCTCAAATGAACAATCGATAGTGTTACTCGTTTTCTGTTCATAAGTTTTTGGGAGTTTTTAATATCTAGTTAGATCCGTGTTAGGGTTCAGACTCAGACTCTGAGTGTCTATCTGTGTGTTGGCTTGGCTTGGCTCATGTGATGCCATATGGCCAAACGGGTTTGTCCATTAGAAGCGACATGGCCAAAACTAGACGCACTTCTACTCACTCCAGTCCACTCCGATCCGCGTTAATCCATGAGTAATACATCATTTGATTAGTTTATTCACTGCGTGAGTGTGTGACTATCTGTGCATGAGTGTGTGTGAGTGGGTGTGTGTATGACTCTGTGTGTGTTCTTCACCATCAGCAGGTGCTGCTGCTGCCTGCCTAGCTGGCAATTTAATGGACACACTAACCAAGTTGGCGATCAATTCGGCATTTCCGCCTGCTGTTTAGGCGCAGAAATTTCTGAATTGACAGCTGCTGCGCCAATTAATCTAACATAAAAACCCAAATGGAAAATTAAGCAGAAAAAAAATTGAAAGAATGAAATATAAAAATAAAGAATAAAATAAGCAAAGCAAAATCCAGATAAATTGTTATAAATGTCTTTACGAATTAAGTTCATAAATTAAATCGCAGCAGCGAAAACAAAATGTCAGCCATAAATTTTCGTGTTCCAATAGTTGAAAGTCGTGTGCAGATAGGTTTCTGCCTCGGCATCAGGAAATTGGATACATCGACAGCTCGTGACGCTTCTCGCTTCCAATTCCATACACTCTATAAGTTTAATTCTTTTTTAAAGGGTATTCGTCGTATACAATAGACTATGTGAAGCGGTTTGTCGCTCAAAGTGAAAGAACGCAAAAACTGATTACTTTATAATATGTTTATCTATCCATCAGATAGATTTCTGTGTATACTGTGGACTTTATGCTTGTCTTATATCTTTTATCTACCTTTTCTGTATCTTTTATCTAACTTTTATCTATCATTCACTTATCTTATACTCTCCTCTACTTAAAACTCACCTGTCAGAGACAGCTCCATTATTTCAACTCTCTGTCCAAAGACTCATACCATAAGCATCCAATAGTCTCCACCAGAGCTGCCACCTTTTGTTAATATCAGCTGTGAACACTATACACATAGTTTACACCCTTTCACTAAGTCAGAAACCACTAACAAACTCTGATTCAAGCACTAAAAAGCACCATTCGTATAAACACTAAAAACTTGGATTATTTTCAGGATCTTTTCCATATCCCAATAAGAGTTGTCGTGTAAACGTTGTATTTCTCTCAATTGTATCCAGTTTAAAGATCACAGCTCAATATCCACCTACTAAGAATAATTTTGTTGTTTAATATCTCTTCCAATATCCTTTCAGAATACCCTTTACTTCCCCTTCCTTTCCTATGCTTATCCTCTTCAATTTTATATCGCTTCCATTCAATTTGTAGGGTATACAAACTTCGATAGACCACTTAACAATTCTCTTGTGTGTTTTATTTATTGCCGCAACACGAGAAGATTAATTAAATAATTTATATTTATGTATATTGCTCGCAGCATTAAGCGATTTATGTGCATTTGTCTGCCTAATTGAATTGATTGTCCAAAAGGTGAAAGGTTACTGCGCAGCGCCTCTTCTTGTACCCTACGCTGGACTTGGACAAATGTAGGGAAGCAGGCAGGGGGAGGTAAAATCACAATTGGCAATTAACTGTTTCCAAATTATATGGTTTGTGTGTATATATATCCTTGATCCAATCTAAGCAGCTGTGTCCTTGAAGTTTAGATTGTTTCTAGAAAGTCGTCGCTCTCAGGCAGTTTGAGAGATAGACATTTATTTTGTAGATTTCGGAATAGAAGAACAGAAGATAGAGACTCTTTCATCTTATACTCTGCTCAGGTTTTTCGATCTACGAGTAAGAAGAAGACACTTCCTAGTTCCTGTAGAATCCTCTTGTTATACGGCTGTTTGATCCTTTATCTCACAACTAAGTACGATGTATCCCTTACTCCAGCACACAAATCCTTTTCAAAATTCCTATTTTCTTTTTCTTTTTGTATTCAGCCTCAAACGAAGAGGAGAAGCAGCTTCTTTTGGCTTAAAGCTTCTCGAAGCTTCAAAGCTCACAATCTTAAGCATTAGCCAAGTGGTAAATCGCCTAGTAAATTTTTAAGTGTAGATTCAATTTAACAGCTGCGCCTCGAAGTAGGCAGCGATTTTTGTCTTCTCCGAGGCGCTGAAAAGAGCGCTATGAAAAATTTTCACTATTTGCTTCAGAGTAAAAGATATATGTACATATTATATAGACAGATTGGAAGTAGATCTGCACAGCTCTGCTGAGACCGCAATTGTTGTTATTTTATATTATTATTATTTGTATTTTCTAATTATTGTTGAGATTAACTTCTTTTTAGATATGTATTTTAAGGTATACCTGGGATATCTTCATCCCTTTTAGGACCTCATAAACTTCATGCTTTCAGCCCAGCTTAAGACTTTCACAATATACATTAAGTAGACTAGCGAAGTCTTCTTCTGGGAGAGCGAAGTGTTAGATCTCTCGGGTGGCGCCTCTTAAGCCTTAGCGGGGTCTTCTCCTGGTCAGCTCACTAGGTAATCGGTTTCTGTGGCGTTTCAGTCTGTCATTATACCGGCTGGAGTGGGTTGAGATAAACTGATAATCGTTTGATTAAAATAACTTTAACTTTAACTTATTATATAGACAGATCGGTAGATGATCTCTCTAAAGGCACTCACAGTTCCACTCAGCCTTTGGCTGCACACACTGAAAGTTTTTTTGTATTTTTTTAGATTTTATTTTATATATTTTTTTTACTTTGATTTTTTTTCGTTTTTCACTTGTTTTATTTAGGATTTATACAATAACTTAACATTTCTTGCTGTTTGGAATCGGAAATATACAATATTAAATATTGATTTCTGGTTGCATTTTCTTTTTAAATAGTTCACTGATTTTTCTTGATTTGCGTTTTGTTAATAAGTTGCTTCATTTTGCTTTTGTTTTCTTCTCTTTTGATTTGTTCTTTGAATTTTAATTTTCAATTAGCACATATTTTGGGTTTTCGCTATTAAATATTGTTTTCATTTTGATTTAATAATATTATTACATTTATCAAATGCAGCACATTAATGCTTAGGCTGTGTGTGAGTGTATGTGTGTGTGTGTGTGTGTGTTCTGCTTACATATTTGGTTTAGCTTTATGTAGATTTTTTTGTAGCTGGGCTAGCGAATTAACCCACGACATGCGCAAAATTTCACTAAGCTGCTCTGTCTATTTGTATATGTGGGTGTCGGTGTGTGTGTGTGTGTGTGTGGGCTGTTGGGTGGGTGGGTAGATGTGACACATACATACACACACACACACGCACAAAGGCTACGTTTCCTGATATCAAACAAGAATTTCCAGCAACTATTTTTGACATGTCGCACCCAAAAAAAAAATATCTCTGGCCTGCGTTATGTAACACTTTGAGAAAAGTAAGTTTCATGCTGAAAATGCGCATGAAAAGTGCATTACTTTTCCAGCAGGTGTCTAAGGCTGAATAACGTATACAGGTACAGCAGAGGTCAAGAAATTAGATCAGCTTTCTGGCTCTGAATGAAAGCATCCTGAAGTTAGAATGTGGTTTTCTGTGCGTTTTTCATGCGTGAAAGTACAACTGGGTGAGTTGGCTGGAAAATTGATGTTCACATATATGTGTGTGTGTTTGTATGTGTGTTTTATATATATATATATATGTATGTATCTATGTATTTCGTGTATTTTTTTGTTGTATATTTCGTTTAAGGTTTAACATTTAATTTAATTTCTTTACTTTCATCGTCATATAAATAGAAAATAAATACATTTTTTTGTTTGTTTTTGTTTTTGTTTTGTTTTTGTTTTGTTTTTGTTTTGTTTTTGTTTTGTTTTTGTTTTTCTCTTTTGTTATTTTCTTCTTTGTTTTGTTCTGTTCTTTATGCATGCAGGCAAAACTTGTATCGACTTTTTAAATTTCATCTTTAAAAAGCTGCACTAATTTTACAAATACGAAAAAAATATATATATATTTATATTTATGTATGTATGTATGTATATAAAGTCGAGTCACATTACAAAAAAAAAAAAGGAAAAATAATATATATATATATCTATATATATATATATGTATATATATATGATCAGCATCATAATAATCAACAGCTGATCGCTTTACGTGGTTCAACTTTAGCTTCGGCAATACACATATATATCCAGACTAACAATTATATATATAAATATACATATACATATATACATGCATACATATACATATGTATATAGTATACATATATATATATATGGATATATGATAGTTTAAATTTAAGCTGCGACTGCTGCACGTGGGTTAGACAGCGACAGCTATAGTGCACATTGAGTTTAGAGTGAGACAGTAAATAGTTATGTTAACAGTAAGAGTAACAGTTACAGTAACAGTAACACATATGTTAACAGCAACTGCACAACTGTTACTGCCACTGTTATTGTCACTTTTACTGCTATTTTCTTGGTTCTGTTCAGAGAGCTAAATTTTCGTTTGCTATCATTTTTTTTTTCTTGTTTCTTTTGATTTTAGTTTCTGTTTCTTGTTTCTCTTTTGCTGCTGGTTTCGTGTGTGTTTTTAGCAAGCGGCACTCAAATATCAACAGCTCCCGTTTTAATACCCTCCCAAAATATCGTTTAACATTAACATTAACATTAAATATGATACGCCCCAATCCCCCTAACAGCCCCCCTAAGCAGTTCCCAGCTCGTTGGAGGATTTGGCAATCCTTGTGCTGCACTGGGTACTCCTCTGGCTTCCCTCTCTCCCTCTCTCTTTCTCTATATGTATATCCTTCTTCTCTCTATATATTTGTCGGTAATTGTCTCGTCTGTTCTGCCTCTATGTGTGTATATATGTTGTGTGTGTGTGTGTGTGTGTGTGTATGTGTGTCTCGCTCTTGTCCTTTATCCTCGATCTCGTCAATTATTGCACCACACAGCAGCCCTTCTTCTTGTTCTTCTTCTCGTCGATAACCACGTGACTAGCCGAAGTTGGTCCAGGTACCACTTGCTTTGAGACTTGAGCCAGGGAAGTGACGCCGTTATTGCTCTCCGCTTTACCACCCCCAGCTGCTCCCGCCGCTCCTCCTGCCCCAGCACCTGCCGCTCCTCCGCCTCCGCCTCCTCCTGTCGAGCCCGCCACCTTGCTGCCGTGGGAATTTGTACCATTTTGTGCTGTCGCCTGATTCTGCGAGAGCTGCAAAAACGAAAAAAAATGTCAGTTTATAAATTCTTAAAGTTCCATTCAACGAATACATTTAGCGAGTAGACTTCAAAGAGTAATTCTTAGCGAGTAGACTTTACCGAGTAGATTTCAAGCGAGTAAAGCTTAAGATTCCATTTCAAAGAGTACAAAGTATTTCCAAGAGTAGATCGTAACGATTATATTAAAACTCGTATATTTTAGCGAGTAAACAACTGAACGAGTATATTTAAGAGAGAACAATTCCATGAGTAATTAGCGAGTAGAAATTTAAATGAGTACATCTCCACGATCTTACTGAGAATATTTCAGCGGGTAGACTTTAAAGAGTTAATAGTAAGAAGTAGACTTTAGCGAGTAGAATTAAATAAATTATTATTAGGAAGTAGACCTTGACGAGTTTTTTATAAAGAAGTTAAGATTTCATCTTTAAGAGTATATTTCCACGCGTAGATCTAAATGAGTACATTTCAGTAACTTTTGTATATTTCAATGAATAGTTTTTTTTGAGTAGACTTTAACGAGTATTCTTTAGGCGAGTAGACTTTAAGAAGACAATTTCAATGGATATATCTTCAGGAGAATATCTTAATGAGTATATTTTAAAGTGAATTGAGTTCAAAGAGTGTATAATAACAAGTGAAGTTTAACGGGTAGATTATAAATATTATATTATCATCAATGATTAGTACTTAGAAAGTAGCCTGCAAGACGGATATTTCAACGGATAAAACTCAATAAGTATATTTTCAATACTAGTATTGAGTTGACTGAAGCAAGTAGCTTTCGAGTGAGCAAAATGTATAAAGGAAATTTTAAGTAGTATATCGCAATGAGTACAGATTAGCAAGGATATTTAAGCATAGATAGAATGAGTAGTATGTATTATGAGTATATTGCAACGAGTAGTTTTAACGAGTGCAGTGGGTAAATTTAGGTTTATGAAAGATTTTGATAGAAGCTTAAAGAGTTTAGGGGAAAAGAGATGTCTCTTGAAATACTTTTCTAGCTAGAAGTTATACAGAAATTAGGAGAAGAAACTTATCCGGAACTCAGTGTTTCAATCAAAATGATTGCAATCGGAATATACTATAAGAAACGGTACAGCGGGTGTTTGTTATATAAACTGTGTATAAGATTTATGTCTTTCTTTCAAATATTTTAAGCTTTCTCAGACACGAAGTCAAAGAAATAAATTAGATGTATCTGAAGTTTTGGATACTAAACGAGTAATATACGAAGCTAACTTTCTTTGCTTTCTTTCGTTCCTACAATTAAAGTTCTACTTAGGTTTATATCTCAGGTCTCTTAGTAGCACTTAAGTTGTATTATATATACAGATGATATTATATATAATCGTAAATACATAAGTATATGTAGGAGATGTTAAACTAAATGCATAATTCCCTGCCAGGATAATATTTCGCTCTCTCTTATGCCAGGGCAAGGCATTATTTATTACGAACTGCATACTGGGGTTTACAACGTGAAGGGAACTTGAGATTTACATTGGACTCAGAAGACTTTCACTCGCTTTCCAGGATTCTATTGGGAGTTCTGGCAGTTAACTTACATTTGTTTTGGTAACGCTCTCGCCTATTGCGGTGCTTGCTCCATTACAGTTATCATCGGCGTGCTGTGCGTTGCCATTGCCTATTGTACGATCCTCTGTGGGCGTGATTGGTTTGCCACCTGAGATAGAAAGAGAGAGAGATGAGTGACTATAGTGAGGGAAAGAGATGAAAGACGAGCTTACCACGTATCATGCTAACAATTTCATCAGCCTCTCTGGACAAATCACCGCCGGGACGAAAGGGATTATCCCAGCCAGAATCAGTGCTGCGAAAATCGATAAATATAATTAGAGAGGAAAATTGAATCAATTGAATCAATTACGCACCTCTGCTGTCTGTCGTAGGCAGCACCCAGGCCGCCGCTCGGCTGCATCGTCGCCGTCGCCATTGTCGTATAGTCTAAGTTACAATTGTAGCTATTAAAGGTATTATCTAAATTATCTGTGAAACTCGTTAATGAATATTCGGCTGGTGGACAAATCTGCTGCGGCTGACTGCTTTGGTAGATGGAAACGCGCACAATCGAACGCTCCGATCTGGAATGCGAACAAAACAAATATATATATAAGACTGTATACTATATAAAGATACATATAGAGATATTAAATTAGTTGTGGAAGCCCGAACGCATTCAATGTCAATTAAATTAAGTAATTTGCCAATTGCGATTGAACTTTTCAATTCAATTTTCAATTCATTTCGTTTTCATTTCGTTTCGTCTCGTTTCGTTTCACAAATGGAAATTGACAGGGAGCAGACCGCAAATCTGAACCTACTCTGGCAGTCACCCTCCCATCCTCCCCCAGCAACAATTGCTGTCCAACTAGTTTCTCAGCGCGTGCCCCCAGCATTGTCAACATCATTATATAACGCCCCAGAGAGCGCCTACACACTCTCCTCCCAGACCCAGTCCCAGTCCCAGTGCCAGTCGCATTCGCTTAGTCATGGCTGATGTGAGTGACCAGCCAAGCTTGGAGCTGGCGGAGTGTGAGTCCGTTGGGTACATTTCCAGGAAGTGGAACTGGCCTCAACAGTTGTGTTACCACATCAATTTTTTATTTGTTTAGGAAGCTGTTTTCCTTTTCTCTTTTCAATCTGCACTTAGACCAGTTGAGAATTATAAGTATATAGACTCCTCATTTGCTGACACACTGTTGTGTGGCGTCTCCATTGTTGTTGCCGACTCCCTGTGAGGGTGCAGCAAGGACATGGCCTTCAAGGCCAAGGATTAGTCACGTTCTCACGTTCTCCCCTTTCGCTTGCATCACAAATAAAAATGTTATTGCATAGTTTAACGACGTTGCGAAATCAATTTAAATTTAACCTTGGCTTCTATATATATACACATATATAATATATAGATATAATATATATATAGGAAAAGCCAATTATGGAAATTAATTGAATTTTTTTCCAGATTTAGTTACTCAACTCAGACAAACAAAGGTCAAACAGAGACTGACAAGGGGTGCCCAGAAGTGCAAATCAAAGGGAGAATCAAGAGGAGCAAATTGATGCGACTAAGAGATACCCTGTAAACAGGGAAAGCATATTAAACTGTTGAATTTGGATACCCTATAATGTTGTTATACGTAAATAGAGTCTTGGGTGGAAGCTCTGTATACTTATAGATGAATCGTTTGGAATCGTTTCTTCTACAAACTTTCAGATGAGCTTGGAACACCTCTTTCGGTTTCCTTTTGATACAAACATCTCCTACGTTCTCCTTCTGATTTGGATACACTATAAGGTACGCCTCCAGTTGATGCTCCACCAGTTGAAGCTCCACTCGATCTCCTTAGCAGTTATTACAAGCGTTGCGAGAGTTTTAAGTGATTCGTAAACTAGGCCCAAAATGGTAAGAAAATCTATGTTCTATATAGTATATATATTCTATATCTATATCTATTTTCTATATCTACAATCTGGTATACCTACTCGAGCCACATGACCAGCGTTGGTAGCTGGCAAGCGCTTACAGCCCTGGCTAGATTCGCTTTTGGTCGACTGTTTGCAATTTCCAATAGTTTATAGTTAGACAGTTCGCTGATGGAGATGAAACAATCGGTTGATATATCCATATTGTTCAGTATTTATCAAAGAATTGTTGAAATATATAAATATATAATATTTTATATATGTTTTCCAGAATTATCTGTTGACTTATTGGTTTATATTTTGCCTGAATTTTGTTTTGACAGCTTCTTTTCTCACACAACTGAAGGAGGCAAACTGCACAGGAACTGAACTAGGAGCTAGGAACTAGTTCACGGAGCGATAAGTGCTACGAATAACAGTATTAAAGTACAATTTCATCGAACTCAAAGAAAATTCTGCTAAAGTGGAATATAGTTTCAGCTAAACAGAGAACACTTCTTATAAGATTTCAACCCAAAAAATATCCAATTAGAGTAGAAGAAAATAACTAACATTACAGACCCTTAACCCATTGAGCACTTGTTAGAAAGGGGAGTATACAGTATAAGCACGTAACAGGCAGAAGGAAGTGTCTCGAAGCACATAAAGTATATATATACTCAATCAGCAGGAATAGCCCAGACGATCTGCCCAAGGCCGTCTATACGAACACAAGCACTGACTTGCTTATAGTCTGTATCTGTGTGTGTTTGTGTGTGTGTGCGTGCCAACTTCAGTAGGAGTTAAGACCGAGTTAAGAGCTTCTCTTAGTCGTCTACGCTCAACCACAACATTCTTACATGTTTTCATAGAAGCTTTGTTACTTTCTAAAATTCCCAAAGTTATTGCCCAGAAGGGTTAAAGTTATGTTTTTTATTCCTTTTTTAAGTCTATTTTCGCTTCTCTTTTTGTTTGCTTCGTTCGTTTTGTTGCTTCCTAGAAGAACCAATAATAATTCTAAGCTCCATTTAATGCTGCTGGCGACCCCGCAAGTTGAGTTTGTTTGGACTCCTCGCACCAGCCTGATATGATCTATGATCTACGTTTTTGTTCTTTTCTGTTCTCTTCGCTGTCTATCAACATCTTCTCCCTGCCCCCTTGATTCTCCCCCACCTCCATCTCTACATCTTTTCTCATCTATTGTCTGCCAGTTGTTCTGCCTATTTTGCCAGTCACTTTTCTTCTTTTTTTGTCAAAAAACAAAAGCCCAAAAAGTTGTTCAACTTAAGCCCAAACAGGTCTGACAGAAACCACAGGGATGTCTTCAACTTGGAATCAAGTTGGAATTTTCGGCTCCAATTAGAAATAAATTGCTTCTTGTGTAACCTCAGAGTCTGTTAAGAATTTTAGGTAGCATTTGCTGAATAAAGACAATTAGCGTGTACCAGAAATTTTAGAGATCGGGTTACGTTTTTACAAGAAACTATATCCAAGTTCGTTAAAGCGATTCGAATGTTGCTGCTGATCAAAGAGTTTATAGCAGATACACTTTAGGTTCTCAATTTATAGGAAATACTCTAATAAATACCTCATCGATTTGGTACTATTTATAAAACATAATCAAAAGATAAGTTATAGGCTAAGCATTTATAAAATATACTCTACGGCTCAGAAAGTATACGAGACACTCTAAAGATTTGATATTTATAGCAGATACTTCATGCATTTGGTATGTATAAAAGATACTCTATAGGAGTGAAAGTGAGATACATTAAACAATCAGTATTTATACGAGATACAGCAAGTATTAAGAATTGGATTTGTTATTTATAAAATTATCTCTAGAGACTTCGAATTTATGGGAAACAGTTTATAGATTTGAAATTCATTGGAGATACTCTACAGATTTTGAAACTATAGGAGATACTTTATGGGAAATAATACTTAATATATTTCGAATTTATACGAGAAACTAAAGCATATACTCTATTGATTAAAGATTGATTAGAAGAAACTTTAGGGATTCGATATTTATAAAAGATACTCTCTATATTTGGAACTGAAAGGAGATTCGCCAAACATTTATGTATAATTTATAGAAGCTATGCTTCATATTCGGAATTTATAGGAGAGACTCTCAACATTCAGAATTTATGGGAGATAGTCTACAGATTTTGGATTTATAAAATATACTCTACAGATTTAAAAGCTATAGGAGGTATTCTACATAGATTTGGAACTCACTCAGATTTACAATTTATAGGAGATACTTTATGGTTTTGTTATTAATAAAAGATACTCCAAAAACTTCAAATTTGTAGGAGATAGTTTCTAAATTTGGGATAGACTTCGAATTCATAGTTTAGATAGTTTATAATCTTGAGTTTATGGGAGATACTTCAAGTAGTAAGAATTTATATGAGATATTGATCTGGTATTTACAGATAACGAATTTATAGGAGATACTCTATACCCTTGGAAAAACAGCCTTCAGCACAACATTTTTGATTGTCTAGCCCCAAAAAGGGTATTGAAACTGAACTGAAACTTAAGGCTAACGCCATTTGAAAACTAGTCGAATGGAATCGAGAAACGAGTATATCGAATTGAGAATCGAATGAAATCAAAACACGATTTCGTTAGCAATCTCCAAGTATTTTTTCATTCCAACTTTTTTTTTTTTTGCTATCTGTTTACATTTGAAATACACTTCATAAATACACACAGCAATGTGTGTAGTCGCTGAGGTTGTCGTCGTTGTTGTTGTTGTCGGCTCATTGAGCATGTGAAGATTACGTCATGTGCCGAAATTGATATGCGAATGCGACAACTGGAACAACAACAACAACAAAGAGAAGAAGAAGAGTGACAACTGTAACAAGCGACAAGAACTAGCAAAGTTACAAGAAAATAAAAAAACAAGTTTTCAAAATGTGTTTTTCTTGTGTTTCGAGTATGCCAGACGAAGTCAAAGGTTTAAGTAGGGGGAGGGAGGGGGTGGTTAGGGCTGAAGTGTTAGCAGACTGCCCAACAGAAAACTTCCTTGAAAGTTTTTCCAGAAAAAGACCAAAGAGAATTATATACGTGTAGAACTTAAAGGAAAACTTGTTGCCCCAAACGTAACAATAGAAAACAGAAAGATTGATTGACTGGGCTGGAAAGTGGGTGTTGCGAAGGAAATGCAACGTGAACTTGAAGCTCATCTTCTGCTGCTGCTTCTACTCTTTTCGCCCTGCTTATCAACAATCTTCGTACTTTAAAGGCGATGAGCGCATAAACTTTGGCGGCAAAGCAGCAGCAGCGCAGCGAAGCTTTCAATTAGTTCGACGACGTCACAGCAACACACACACACACACACACATGCACACATGCACGCACACGCACGTAGAGAGGGCAAGCAGGCAATGAGAACAGCGTAAATTAATTTAACAAATTACACATGTATGTACATACATATGTATATATATATATATTTACATACATTTGTACATAAAGATTTGTGTCAGGGAATGTGCCCCACCCGCGCGCGACGTTTAAAAAAAATTGAAATGAAAAATGAAATTAACAGTTGAACGAAATGTTAATTGAACATTTTTGCACTTGACGTCAAGCAACGGTAACAACAACAATAACAACAACAGCGACAATAAACAGCAATTTATTTGCATGCCAATTGGAAAAATGCTCGAATATATTTTTTGTTTTTGTTTCGTATCGCATGCGATAAAAGCAGCGGCAGGAGCAGCGCTGCAATGCGGGCTAGACCTGCCGCTGTCGGCATTTCAATTTCAATAATTTTAAAAACACACACACACACCTACTTGATCACATGGCTATATTATAGAACATATATAATACACACACACATATATATATAAATATATTTATATATATATAGAAATAAAACAACGTCGCAGCGGGCACGAACAGCGTCTAAACTTAAAGCTATGTCTAATTTATGTACAAACAAGGCACTATATTTTAAACACACACTATGAAAAGCTACACACACACACACATGCACATGAATTCATACACACACTTGCCCACTAGTCGGGCAGTGTATTTTAATTGCGTTCGCAGAGCATTAGCAGAGTTACGATAGAGATAGAGAGAGAGAGAGTGCAAGAGAAGGAGATTTTGAGCTTGTGAGAGCAAGAGTGCGCGCGTGGGGAGTGGCAGATGGGGTGGCGAAGTGGTGTTGGCGGGCAATATACATACATAGTAGTGGGAGGGAAGAAGAGAGAGAGAGTGAAAGAGAGGGCCATGAGGTTTGCCACTCGATTTCGTGTGTATTATTTTTTGCGATGAACTCACTGCGCGCATCCCACCATGGACAACAAAAACAACAAAAATAACAGCAGTAGCAGCAACAGCAACTGGCAAAGCGTAACAGTGTATCTCTATGTGTGTGTGTCCGTGTGTTGTGTTGTGTTTTGAAAGGGGCAAATCATAACACAACAGAAGCACAAATTACTTTCACATTATATTATTTTCGCTCATTTCAATTGTTTTTCCTTTAACAACAATTTCGCCTCACCAACACTAGTGTGGGTGTAGTGAGTGCACCAACCCCCCCTCTCTTTCTCTCTCTCTTCACCCTTCACGCACTAACCAATACACCAACCACTTGCACTGACTGCTGCTGCTGCTGCTGCTTACGTTTGCATGTACTTATATATTTATATATATAAATATATATATGTATGTATGTGAATGTGTGTTTGTGTTCCTCTTTGGCACGCACGATTGACTTTTGCATTTGTTATTGTTGTTGGTTGTTGGTTGTTGGTATAAAAAGCTGTCACAAGGCAATTGCCTGGCATTTAATTTGTTAACAACTAAAAACACGCACTTGACAATTTAACTTCGACAGCTGTCGAATCTTCTTCTTCTTCTTTAGCTGCTGCTGCTGCTGTGTTTCTTTTTTCCTTGTTGCGATTCTACGCGCGTTTTACTTTTGCGACCACCGTATCGTCCGTCCGTCCTCTTTACGTATCTGCCCTTTACTCGACTCACGAGCGTTCACGTTGCGGCTGCTGGTGCTGCCACTGCTGGGGTTGTTTGAAAATCCAACAGCAACAACAACGACAATATAAACGGAACACGACAGAACACACTAAAGAAGGCAATAATTCCAAGCAATGAGCGGACGAGCGCCCCGCACGTAATTCTCGTTTGTTGTTGGCTGTTTGGCGTTGTCGCTGCGTTTGCCTAACTAAACTTGCAAGCTTGCTGCTAAAAGTAAAAGATACAATACGCACACACGTACAAAATGTTTGCAGGAGCGCGCTGCTGCTCTTAAGCCACACATACACAGAGCGCGAGAGAGAGAAGAATGAAAAGCGCTCTCTTGCGCTCGCTCTCCATTAGTGAAGTTCACACATTAAGGTTGCCACCTGACTATATTTTTAGAAACATTCTAGACACTTGCGCAGCTTACAAATTTTGCAACACAACATTCATTTCTATCACTCGATATCGTTTAAGCTTGAGATATATAAATAGCATGTGATAAATGCTATATTTGCATTATTGCGAATTCCTCGGTTCCTGACACAATCTCTGTTTATAGCGTAATAAATAACTATGTAAACGATCATATAAAAAGTTATATCTTTTTAATGCTGCGCTCTATATTTACGTTCTGGAATTTTTCCCACTTTTTCTTTCGGATGTGTAGGAAACATTTAAAAAAGAAAATCAAAAATGCGCGTAAAAATCCGCTGGCCAAACAATAACAAACCAGAAATTTTGGCAGCTGTTACAACAATAAAAACAAAAAAAAATCTGAACTGTAAAACTGCGCCAATTGCCGTTTTTGCGTCGCACGTTTTTGTTGTTTCTCTTTTGTTGTAGCTGGCATTGTTGCTATTGTTGTTGTCAAGATGCGCAATAATAACAACGCACATTGTAATAAGAAAAACAAACAAACAAAAACGGGAACATGCAACATCTGGCAACGCCGTTAAACCAACAAACATGACATCACTTTTTTTTGCGCACTCACAAAAATGCAAAGTAATGTGGAGAGAGCGCTCCAATCAAAGAGAGAGCAAGCGCGTTCTCTCTCTCTATTCCCCTCTCTCCCTCACTCAACACATTCTCTCATTCCGCTGCTGCTCCTGTGTATAACAGCAGTGACGGCAGCGGAAAGCGTGAACAAAAATAAAAATAATAACATAAGAAACATAAACACGTAACTATATAAAAGGTACTCTAAACAGACGTTGGGGAAGCTGACTGATAAATGGAAATCGCTTGTCGATGGGGGAGAAGGGGGGATAAAAAATGAAACGGGAGCAGCAACGCGCAAATGCCTGTGTTCGTATGTTGTGTGTCGGTTTCTTCTCTATTTTTTTTTGTTTTTTGCGGCAGGGGAGCTGAATACTGTGCTTGACAGTTAATAAACAGGGTTGCCAACCCGACTGTCAGACAGACTGTCAGCGGCAGCAACGCGGCCACTGATGCTCTAACAATTGGGGACGTTGTGTGTCTATTGTTGTCGATGCCGCCGCCGCCACAAACTATTCAGAGCGCACATGCACAAGCACGCATAGAATTCAATGTATGCACGTGTGTAGGAGTGTGCGTATGTAGGTAATAGGGCTGACTGACTGACAGATTGACTGACTGGCTGACTGGCTGACTGACAATAAAAAGAGCAACACGCATTGCTGACCAGCGGCACAATTGACGTTAGCATTACGTATATACATAATAATATGTGACAATGGCGGCCTCTTGATTCTTGACTCTTCTTCTTTCTGCTATGCATGTCAAGTGTGCTGTGTGCCATTGGCTACCGGAAAATCAATCGGCTGACAGACAGGTCAGATCTACATATGCAAACACACACACAAACACACAGACATACTACTTTCACATTATGAATAGATATTGACATACAAGCATAGGGTGCTCGAATTTCAAGACATTCACTTCAAATGACTAACGTAATGTTAGCAGGCCGGGACCGTGTCCGTGTCCGTGTTGGGGTCAGTGTTGCCAACTATCCATTAACCAAAATAGCCAAATTAACGTTTAAAAACAGCTAAAAGCAGCTTACAATTATTCAAAATAATATAAATAAGCTACAGCTAGCTCTATTCCACATTGAGGTCAACAAACAATTAATTCGTAATTGAAGTGAATGTTTGAAATTGCATTCCTGTACATGATCTATCATGTTTATATAGTCTATAAATTCCATTCTCTAACAAGAAGTAACATGATATCTTAAGCCATTTATAGCTCTGTTAGAACCACTAACGCAACTGCTAATTATAAGTACCTGCAAGACTTAATAACAATTCTTTTTCCATTTTTAAGTTTCAAGTGGAAAGATCTCATCTGAATATTGCTATGTTGGCAGCACTGGTCCAAGTAAGAGGCAGCTGTTTATCTGCAGCCTCACCTCATTTCACCTCAGCTCATCCCATCTCATCTCATCTCATAAACATAATCGATAATACCGACGTGTGTATTGTTCGTTTTCTTCTTCTTGATCATGCTTCTGCTTCTTTTGCTGTTGTTGTTTTCGTTTGTTGTTGCTGTTGTTTCTAGCTAACTGTAGATTGTAGATTGTGTACGAAAGAAATTTCTACACAGCAAGTGGCGCTCACTCGCTCGCTCGTTGGATGACATCACGCTATGCTTTAAGCGACCAACCGGCAAATTAAAGCTTAACAAAACACACACGCACACACATACAGAGAGACACGCACACATGGGAACGGAAAGGTCAAAAATGTGTAAGCTACTTTAATCGAACTAAAAGCAGCTTGGCAGCACTGACACCGCCGACCTGTTATCGAAACTTGCATGCTATCGATTAGACCCCACACACACACACATACACACACACTTACACGCACAAACAAAAGCTGACCAAAAACATAAACAAATCGCTTTAAGTCGTTAAGTTGCGTGGGTGGATTTTCGATGAGCAGCTTAATTATAAAGGCGTTGCGTGGGGGTGTGGCACATATATTAGACAACGCATAGACTCACATAAAAATACACACGCACACACACACACACGCGTACCTATGCAGCCGAAAAAGATGTGGGTCAACAACCACCAAATGAAGTTGACCTACATCATGCTTTAAAATGCACACACACACCAACACACACACATATACAGCATAGCATTATGTAATAAATGACGAAGACGATGTGATGGCAGAGCTATTTAACGGTATTCAAAGCTTCACTGAGGCTGAGTCTGAGAACGAGCTCGCAACTGCAGCGCCGGCGCAGATACGTAGAAAACAGTTACCGACTCCAATTGGAGTTCTTGGTGGTGGCATGCAAAATGGTTTCAAATTGGAAACGGGAGTTGAAAATAAACCGTGAGAGAGAACGGAGAGTAATGTTGGTAAACAGAGCGCCGCATCTGCAGCGTATCTCTTTATCTCTGTCTTCCTGTGTGGGTGGGAGTTTGTTTATGCGTATGTGTCTCTGTCTCTGTTTGTGTGTGTGTATGTCTTATCGTAAAACGGAGTTTTAAAACTCAAACGGTATTATCGATTAAAAAGTTTGTGGTTTGTCTTTTGGCGGGGTTGCTACTGCTGCTATTTGTTTTAAAAGGCCATTGCGCTACGAAAAGTTCATTGCATGCAATTTGGGTTGCATGCATCTGTATGAGTGTGTACATTAGTGTATATGTGTGTGTTGCAACGATGCTTAGGCTAAGCGCCAGATCAGCCTAGGGCTTAGTTATGGATTGGCCCAAAAAGTGAAAGCTGCCAAAAAGTCATTATTCTGATTATTTTTTTTAATGCGAGGTAAAAGTAGGCCTAATTCCGGGCACGTCCATAAAACACAAAGCACACACAGTAAAAAGAGTAACAATGAAATGTACGAAAGGGTTCATTAACTGTGGATGGTTAGAGTCGAGTTATGTACAGGTTATGCAAGGAAGTACGCAATTTGATCGCTTTCTCTCGGTACATGACGTCAGAGCGTGGAAATACTTAAAAAGAAAATCACATTTCACATGATAACTTTTTGTATAAGATTAGATTCTTTATCTTTTAAACTCTATATACATATATCTGACTCAACTGCACATGATCATTTCAATTTTGAATTCGATCAGTTAAGACTGTGACGTCACACCTACTACACAGGCTTAACGGGCCTGCACAATGTGCACGCTTCTTCCTGCTCAATAAAAACTATGATCAAAGCTTTAAGCCCTCATTTGTCTTTTTGGTTGCTTTTCCTGTTTCTCTTGACTTCTTATAGGTTTACTTAGTTCTAAGCTTCTTTTGGTTACTTACTCTTCCTGCACCTCGATGCCGCTGTCATCCATATTGAGTTTTGCATAGTCACCGTAAGTGCTGTTGCTGACTAGCGGTAAATGCGTCGCTGTTGATGATGATAGTAATGCCTGCTGCGGCTGACCAGCAGCGGCAGCAGAGGCGGCGGCGGCGGAAGCAGAATCGGCCGCATCGAACCCAAAGCTGGGCTCCACGTGCTCAGAAAGCGGCGTTGGCGTCTCAAATACCAACGTCTCGACCATTGAGCCTTTCGACGAGCCAAATGATACGCTGCAGAGAGTGAAGACAGCGATAAAGAGAGAGGGAGAGGGAAGTTGATCAATCATTGTAGAAAAAGGAGCTTTTTAGCATGTGCTACTTACCGTTTGAGTCCAACGCTTTTAGTACCCAGTTTGCTGAGCTTGGGCTTTTTCTGGTTTGTTGTGGGCGGGCGGTTGAATTTATCACTTTGATCGCTGGAGTCGGCGGCAGCGGCCGTTGTGGCCGTTTCCTCGGACAGATCGTCCACGTCGTCGCTCCTGTTGTTCTCGTTGTTATTATAATTATTATTACTGGCCACCATGTCGTTGTCGTTGTTGTTATTGGCGCTGTTATGATTATTGTTGCTGTTTCTGATCTGTTGGCGGGACGGATGCGTCGACGTATGCACAAGTGGTAACGGCAAAGACGTTGGCGGCGATGCTGCTAGCGGTGGCGTTGGTGTGCTGCTCAGCAGCCGTGTGCGCTCATCGCAAGCGTCCAAGCCAGCAGACGTTGGCGCTGAGGCAGAGACACTAACAGGGCTTGACGTTGACGGTACGTTCGCAAGCATTATGGTTGGCGGCGGAGGGGGCGGCGCTTAAGACTTAAGCTTAAAAACAGTTTTGTTCAGTTTAAGATTCGTTTGCAGATTCACAATTGTTGGTGCATCATTTTGTCTGTTTGGTGCTACGAGTATCGTTGTTTGTCCTGTTATTGGTGTTGCTCCAGTGAGGGCCAGCATGTGCGTGCGTGAGTTGAATGCACTTACACTCACGAGCTGCCCGTTGCACTCACGATCACGAATTTGGTTAAACTAACGTCGGATGCGGGTGGTGGCGAGGTAGTTAGGCAAAAGCTTCGTTAAAAGGCAACAACAGAGCAATGTGGCGCTTTTCGTGTATGTGTATGTTGTGCTTTATTTTTCTTGCCGCTTGATTGAATTTAAACCGGACGCAGCGCGGCGACGTCGACGTTGACGTTCAACACAATGACGACAACGACAATTCTTGCATACGAATGCTCTGCTCTGCTCAACGGTTTGGGGCCTCTGCTCTGTGGCTACGGCTACGGCAATGGTTGCGGCTGCCGCTACTGCGCCTTTTTTTTTGTTTTACCTTTTCTTTTCACAGGCACAGACACACACATGTATATGCATATAGTATCAGACAGATAGACCTACACACAGTCAAATACACGGACTTAGTTTCCGCAACAAAAATTGAATAGAATTTCCACACACAAAACTATTAGCACCCAAAACAACAATACAAACAAGAACAAGAACAAGAAGCTAGGGAAGAGAAACGGAGGCAACGACACTGCGCTCGATAATTGCACTTGGCACTAACACAGACGAGCCGACGCGGCTGAGACGCATTTAACACGTTTGTCTAACAAGTTTATAAATAAATATGCATGTGCATTTAATAAATCCGTTTTGTCGACTGTTCCTGTTGCTGTCGCTATTTACTTGGCCCTTCTTGCGTCGCCGTGTGTATTTGCTGCGCTTCGAATTTCAGCCACTGTCTCCAGTGTGGCTGAATCTTCCATAGGCATAAGCCAAAAAGAAGTCATGTAACATTCGTTTGGTATTTAGCAATAACATGATGCATGGTCACACTTAAGGCTGAGCCATCTTCAAAAAAGTGACCAGTTTTTTCAGCTTTTGGTAAAGTTGGCAGCGCGAAAGATCACTTTGGCCAATAATATTTATTCATAAAATAAATTAGGGTGCATAATTTAAGGAATTCAACTATAATTATAATATTTTGTATATTAATAGGCTAGTCTTCAATACCAGCAGCTATCGATAGCAGTTTTCGATTACCGGCAGAGGTTGGCGCCTTTTAAGTTAATGTACAGAGTGATAATTAAATAATAATCACTTAACTAAAAGATTATATAATTTTATGAGATGTTAGTTTGTTTTTAATTTTCGTCGTAGAAATCAACATTATAAGAGCTATCATGTAAAACATACTTTTAGTATGTGCAGAGTTGCTTCTCAGTTTCTGCTATCGGCTTGAAAACAAAAGATATCGACCGTATCGATAAGTGCAGCATTTGTCATCTGTGCAAACAGCGTATAACACAACAAATAAGCGCGGCAGCAACAGTTCAATTTACGAGTATTTATAACAAAAGAAACGTTCCGGCAGCTGTAAGTATCACCTAAATATCAAAATCTAAGAGTATAAACCAAAACTAATACAAATTGTTCAATAACATAATCGCGAGATCGCCGTCGCTTAAAGTGATTGTGGGCTGTGTGTATGTGTATGAGTCAGCGACTTAGCCCTTAAAAACAACAACAAGAATAAGAGTTGCGCCTTTTACGTGGAATTTTGTGATAGCAGCGCACTTTGGGGCGCGGCATTTTTGTGTGATTATTTTAAGCTGTTCCCTGCAGCTGTCAATATACAAAAACCATAAACACGCAAACACACACACGCACACAAATGCACAAAAACATATACAGGCGCACATAACTCAAGTCAAGCTTTGGCTGCTGTTTTCATTCCTTTTATGGGCTTTCAATTAAGCAGCTCGTCGCCTCTTATGTGAATATTAATGTGTGCGTGTGTGTGTCAGCTTTTTATTTTTCATTGAGCCAAATTTTTGAAACCGCATTGATAAACATACACACACACACACACGCATACATGCACATATAGAAAAGCACATATGGAGTCATACAGCGACTGTCAGTCGACGTTGTCAATTTTGCCATTTGGGCTGCATGACTCACACACGATTCGTTGGATCGTGCGCTTGTATGAGTGTGTGTGTGGATTACAGTGGCGTACGCAGATACATTTCCTATGGGGAAGTTACAAAGAAATCTCATTTGGTTTTTGTTTGCATAAAGTTATTTACATTGGCTTTGAGTCAGTGGAATAACTTGATAACATTTTTGAGTTGCGAGCCCCCTTTGTTTGAGTGCGCCACTGGCATCTTATGTTGACACAGTTTGTGTAGCTTTGGGTGAACTTGCCGCTGCTGCAATGTAATGGCTATATATAGCCATGCACACATAGAGTGAGAGGGGCATAGAGCGGCGGTGCGTTGGGGTACTCGCTCACAATTCGATTGCAAGCTAATATTTTATGTTTTTATGCCACACACACAGTTTTACCGAACCGCGTTAAACGGAACACCACAGAGCACACACATCACTAGCACCATCGTCACCAGCAGTCACCACACACACACAGCTCAAAGATGTCTTCACGCAAAACAGCCGGACGTCGCGCCACCACCAAGAAACGCGCCCAGCGCGCCACCTCTAATGTCTTCGCCATGTTCGATCAGGCGCAGATCGCCGAATTTAAGGAGGCCTTCAACATGATCGATCAGAATCGTGATGGTTTCGTCGAGAAGGAGGATCTGCATGATATGCTAGCATCGCTGGGCAAGAATCCCACCGATGATTATCTAGATGGCATGATGAATGAGGCACCAGGTCCCATTAACTTCACCATGTTCCTGACGCTCTTCGGAGAGCGCCTGCAGGGCACAGATCCCGAGGATGTTATCAAAAATGCATTTGGCTGCTTTGATGAGGAGAACATGGGCGTCCTGCCAGAGGATAGGCTACGTGAGCTGCTCACCACAATGGGTGATCGTTTTACAGACGAAGATGTAAGTGAATCATGAAATTTCATGGCATAAGCCCAGCAAATGACTAACTATGACTCATGCTTCAGGTGGATGAGATGTACCGTGAGGCGCCTATAAAGAATGGTCTATTTGACTATCTGGAATTCACACGCATTTTGAAGCATGGTGCCAAGGACAAGGATGAGCAATAGGCGTAACAGTACTTAAAAGGAGCTTCCACAGCAGCTGCTATGTCCAGCTATGTCCAACTGTCATACGAATCGTGTATTTTATATACCTTTTTTTATATATATACATTTTAATATCTTATTTTTTTTATTTAATTTTTGCCACTCGTTTTGTTCTGTTCTGTTCTATACCTATCAACGCATTTAAATTTAAATATTTACGCTGAATATGTACGATATTAGAATGTGTGAACTGATAACACAACTTTCCCGATTTTCATAAGTATTAACTCATATATACATACCTAAATACAAATACATACCTACGTACATATACAACACACTCTGTGAAACCCATAAAACTCGTTTCTTTTCGCTTCTTCAATCAATTCTTTATAATGTCAGGTACCGGATAGTCTTCTGTATAAAGGCTGTCCGGTTGGAAGATTCGCTTATTATCTAACATACGAGTACTCATAGCTTATCCCTAGTGTCATCTATAGGCGAGAGTATTCAATGGTCTTGGGGGCAGTATCGAAACGTTTCCCCACTCGTACCCTATAGATATCCAGCAACTGGTTCAGCACATCCGCAAAGAGTATGGTGCCGGAGAAGACGAGGATGGTGCCCAGCCAGTGGCTGATGGTGAACGGATTATGGAAGTAGATGATGGAGAACAGCAGCGAGACGAACTTGCGCAGCGTCACAACCAGCGTGACAGTGAGGGAGGCACACTCCGTGGTCAGCACATAGACGGAGGCGATGCAGATGTATTGGGTGATGACATTGAAGAGCAGATAGACAAACATCACGGGCACAACAAAGGACCAGTCGGAGCCAGGCAGTGGCACTGCGAAGCTCTCTGACTCCACAGCAATGCTCCAGTGCTGGGCAATGTTGCTGGCCATGATTAGGAATCCCGGCAGGGGCAACATGTGCGTGAAGAAGAGCGCCTCGCTCGGATGCTTGCCGTAGCGCTTGTAGATGACCTCCTGGTAGATGCCCATATAGGCTGTCACCAGCAGGGCGACCGCCAAGAGGAAGATACCCACACTCCACCAGAAAAAGTCCGAGAAGGAGGTGTCCACCTTGAGCGTGGGATGCGTGTTGTCCTTGACATCGCCACTGGATACCAGTGTGCAGAGTATAATTCCAACCGTGATCATCGCCACGGAGCTGTACTGCCTCAGATTGTAGCGCTTCTTCAGCAATATGATGCCCATGATCATGTTGGCCATCAGTGAGCCACTCCGGAAGATCATGTGCAGCGGCATGGGTATGTTGAAGTTGAATGCATAGTTATTGCACACGTTCGCTCCAAAGAAGAGGAGCACCAGCATCACATAATCTTTCATCGCAATTTTCGGTCTCACCGTGAAGAACTTCGATGTGAAGATTAGACCCTCCAGCGCAATGAAGAGGAACTGCAGGAAGGTGATGAGGTTGCCCGCACCCGGGTCTATCTTAATGATGAACTCCAGGAAGACCACGTTGCTGCAGCAGCCAACGAACACCATGATCATGGCAATCAAGGCTTTTATATTCAACGCCATGATGTCCTCCTTTCAGCTCTCTGCGTGCACAAGGAAGAGGATATATGATATGATATATAGATATAGATATGGATCGGAGCTTGAAGCACTAGCTGGAGTGTTGGTGTAGTCTTTGCTTAGGGTGTAGCTGAAGAAAGATGAGCTCTGACGAAATCATTAACGAGATTCGGAGTATTAGGAGCTAGATTTGGAATTTCCTAAATGTTGAGACAATTTTCCTAATTCTTAAACTGTTTTATAGAAATTCCTGATATTTTTATGGCAACTTTTAGGATAGAATTGAAAATAATTGAAAATAAAAAGAAAATTGAACATAAATTTTACTTTTTTGCACACATTCAGATCGAAATAGTTGTAACCTAATGAAAATGTGGAAAATATATGCTTAAAACAAACCTCCAAAAGAACTGAACTTATCACAATGCTCATGGGGACTGATAAAAAAAAAGAAATAATATTATGTTCAGGAAATATTAAAGGTAGTTATCTCTGGGGCTCTAAGAATTGGGCAAGTTCTTAGGGAAGATTCATGTTAGTGGCCCAATGATAGTTCGGCAATAAAGTTGTGTCTGGAGAACATAAAGTAATTAAATTCCATGTCGCATAACGCTTATGGAGAAGTAACTGATATATCTCTATGGTAGTTAGAAGATATATACAATATACCCTACGGATCAGGTGTTTGATTCTTATAGAGTATATAAACCGGTCTATCATCTATATCCAAAGCTTCAGTTACGATTCTACGATCGTAGTTAAAAACCTAATAACCATTTTTCGATCTAATCAACTGCCTTTTTGCTGTTGCTTCCTAATGAAAAAAAGAACCTTAACGTGTTCACAGTTATTCCTAAGAAATATTGAGCTAGATATCGTTTATCTACCAGCTGACGTAGCAGTTGTAGATACCAGTTACTATTCGTATTACTCTACTTTGGTTCCGTGTTTTTCTTTAATATAAAAAGTGCTGCCAAATGTAAGTTTTCTCTCATATCAAAAACTTACTTTTAGTTTCTAAGAAAAAATATTAATTAGCTTTAATTTGTTGCCAAAGTTTTTCAGTTGATTTTGCAATTTCCTATCCGAAAAGTGTCTGAAATTTTCACTTTTCCTTTAAATAGTTTTATAAGAAAAATATAGTTAAAAATTAAAAATTACTTTCGAAAGTTTTTCAATTATTTCTCAAAGTTTTCAATTTCTTTATCTGATATTTGCTTTAAAGGAAAAACTAGTTTTCTTTAGGAGTAAACTGAATCCTTTTGTATATAAGAAATTTTTAACAAATATTATATACCTTTTTCGATATTATAGATCGTAGTTATTCAATACTTTTATGTACATAACTTCCATATATATATAATAATATCGGATAATACCTTTGCTTGTCTAAACTTTAGATTTCAAATGCGTTAAAATTTCCTTCTGTTTTTTTCGGAGTTCTTTTATCCGGCAGTATCCATATATACGTACGTTCTGTTAATCCGAGTAAAGTCCAAAATAGCTTCGATTTCTTCTTTATATATATCGAATATATTAAATATTTATTTATTCGGCGTAAAAAAAATAAAAAAAAAAAAACTTTCGGCGATATTATTTGTTTTTATTTTTCTTTTTATCCTGCCTGAAGAGCTCTCGATCTCTCGACGATCCTCGGCGAAGTGCGCGCAAATAATAGAGACCTATCTGAGATCGCGACTTCGGGGAGCTCGGCACGATTTGGTTACGAGTCGAGCAGAGCCGAGAACAGCTCTGGAAGAGCAGAACAAGAACGAGACCTTATAGATAAGTCTGTAATTATCTTCGGGTCAGGCACCGTCCATTAACCGCAAGTCGTTACCTACTTTTGTAACTTAACTACTATTGCAGGACACGATAACGCAGAGCATAGGCTAGGTCGTGTTTAGCGAGCAGATAGGGAAATCAATTGAAAGTCGGAAAAGAAACTTAAGTTCTTGATGACGTATGGAGTACATATATAACTCAACCTTGACTCATTACAAATGGGTAGATAGAAGTAAAGAACTTTATATTATTGAATAGTATCTAATCCCTCTATAAACTTATCCAAATTGGTGTCTAGAAGAGCTTTATCCTGTATAACATGTAGAGTTAAGTAATATATACCCTTAACACATTGAAAATGGGTAGATAGAATTACAGAATCTTATATGCTTGAAAGCGATTTGACTCTTTATAGATTTATCCGACTTGGATTCTATAAGAGCTTCTACCTGTATAAGATGTAGAGTTAAGTAATATATACCCTTAACACATTGAAAATGGGTAGATAGAAGTACAGAATCTTATATGCTTGAATAGACATATAGTCTTATATGCTTGAATGGACATATAGTCTTATTTGCTTGAAAGCGATTTGACTCTTTATAGATTTATCCGACTTGGATTCCATAAGAGCTTCTACCTGTATAAGATGGAGAGTTAAGTTATATATACCCTTAACCCCTCTTAAAATGGGTAGACAGTACTATATTCCTGAACAGCATCAAATCTTTTTATAGACCCAACCAACTTGGAGTCTTTAAGAGCTTTATCCTCTATAAGAAGTGGAGCTGTATTGCAAGCTTTGATAAGCTGCGTTAGGTATAGCTTATAGATATTTCTCTGATATTTGCCACCTGGATATATATAAGTATAGTCTGGTTTGGTAATTAAAAAGTTGGTTAAGGTTACTTTTGGAGTCGCACTGAATCATTCTTAGCTTTTCTCTTGAAGATCACCATAAGAAACACCTTTGAAATTTGTTAGAAAAGGATTCAACTATTCCACTTGTTGAAATCGAGGGATGCTTCCTTAAGACTATCTATATATATATATATATGCTATATATAACTTTTACCTATATTTAATATATATCCAAAAAGTTTTAGTATTCACCAAGTTTTACACGAACTTATTTTCTTTTTTTCGGAGTATTACACGTATCTTAAATTATATATATATAATATCACTTGACATAGCTCGGAATCAACTAAAATAAAAATGTGAGAACTGAACGTAAAAATAACATTTTCGGTTCATTTACCTGCCACATGTTAACTATATATACATACCTACATTTTGTCCAAAAAACAAACGACTTTTGGGAATTGTGGCACATTCTTATACCCTCTCTATATCAGAAGTTAATGGGGTATATATATAAGAGGTTAATTTCCTTTGAGTATAACTTTTATTTTAGATATCGGAAGCTTTAGGAGATATATAATAATGTTAAGTAGATTCTTGATATGGTACAATAGCCGTAAGATATCCACGATATATATAGTATATGTAATATAAATTAAAAATACTTTCAAGCTCTTTTTATCTCATATCTGAGCAGATCTCAATAGCTCTGACCTGCTGCAGGAATACGCTGATCACAGAGATTGCGAGTACGAGAGAGATAGCATATAAACTATATGGTTTATGCCCAGAATCTAAGTAACTTTTGTTTATATATATATAATCTTTGGTACTCGTACATTAAAGCACATTATGTATATAGTAAAGGGTATCTTCTAGTCTAGCAGCCTCGACTATTGCACTTATAAATTGATGAAATGTTTATATTTTTTCAGCTGCTCCGAAAGACAATTGTAAATAGGCCCAAGAGGTGGGAGAAAGAGATAGAAAGAAATTAAGTTCAACTTTGTTTGTTTGGAGCTGGGAAGATAAAGATAATAATAGAACGAAAGAGATGGAGAAGGAGGAGAGACAGAGAGGCAGGTAGGAAGAGAGTTGAAAAAGATTTGTTGGTTTTCGGCGTAATTATTTGATCAAATTTTTATTTTTTTTTATCTTTTGAAAAAAATACTTTCAGCATTAAAAACAAACGTCATATCAAAGGGTATTAAAACAGGTTAAGGAATATGGGTTAAGGGTGACAGGATGTGGGATGTGGCTGGGGGTGGGGATGGGGGAAGTACAGAAATAAGGCTAAACTACTGGTATTTACAAAATATACAAAAGAAAGAGAATAGAACCAGCACGAAGATGAGCGGGACAGCAATGGCATGCATGAATGGCCTCTGATAGGACGGGATGGAAGATGGGGGCGTGTCTTGATTAGCCCGTTTTAAGCTTAGTCAGCTGCCGCTGGGTGCGTGCCTTGTAGGCATCTCGCACTTGGTTGATGACATTGGCGAAGAGTATTGTGCCGAAGAAGACGAGTATGGTGCCCAGCCAGTGGCTGACGGTGAACGGATTACGGAAATACATTATAGAAAACAGCAGCGAGACGAACTTGCGCAGCGTCACGACCAGGGTGACGGTGAGGGAGGCGCACTCCGTGGTCAGCACATAGACGGAGCTAATGCAGACGTACTGCGTGACAACGTTGCACAGCAGATAAAAGAGCACCAGGGGGAAAGAGATGGTCCAGTCGAGAGCTGGCAGCTGCACAGCGTACGTCTCGGAGGCCACAGCAATGCTCCAGTGCTGGGCAATGTTGCTGGCCATGATTAGGAATCCCGGCAGGGGCAACATGTGCGTGAAGAAGAGCGCCTCGCTCGGATGCTTGCCGTAGCGCTTGTAGATGACCTCCTGGTAGATGCCCATATAGGCTGTCACCAGCAGGGCGATTGTCAGCAGCGCAATGCCTACGCTCCACCAGAAGAAGTCCGAGTACGATGTGTCCACCTTGAGCGTGGGATGCGTGTTGTCCTTGACATCGCCACTGGATACCAGTGTGCAGAGTATAATTCCAACCGTGATCATCGCCACGGAGCTGTACTGCCTCAGATTGTAGCGCTTCTTCAGCAATATGATGCCCATGATCATGTTGGCCATCAGTGAGCCACTCCGGAAGATCATGTGCAGCGGCATGGGTATGTTGAAGTTGAATGCATAGTTGTTGCACACGTTAGCTCCAAAGAAGAGGAGCACCAGCACCACATAGTCCTTTGTCGCTATCTTTGGCTTCACTGTGAAGAACTTCGATGTGAAGATTAGACCCTCCAGCGCAATGAAGAGGAACTGCAGGAAGGTTATGAGGTTGCCTGCACCCGGGTCTAACTTAATGATGAGCTCCAGGAAGACGACATTGCTGCAGCATCCAACGAATACCAGGAGCATGGCAATCACAGCTTTTACATTCAACGCCATAGTTAGTCCTGTTGAAGACAGAGAGTGAGAGGATGAGGAATGGACAGAGAGAGGTTGTAGTATAACATTCTTGATCTGCGATACGCCTTATCATAAGCGGCACCGGCGAGTTAATTTTATTGCAATTTGGCCTGTTGACGACAAGGCACCTTCACACACACATACGCACATACACGCATAGATTATGTGTGTGTGTGTGTTTAAAGTTAAGTAACATAAGATGAGGGCTTACCGTGTAAATCTTTTGAGTTCTTAGTAGTATAACAATCTTTAACCAGGCGGTCTGCGTCGATGTTCACATGAACGTTGAATTTGTTGGTGTTGTTGTTGCTGTTTGTGCTGTAGCGTGATTAATTTTGTTGTGTCATGCTGTATATTATATTTTAAAGGAATAAATTATCAATTAATTGCACGACAAGATAGAAATACACACACAAAAATACCTTCACCTATGCAATTTGTTTGTGGCCAGTTCTCACTCTTACTCTAGCTCTCTCTCTTTCGCTCTCCTACTGCCTTGGTAACCGCATTTGATTGAAATTGACCTTCAGTTAAAGCACGTCGCCTTTAACACCTTCAACAACATTAACTGACTTCTTATAACTTCCATACACCACTCACCGCATTTGCATGAATATAATTATTGAATGTAGTTTTTGCGAGCGGAACTAACTACTATTCGGCTTTTGTTGCTGTCGCTCTAGCTTCTATTTTTACTGTTGTTGTTTTGTGTGCCGAACAGCTGAACTAAACGCGAGATATCGATAGAAGCACAAACTATCGATTTATCACTCAATTCAATTATGTACTAAAAAATACCGAAAAGCGTGCACTGTTGCCAGTACGCGCCAAGCACGTTCAATTTAAATCTTAAAACTTAACGAATGTTTGTTTCGAAAATTGGAGAAGATAAAATTAATGTAATTATAAAGTAATGTAATAATGCAATAAAGGAATAAATGAAATAATGTAATAAGGGAATACATTAAATATTGTAAAAATGTATTAAAGAAATAAATGAAAAAATTTAATAATGTAAAAAAGGAATAAATGAAGTAATCTAATAATGTAATAACTTAATAACTTAATAATTTAATAATTTAATAATTTAATAATTTAATAATTTAATAATTTAATAATTTAATAATTTAATAATTTAATAATTTAATAATTTAATAATTTAATAATTTAATTTTAAATTGATAAAATATATATAACAATTATGCATTTTAAAAAAGTGCTAATATTCTCATAGTCGTCTGAGAGCTGTATCTATATAGGATATATTTTGTTCAAAAAGGTCAGTTGCAGCTCTGCTGAGTAGCCCTGCTTATTCCTCTGGTAATTTGCATTACCTTTTTCTGTTAGTTATCAGTCGTTGGTTATCAGATGCTTGAATCCAAACTGATCTGCAGTAACCTCTGATATCTGATAAGTGTGGCATTTATAAAACCCTAGAGACAGTCGAATAAATCTTTATGGATGTCATCTGTCAGTTACATTCCTATAGTCTAGATTAATGGGTGCAAAAATAAGTGAGGGATTATAGCAAGCTGTAACGTTGCAGTGTAGTCTGCTCGACTAGGCAATACCCTTGACCCAATTGGCAAAAAATCAAATAAAGATTCGATCATATTCATTCACATTCATTGACATTTACGTGATATGCAGATAAGTGAATACTATGATAAATTTGTACCCAAATATCTTCCGTGTTTATTCTTTAGTTGGCACAATTTGATTACTAATTTTTATAGGGTAAAAGCATAAAAATATCGTCTCTTGTTGATTATATAGAAACAAAAATAAAAAATATAAAAAAATAAAAAAAACTTATGACATCTTGTAAAAATTTGAGCTGACTTTTTTTTATGTGAGCTTATCATAAAAGTTGGGTTATCTTTCAGTTTACCCAATAAAAGTGGCTAAAAATGAATCTTAAAGTTATGCAAAACTATGTTACAGTTAGTTATCTATATATATTCTTGATCCGCATGAATAATCGCGCCTTTTTAGTCAAGTCTGTCTCCCTATAAATACGTTCATCTCAGGCAGTATCCAACTTAAGTTAAGTTTCTTTTTAATTACAGAAGTCCCGCCCAAGCATTTGACTATCAAGTTAAGGGTATCTCTGTCTCGTTTTTACATGATTTTAAAGATTGAGCTTAAGTGGGTTCATTAGATTTTATCGGTCGCAAGATAACACATAAAGTGTTATAGACCCAGAGGCCTACGACGTCGAAAATATTATTTTATGGCAACAATCAACACGGAATATTTATCGTGTCCAAAAAAAATGTATAAAGTCTTCGTGCTTGGCGAAAGAAAACGCAAATTTACAGTATTATCACGTTCATTGACGCAAGATGAACAGCAACATTTTCCGGCTTCTGGCAATTGCCGCACTGCTAACACAAACGCTACAGGTAACAGGGATAAGCTGGCAGGACATTATCCGGGGTCTATATCTCACAGGATATTCGGAGTCTCTGTCCGATTGGTTCATAAGTATCAGACGCAGTTTCTGAATCTCCCAATCCTCTTTGTACTGCCTTTCCATATCGAAAGATATCCAAGGGTTTGAGGGGTTGTTTATCCGTGTTTATCCAGGGCGATCTATGTCCTTTCTTAGTCAGAGAGTAGGGCAGGATATGGTTACCATCTTAAAGGTAATCCTTCCTGCTATCTATTGATTAAGTATTCCATAGGCTCTTCTCCTATGCCTTCCCTATTTCCGAAAGGATGGCAGTCGGAGGTCTAGAGGGTCTTTTTTCTTTCGGATATCTAAAGGGTCTTTTTATCCAGTTTATCCCGAAGAGTATAAGCAACTCCTAGAAGGATATATAAGTAATTTACTGACGAGTATAAGTATCGCATTATAGGATTCATCTTTACTGAATGTTTCATCTTTCCTCAGCTCTCGCTGCCCTCAGACACCAGCTACCATGCGGGAGTCGTGGAGTATAGCCCGGCAGAGGGAACGCCCAAGGAGCGTACTGAGAAAATAGTGCAAGGGTTTATGGATATTATCGAGTCGAACGATACGGCAGATCTGGATATACTCGTCTTTCCCGAGTACATACTGAACAGTCCGGCGATGGCAACCTTTGTGCCGCATCCTTCGGAGAATGTAACACCCTGTTACTCACCCGACTACGAGATTTTCCTTGTGGAGCTGTCCTGTGCGACACGTGCACGCGGCATCTATGTCATCATCAATGTGTCAGAGAAGGAGCTGTGCGCCAATGGCGCCGGAGCAGATACCCTGAATCCCTGTCCAGCCAGCGGTGTGCGTCTCTTCAACACGAATGTCGTGTTCGATAGGAAGGGGCGAGTCATCTCGAGGTATCGCAAGACGCATCTCTGGCGTTCCGAGTACAAAACGCGTTCGGTGATGCGGCAGCCGGATATGTCCACATTCGAGACGGACTTCGGTGTCACCTTTGGCCACTTCATATGCTTCGATATGATGTTCTATGACCCGGCGATAAGGCTGCTGCTGGAGCGCAATGTAACCGATATTTTGTATCCGACATATTGGTTCTCGGAGCTGCCGTTTCTGAGTGCCGTACAGATGCAGGAGGGTTGGGCCTTTGCCAACAATGTGAATCTATTGGCCGCTGATGCCAGCCATCCATCTGGTCGCACCACCGGCTCCGGTATCTATGCAGGACGCGCTGGTCGTCTCGCAGCTGCCATATACGAGGAGCCCACCGTGAAGCTGATGAAGGCGCAGGTGCCCAAGCATAGGAGATCCACTGAGGGTGTCCATCAACTGCCGGAACACGTTGTGCCAGTTTTCCGTCCGCAGCTGGTCACCAAGCGCTACACCAAGTTGGCCACCTATCGGGACTACAATGTGGACATCTTTGCCACGAAGCTGCTGCCGGCGAACTTCCTGAACGTCACCGAGCGCCTCTGCCACGGCAGCTTCTGCTGCGACTTCCAGGTGGCGCGTCGCGTTATCGACTCATCTTCGACCTATGCTGCCTATCGGTACCGCCTGGGCGCCTACCTGGGCAACGAGACGACCATCATCCGTGTGGATCGCAGCGAGCAGGCGGTCTGCGCCATCTTCTCCTGCATAGACGAGGATCTCATCAGCTGCGCCCGCATCTTTCCGGACGGCGTCAATGTGGCCAATAAGTATTACTTCCAGCACATCAGCATCAGTGGCAAGTTTCCGGCTGCACCGCGTCGCCTCATCATGCCCAGCACCCTTGACGGAGCGATGATGCCACTGAGTGTTGCACAGTTCAAGTGGTCCGAGCTGCCGCCGGCCAAAGAGCTCAACGATACGCAGGTGCAACTGGAGCTGACTGAACCCCATAATGATCTCCTAACCTTTGCCATCTGGGCCAACTACTTCACCCACTTGCCCACAACGCACAACTTGGATCACTTACAGCCTTCAGGCAACGAGATTGGCAGTGGCAGTGCGTCTGCTACCTTTGCCTCCACTTTGTGCCTGCTGCTGCTGCCGCTCGTTGTGAACACATGAAGTTGCACACTGTGAGAAATCTTACACTTGATTTTCTGTTTATCAACTTTAATCACTGGAAAAGTGATTTTCCTATTATTATTACTTAGCTTTGAACTATTCAGAAATTATTATTATTATTATAAACAGATTCTACTGATATAGTTTATATATAACTGAAGTTTACCTTAAACGATTGGGTTCAGGATTTGCACTATATATTGTATTATTTTATGACATAAAATGTATATAATCTGATGAATCTGAATAAGACATGTTTTCTGGCAATTTCTATAATAAACAAATTCAGACCTCAACCTTAAAACTTGCGCATTTTTTAGTTGTACATAGAAAAAGTCACTGAATATTCACTTATTGTTCAGTTTATCCCCCATTTATCGATAATATATATATCTGAATCGATGCAGAAAGAAGCTTATATTAAAATTTTGGAATACTGAAGACATATTTGGTTTCCCTTTATCCTCAAATATTCATCCTTCTATCTACGGTTTCCATCTACAAATTTCAATTAGAGAAACTTTCTGCTTAAACTTTATGAAATACACTCAAAGAAATTCTTGGAACTGGGTAAATTTTCTTATTTGAGAAATGTTCTATAAACTTATATTAGAAATGTTTGATTCTAAAAAGAAACGCAGCTAAAGTCAAATTTTATTTAAGTTTGAACGAAAATAGTTGATGGACGTCGCAGAAAGGGGAATCTGAAAGAAGAAACACAACTTCTATTGAGAGAGTGAGAGAGAGAGAGCGAACCAAAAGAGTGAAAATCTTCTGTATATGTCGACAATCTACAATCGACATTTCTCGTTTTTATTTCAAATTCTTCTATCCTTTTCGCTGTCTCCCCGTCTAACGGCTACTGGAAGTTCAAAAATTGCGCCAATGCTTAAAGGGGAATAGCTAAAAAGTCTACACGGAGGGGTCCTTCAGGTGTAGAGTTGGTTCCAGCGCCTGCGCGTTGGTTCTGCTGGCGTCGTGCGGCGTGTTTGCATTTCCAACAGGTAGCCAGCGTTGGCGTCGGCTTCGACGCTGGCGTCGCTGCCGTGCAACAGTCGCCAGCGGTTCGGGCGCTATTTATAATGAGGCTGTTGCACAAGGTTAGCTGACGAGGGACACACGCTGCCTAGCCACATGCCACATGCCACTTGCCACATGCCACATGCCGTGCACCCCAGGCCATACGCAGCTCGCTAAAGCCCAGCCAGAGGCTTATCTAGCGGCTGGACACCCGCCGCGTCCACTTGCTGGCTATCCATACTCATCTCCCTATGCTACTTAACTTCATTTGCTTACGCCAGCTCCATAAGGCAACCGCAACAGCCCCGCCTCCTCCCACCACCCACTGCCCAGCGCACAACTGGCATTCGAAGTGTGCGACCAAAGCTGCCCCACGCTGAGCGGCATTTGTGGCATATCCAAATTAATAGGCTCCAGAAGTAGTTCACAATCCGAAACCAGTTCGGACTATCCACATTCCAAAGGACCTCAGGCAGATCCTTGAGAATAAATCAAGCAAAAGTAGAAAGCTAACAAGAAAACAGTTGAGTCCTGTCTGGGCTGATGCCGGAAGACTGCTGCGAAGGGAAAACTTTGGAGCCAAAACTATTATAGATTTCTATAAGCCAAGAATCAGACGCATTTCCCGTTGAAGCTGGCAAATTTAATCATGGATTAAGTTATCCTAGAGTTATCCGAGAGTTATCCAAGAGTTATCCTAGACTTATCCAAGCATTTTTTAATATTTTTCTACTTTAGAGCCTAAAAAAAGATTTATCCTGTTTCCTTTTTTAACATTTCAATGGAAAAGTTGGTAAACATTTTGAGTATAAGTTCATTTTTAGCTATGGGCCAGAAAAAAAGCTTTCAATCGCTTTTTGTTTGTTTGTCTAGACGCTTCCAGCCAAAGATCAGAGCTCTGACGTGGGAACTGGCCGTTGTCCACAGCACAAAAAGTCAATTAGTGCGTCCAAAATGTGCCATGAAATGTACACTCTCAGACCCCTCTACCCCCCGCCCCCTTCCAGCTCGAGTGAACCAGCTGAGCAGCTGGCGGGCAAACAAACTTCATTGGCAGTCGACTGCCACGCCCATTAGATGGTATACTAACCGCCCCTCCTGTCGGCGCCGTCATTTCATTCATTGTGGCTCTGATGAAGGCTACCGCTAGCTACCCCTCCCCCTCCCCCTTCCCCCTCTTCCACCCCACACTCATTGGCATTGGGAGCACATTTTCATTTTTCACACAATGAAAACAAAAACGCAAAACATTTTTCACAAAAATCAAAAACTTTTTTTTTCTTTTCTTCACTTCTTTTTTCCCCTTTCTCTTTCTTTCATTTCATTCTATCGTTTTATTTACGCGCCGTGGTGCAGGGTCAGGGTTCGGCTCTGCGGCCGGGCACACCCCCCGCCTTTAACAGTATCTTAGCTTCTCTTTTTTTTATCAATACCCTCTACCTGTTCAAAGCCTGAAAGGGGCTTCACTAAATGTGTGCAACAGGCAGACGGCAGCAGCTCTGATAACCCCTACGGGCATATCTAATTGCATATAGTACGATTCCAGCCTTGATGGGCGTGTCCGACCTGCCGATTTACCCATATCTTTATTTGACTTTAACTTTTTCATATATTTTTTATACCACTTTCTTTAATTTTTGTGATTTTTAAAGATCTAAAGCTGATTTATTTATTTTATTTATTTTATTTATTTTATTTATTTTATTCATTTTATTTATTTTATTTATTTTATTTATTTATTTATTTATTATATTTATTTTATTTATTTTATTTTTTATTTATTTTATTTATTTTATTTATTTTATTTATTTTATTTATTTTATTTATTTTATTTATTTTATTTATTTTATTTATTTTATTTATTTTATTTATTTTATTTATTTTATTTATTTTATTTATTTTATTTATTTTATTTATTTTATTTATTTTATTTATTTTATTTATTTTATTTATTTTATTTATTTTATTTATTTTATTTATTTTATTTATTTTATTTATTTTATTTATTTTATTTATTTTATTTATTTTATTTATTTTATTTATTTTATTTATTTTATTTATTTTATTTATTTTATTTATTTTATTTATTTTATTTATTTTATTTATTTTATTTATTTTATTTATTTTATTTATTTTATTTATTTTATTTATTTTATTTATTTTATTTATTTTATTTATTTTATTTATTTTATTTATTTTATTTATTTTATTTATTTTATTTATTTTATTTATTTTATTTATTTTATTTATTTTATTTATTTTATTTATTTTATTTATTTTATTTATTTTACTTATTTTATTTATTTTATTTATTTTATTTATTTTATTTTCTGAAACTTTTCCAGGGTAAAATGTAGTCGCAAACTTTTGTTTATTTTATTTTCGTTTGCATTTTTTTAGAGGTTTTTCTTTTTGGTTCGAACGGCACCTGCCGCTTGAAAACTCAGCACGGCTTCTGTTACATTTTGATTTATTTGCTGAAATTTATTGTAAAGTTGCCCCCAGTTGGTTGAGTGAAATGTTTTCAATGTTGGTTTGGGTACACAGGGTCAGGTGTTGGGTTGGGTGGAGTGTGTTGGGGTTGGACTTAATACCATCAACAGATACATATAGGTAGAGATTTAACTCTGAAGCAGTGAAGTACTCAACACTCGCCAATTTCTGCAGTGGCAACCAGAAAAAACAACAGAAGGCGATGACGGTACACGGTACACGGTACACGGTGGAGGTGATGGCGATGGTGACTGGGAGAGAGAGGAGACCACAAAATCAAAAAGTCTGACAATTCACTCAGGCAGCAAGCAGAAAGCAGCGAGGAGCAAGCAGCCAGGAGGCAGCTACTGTAGCCGGGTAGCCCCCGCCAATCGCAGCTGGCTGCTGGGAGCCTTGGCAAAGCATTCACGGCTGGGCATTGTTGTCCGTTGGCTGCGAAGGACTCTCTCAGCCGGGGCCAGAACTGATTGAATTGAATATCAGTTTTCAGTTGTTCATCTGCCGCCGCTGGCGACAGCCTCGTCCCTATCGTCGCTGCTTATTTGAATTTGAATGGAAATGATTTTACTTGATTTTCATATTTTTATTATGCTCCCGGGCATTCTTCACGTCTTTGTTAGCCCTCCTGTTGGCCTTGTTATAGCTCCTCCTGTTGCTCTTCTTGGCCTTCTTTCTCGCCTCCTTGCATTTCCTTCTCTCTTTTTGTTCGTTCTTTCTTTCTTTCTCTCGACTTTCTGTGAAATGTGCAAAATCTGTAAAAATAATGTTTGCATTTTTGGCATTTATTAATTGATTTCGATTTCTAATGCGCTTATATATAGCTCCATATATATCAAGCGTCTAATGCGATTGTACCCACAGAAAGTGAAAAGTGAGTAAAGAGCAACTACAGTTGGTTATATTTAACTTCTTTATGGTATATATATCACTTAAAGATGGAAACTTAAATAACATTTTGTGGTTTTGTCTTCAGTTGATTGAAAAAATGTAGAAGTTCTGTGGAATGTTTATCTATAAAATATGTAGATATAATCTCTCTCCGGTTTCTTATCTATATGAAAGGTATATATCTAAAGTCAAACTATATATATACATAAATATAGTAGGAATTACTTTTAAAGGTATTCCATAACTCACAAAATCTGATAAGAAAAAGGTTTTGTTATAAAATTTAAGTTAATGTTCAAGCGTTGTCAAGCAAAAGTCAAAGCGAAGCTCGAGCTGAAGTATCTTTAAGTATCTATTTAAGTATATTTCAATTAAGTTAATATCTCTATTACTTAAATATATGACAGCTATACTCGACCTTAAGAGTGTTGCATATAAACTAAAGTAGTCCTCAAAGCAACTTCGAGACAACTTGATTTCACTTTGCGTTGTTTTGTTTTTTATTGAAAACGGAATTTAGTTGCTTTCAATTCAATTTGCAGTTTTCCAAGTGTGGAAAGTGAAAATTCTTTTCGTATAGCGCAAATCAATCCAAGAACTTCAAGTTCTTATCGAAGTGGTTAGTAATTTCAGCAATTTTACAACGTTTATTGCTTCAGATGCCTTTTTCCTTGATAAATCAATTTCTTTTTGCAATTGCTTTCAAGTTCATCGGCTTTTTTTGGCTTTGGCCACTTGTCCACGCACTGGCCCAAATTCGCACACACACATACACTGTATGTGTGTGTGTGTGTGTGTGTATGTGTTTGATATAATGGCATGCAGATGTATAATTTAACGCGAAAGCAGGAGAAAAGGCCCGAAGTAAGAGAGAAGGAATATGATTACGTATACGCAACGTGGAAACTTCTTAAGGTTCAAGTACGCACTGCGCGTGTGAGTGAGTGTGTTTGTGTGCTCTGTATGTGTGTGTCTGGTCATTACGCACGTACCACTTGTATGAATGGAAAGCATTGGCCCACCTGCCCGGCCCAACTCCAATGGCGGCGGCACCCAAGTCAGCTTGTTGGGAACATAAAAATAAATCAAGTTTTTCTTCATTTCCTTTGCCGCATTTTTTTGTTTTGTTTGTTAACTTTTGTGTGTGTGTGTGTGTGTGTGTGTGTGTGTGTGTGTAGGTGTGTGTAAGTTGTATTGTGCATACAATATGGGCCTTTTAAAATTTTAACTTTATGTTGCATGCTTTTTGGGGGTCGGGCCAAAAGGCAACGCGCTGACCGCGCGCGTCTTTTACGCGTTTTTTATGCTAACCAAATGAAGTCAACGGCAAATTTTTTATATATTTATGCACACGCACAAGGTGCCAGGCAACAACAAAAACAACAACAACAATAAGAAGCTCATCAAGAACATCAGCAGCAACAACAACAATGATAACAAATTGTAAAAATGTTATTAAAGTTAATCATAAATTCTGTTGTTGTCGTCCAGCAACTGTGCAAAATTCAATTGAAATTCATTTTATTGCTAACGCAATAACCGCACGTGCATACACCATGCCCAGCCCCACCTTCCTCCCCCGCCCCTCCCCCCAAACATACACAGCCCACATAACAATTTCAACACGTATACGCTACGTGGTGCCACACACGCAGACAATTTGCGGTGCATCCGCTCCCTGGCCTGCATGACACAACAACTCGCCTGCGACAGCAACAGCGGCAACAACAACAACTTGCAACACAGCAATAGAGCCACAAAACAGCTCTCACTGTGGGGCACTACAACTAATGCAACACTTTTGGCTAGGCTTAAAAAACGAACTGAAAATAAATAGAAATAAATAAAATAAATAAAATAAATAAAATAAATAAAATAAATAAAATAAATAAAATAAATAAAATAAATAAAATAAATAAAATAAATAAAATAAATAAAATAAATAAAATAAATAAAATAAATAAAATAAATAAAATAAATAAAATAAATAAAATAAATAAAATAAATAAAATATATATAAAATAAATAAAATAAATAAAATAAATAAAATAAATAAAATAAATAAAATAAATAAAATAAATAAAATAAATAAAATAAATAAAATATATATAAAATAAATAAAATAAATAAAATAAATAAAATAAATAAAATAAATAAAATAAATAAAATAAATAAAATAAATAAAATAAATAAAATAAATAAAATAAATAAAATAAATAAAATAAATAAAATAAATAAAATAAATAAAATAAATAAAATAAATAAAATAAATAAAATAAATAAAATAAATAAAATAAATAAAATAAATAAAATAAATAAAATATATATAAAATAAATAAAATAAATAAAATAAATAAAATAAATAAAATATATATAAAATAAATAAAATAAATAAAATAAATAAAATAATAAAATAAATAAAATAAATAAAATAAATAAAATAAATAAAATAAATAAAATAAATAAAATAAATAAAATAAATAAAATATATATAAAATAAATAAAATAAATAAAATAAATAAAATAAATAAAATAAATAAAATATATATAAAATAAATAAAATAAATAAAATAAATAAAATAAATAAAATAAATAAAATAAATAAAATAAATAAAATAAATAAAATAAATAAAATATATATAAAATAAATAAAATAAATAAAATAAATAAAATAAATAAAATAAATAAAATATATATAAAATAAATAAAATAAATAAAATAAATAAAATAAATAAAATAAATAAAATAAATAAAATAAATAAAATAAATAAAATAAATAAAATAAATAAAATAAATAAAATAAATAAAATAAATAAAATATATATAAAATAAATAAAATAAATAAAATAAATAAAATAAATAAAATAAATAAAATAAATAAAATAAATAAAATAAATAAAATAAATAAAATAAATAAAATAAATAAAATAAATAAAATAAATAATATAAATAAAATAAATAAAATAAATAAAATAAATAGAAATAAAGAAAATATAAAATAAAAATTTATAAATAAACAGAAATAAATCAACGTTTCCAATAGAAAGCCTAAAGTATCGATTAATTAGGGGTACTCCAGAGATTTATAGGGTATTCTTTAAGCTCTAGGAATATCTGTGAGTCAGCTTGTTTATTTAAGAAAAAGTTAACCTAGAAGGTCCCCGTGACTTTCGTCCTTTGTGAATTACTCCTATTGCTTGTAATCGTGTATGGATTTTCTGAGAAATTTACGTCGATGAATGTTTATGAGTGCGAGTAATTCGTATTATGTTGTTGCTGTTGTTATTTCCTATGGTGACAGCAACAACAACAACAACAACAACAGCATCGCGTCTAGTTGGCAGTTGTCATCGGTGGCAGCATCGGTTGTTGCATGCCACCAGCCACATCCATATATATATGCACACATATTATTAAGGTATTAGTTTTGAAAAGCATATTACGCTGCCACTGCGGGTGTGCGTGGGTGTGTGTGTGTGTGCGCGTGTGTGTGGGCGGTGTGTGTGGGCACGTAATGGCCGCCATTGTTGGCCATATTTATTCGCAGCTGTTGGTGCCAGAGGGAAATTTGCATTCAAAGGATGCGTCGAATTGAAAGCGAGTCCTGCGTTGATGATAACTTTTGGCCACAAAAACCAAAATCTCTTTCCCCACGATTTCACCAACATAAGACCGAAACTCTCTTCTTCTTCTTCTTCTTCTGCTTATTTTCCAGGGGAGATGCCTAAGTACTCTCTGCCTTATGCATATGAAAGTTAATCCCTGAGGGATCTGCGGCCAGTTTTTGCACAATTTTTCATATATATATTTGGAGTTTCCAGCCTGTTGAAGCGAGTCTCTCCCTCTCTTTCTTTCACTTTCTTTCTCCCTCTTAGAAATCGATTTCAATTAAAGTTTCTGCAGTTTTTCCGTGGAGCAGGGGGAATTTTCTAAGCTGCCACAAGATGTTTTTCAGGAATTGGTAAGAAATTTATCATGTCTCGAAAACGGAACCCAAATCAGAAGCGAATATTCAATCGAGCGACTCAGTGATGAGTTATTTAATCGATTACTCGCATCCTTTTTCGGCCCAAAAGGAACGGGTCCATAAGTAATGACAACTAATAACTAAGTGGAAACTAGGCGCAGGACATTGGCCGCCCATTTTGTTGGCCAAATCAAGCGTAAAGCGCCTGATAAAACTGATAAACAAAACAATTAATTGCATTGTGAAAGACTCTGCACTGGACACACACGTACACACACACAGACACATGCACACAGTCGCCTTTGCTCTCGCACAGGACCTCTTCTATAAGCCATGTCTTTTTAATGACTATAATATACACACGACTGGCCCGAGGCAGACAATTTATTATGATTGTGGGGCTTACGTACCGTTTAGCTTTAGCTTCAGCTTGCCACACTTTTGGGTCAATGACTTACAGACTCTCTGTGTGTTAGAGTGTGTGTGTGTGTGTGTGTGTGTGTGTGTGTGTGTGTGTCATGTGTGTGTTATGTATAGCTTGTCCCTTTGAGTGTACTCTGCAATTTAATCCTTGAAAATATTCAGCCCAATTGTTATATATGAAGTATGCTTCTATGCTACAAAATATGCAACATTTGCAATTGAAATGTTGACCCACCACGAGGCATGCAACAGAATATCTGAATTGCTGAAAAGGACTACAACTATATTGGGTTACACCCACACCCACACCCACACACACACACACACACCCCCCGCTGGCTAAACAACTTCAGTGCCAAAAAAGTAGAAACTCCGAATCGATGCGATGCGACAGAAAAGTACTTTTGTCAACCGAATACTATCGTGCTGACCCTGACAGTTGACAGCGTTTATTAACTTATATATAGCTTATATATATACAATATATATAGCTTCTGGTCAAATCGAAGGCCAGTTAACGCATTTGGCCTGCTGTGTTGCAGTTGATCCTGTTTATAACAAAGCTCATAAGATTAATTTAGATGAGCTTAAGGCAAGGATTTCTAGACCCTTAACACATAAAAATTGTATCGGGGGATAATGGATTTGTGGAAAAGTCTGTAACAGGCAACATCTTTAACCCCTTTACGTATATATATTCTTGTTCAGCATCAATAGAAGAGCCGATATAGGCATGTTTGTCTCTTCGTCCGGATGAATACGTGGGCCTCAAACTGGAGTCACCAAATTTGGTATCTAGATTCTTGACTAATCCAAGCTGATCATATTCTTGTTTTGGAATATGATAAAGCTTTTCATAAGTTAAATTTTTAACCGATATCTTTAACTCTTGATCTGTTTTCCAACTATCATTTGGATCAGATAATAGACACTGAAATTTTGTAGCAATCAATTTACCATTAAGCAGCTTTGTGTTTGAGGGAGAAGGCAGAAGTTGATTGGCAGCAGCACTCAACTTGCACTTAACAGCGTAAAGTGTGTGTAAATGCGTGTGTGTATGTGTTTCTGTATGTGTGTAGTTGGGTTAAGTGCTATTCGTAGTCGGCTACACTTTACAGCTTCAGCATTCTTAGATTGGCTTAGGCGCATAGCTATTATATTCCGCTTGCTTACTGATTTATTATGTATCGTTCTTCTGAAGATTATATACCGATTGTAAATCGATTGAGTTCCGATTACTTATCGATATGTTTACCGATACATTGTATGTATATTGATATCCCGTTTATATACCTATTATTCTATACTTAAGCATTCTAGACCGACCTTAGACCGATTGAGAGTATACAGATTGCAGACCGATTATACAGCGATTGGTAATCGACTGTATGGGCATTACTTATCGATTGTATGCGATATATTATACATCGTTCTCATGTGGTTTATAGACTTAAAATTGATTGTAAAACGATATTGTATACTGATAGCTTGTGGATTCTATACTATTTATTCACCGATTGTCTTAGCGATATATTAATGGTCGTTTTTATGTCAATCGATACTGCATACTGATTACCGATTGTATACTGATTGTGGCTATGATGATATGTGGGTATGATACAGGCATAATAATTTAACTATGCGTATGCTTGATCTGTGATATAGAAATATGACATTGAAACATTTCATCTATAAGTTTGGCTGTGGAACAACCTGGAGCAACCAGGAGACGTTGATGAACCCCTGGCAGTGCCAGCATCCAGCGTGCCCAACCTCCCCAATCTCGATGAAGATGCGCGCCCAGCGCGAATTGGCGATGTCCTTCCCAGATGTCAGACAGATCCGTCCCTGCGGATTGACCGTCAAGGTGGCGGACAACTCCATTGTGATCGAGGCAAGCACGAGGAGCGTGAAGATGATCACGGTTAGATTTCACGCCAGTTTGTGCGCCGTTACAACGTGCCCAAACGCGTGATGTCCTCGCTGTCCTCCGATGGCGTACTCACTGTGATCGTACCCAAGCCACAGTCCAGTCACGACAAGACCAAGGAGCGCATCATTCAGATCCAGCAGGTCGGACCGGCTCTTCTCAATGTGAAGAAGAACCCCAATGAGCACGAAGAGACCAAGGACAGGAGGGGAGAGCGCATCACCAATGGCCAGGCTGACAAGTAAGCGCAATGTCCAAGCCATACCAAAGAAGCATCCATCAGTCTCAGTCAAATCCCAATCCTAGTGTTATCCGATAGCAACAGTATTTATTGTAAACGAGCAAAAGACTTATATATAGTTTAAAACTCATCTTAATCTCAATAAAAAACATCTCGAAGACAGATGTCTATCAGCTTTGCACTTATTTCGACTTATATGGACTGTTATCGAAGGCATCGTTTCTTATCCGAATGCTTTAGCTATGCTGCTGCTGTTAGATAATCTAAGAGGATGTCTATATACCTAGTAGTAGAACAGTACTTGAGTACGATTAGTCGAAAAGAGAAGTTTCTTGCAATAGAATCCACCTCAGGACAAACCTCAACGTAACGCTCCTTTACTATATATGTACGCTATTATAACTTCTTATACTCTGTATATCATATTTGTATCTATGAATATAATCTAGACTTTAAAATATAAATAATATTCATATGAATGCAGCTTGCTGAAGCTGCCATTTCGTAGGTAAATAAACAGATTTGAGTGAAACATAAATAAATATGCAAATTTTATGCATACATAAGAAGAAAAGAGAATGAAGCGATTATCCCAACTCTATTATCATTGCCTTGATATAGACAGAGAAGCAGACAAAGTTATATATATATATGTGCTATATAGTCGTATATTTTATGGTATCGTAAATATTGTGTTAAATGTTTAACACATTTGGCAACAAATTTAAAATACCTTTTGGCAGGGATAAGAAAATTAAAGTAATCCCTGGAGAGCTTAATTAAATGGGCCCAACATAAATTGAAGTCGAGTTTAACCAATACCAATGCAATAACAATGTCCGTGGCCCAAAAAGTATGCTAGGAAATACGTGAAATGCTCACAAAGTAGAAAAAGCAGGAAGGAGCGCAAGCCCTGGTCCCATTTTGAGCCGTTAAAGCCACAATCGTCACAGTGAATGCTACATACATATATTGGGATACGGATACGGATACTCATAGTTCCGGCAATGCTGCTGCTGCCGCTGCTGCTGCTGCTGCTCCCGTTGCGGCATTGTGAATGGGCCACAACAAGCCGCCAATTACGATAGAAATCTAGAAAATGTGCAAAATCGAGCAAAAATTTGCGACTATAAAACGCGAACAAATTTACATGCAAATCTGTCCGTCCGTCTGTCTGTCTGTCCCCCCCCCAGTATATGTGTCTGTCTGTCTCTCTGTGTGTGTGTGTGCTCAAAGGAGACACGGTACAGGACACCCAGGCGAATGTCGTTCGACTTTGCATCGAGTATCAGGCAACAAATTATCTCAATTTAGCATAATATTTACTGAGCTGAACTGCATTGAACCGTTTCGGGTGACTTCGTAAACCAGGCAACACTCACTGAAGGCTACAGGAGGGGAGGAGGGGGAGTGGATAAGTGGGCGAGGGGGTGGGTGTTGCTGTTTGCTGTTTTTGTGGGTTGAACGTCGCAATAGTTGGGGATCGAGCGGTAGACCAAGATGCTGGTAATGTCGCGACATTGGCGGCGTTTCATGAGCTAAGAAATTGAATTGGATTTCAAGTCGTTCTCGTTGGCGTTGGCGTTGGCGTTGCTGGCGTTGTCCTTGTCTGCGCTCGTGCAGCTTGACTTATGAATCTGTGAAGGAAGCGACAGGAGCGGAGCAAGTTGGGGCGCTAAAAAGGAAAGACTTACATAAGTAACAACTGAAGGGAAAACAAGGATAGTTTGAAATCGAAGAAAAGCTGACACAGAACTGATAAAACATACTTCGATTAGTTAAGAATATATCCCTTTAAGGATAACAAGGATTAATGTGCTAAATGAGTCTTTAATACCTTTTCCTGTTGAGATTGTAAGCTCTTTCCCTGAGAAACTCTCCCTGACTTAGGGACTTGCCTTCGGGAAGTTGGAACCGTTCCTGGTGTTTGAGTTAAGGACTTTCACAGATGAGGTTCCTAATAGGATACCAAACATGGGTTAATGTGCTGCTTAGCTCAAGCAAAAGAGATCTCAAATGTCCGTAGCTTAAATGGGTCTTTGAATTGTGTTCTTGACGATCTTTTGATTCCTTTTCCTGTTGAGGTTTCAAACCCTTTTGAACTCTTAAGACGTCAGGACTAGGCGCATCCCGGTAGTTGCAACAGCTTCTGGTCAGCACCTGAAGCAGGTATTTCAGAGATGAGGTTGACTTTGTCAAGCTTTTGATTAGTTAAGCTCTTTAATAGGATACCACAGTAGTTCAACCGATAGAGCTCAGTTGCTTGCAGATCCTTCGATTCGTTTTCCTGTTGAGATCTTAAACACTTGCGGACCCTTAAGAATCTCTCCCTGACGTAAGGAAGTTGCTATCGCTCCTGGTCCGACTTTCAGAGATGAGGTTAACAATGTAATGCGTTCGATTAGTTGAGGTCCTTATAAGGATAACATGCATGGGTTAATGTGCTGCTTAGTTCATCCGATAAAGGGGAGAAGCTTGCAGGTCTTTTCTTTTCCTGTTGAGATGTTAAGCCCCTTCGAAATTTCAACTTCTGTCCAAGACGTAAGGCGCCCTTTGTAACCTGCAACCGCTCCTGTTGGTCGAGTTACCTGAAAGCAGGAATTTCAGAGATGAGGTTGACATTGTCATGCGTTCGTACCATTCCATTACATTCGATGCTATTCGATTGGATTCGATTCGATGCGGAAGATGTGAGCTGACTCGATTGCGAAATTTTCATTGAACTTATGTCGCCGGATTCTTGATTCTGTCTATTCAGCGACACCGTCAAGGTGAACACCCACCAACAAAATATCATCAATGAGAAATGTGCAAGTGCAAAACTTTTCATTACGTTGACATTGAAGTATTGCACAGCTGACGATGACAATGGGTAGGATCTATACTAGGAGCTGCTATTCAGCTGCAGACGATACATCAATGGCAAGTCGAATGAATGAAAGAATGACCCATAATTTGATGCTAATCAAAGAGTATGTATGCTAAAAGGTCAAATAGACTAAGCTCTGATGGGGAAAGAGAGAAAGAGAGAGAGAGGGAGAAAAGTAGAAAAATGTATATAAAAATGAAACCTGTGCCACAGGAAATTGCAGTCGTTTTTCTGTCATTTCGCTCGTTGATAGTTTTCTTTTTACCATCCGCTTTTTTCGTTTTTTTCGTGATTGCTCGCTAAATTGGCCCAATATGCAGCAGCAACTGTTGTTGCCGTTGTTATTAGTGTTGTTGCTCATGCTCAGATGTTATCCTCGCATTCAATAATGCCCAGCTATGCATGTGGAAATTGGAAATTAAAATAGCTGCCTAAACTAAATACGAAATCTGACCTTACCTCTCTCTCTCGCTCTCCCTCTCTCTGTTTCTCTCCTCTCTCTCATTTTTTTTTCCAATTTACTAACGGAAATCCAAGCAGTAAAGCGCATTCAATCAACTGCTCCTAAACTTTGTTCATCCGGCGCCCACGCGGGGGGATGGGCATTAAATTTATATGTCAATAAATCTCAAAGAGCAAAAGGCAAACGCGACGGGTAGTTCCCTCCCTCTCACTCTGACTTCAGTCATTCCCTTTTCCGTCTTGGGTAAAACTTATTAACCAGAGCCCCGAACAGGCGTAGGTTCAGCTCCAGGTTGAGGTCCAGCTCCCAGCTCCCAGCTCCCAGTTGGAAGTTGTTGGGTTTAGCTGCAGGTCAGGTCAGCTTGGGTCGCAGCTTTAAGGCACATGCCTATAAATCAGCCCTTGACACTAACAGCAGCCCAGGCCAGCAGCTCAGCTCTGAGCGCTTTATTGGTTTCTCAATTGTTACATGTGTATGTGTGTACTATATATATATATATATAAATATAGTAATATCTGACCAAATTGATAATGAACATTAAGTAATGACGCGCTTGAAAAAATGTAATAGAATTACGCAGAGTTTAATTAAATAACTCTGAAATGAGTACACACACATGAGAGGGACAAAGGGAGGGGCTGGATAAATAGTGGAAGCAGAGAATTGATTAGAGACGGAGTCGAAATAGTGTGAGGGAGACAGCAGATTGTAAGTCAATACAGAATTTAATTGAAATTGCGAGAAAAAATGATGAAAGGGCGAAACGAAACATGAGTATGAAAAAATGCAAATACTTTGCTTAATTAGAAAATGTTTTTGCTGCATGAGTTTCAGGTTTGTTTAAGTCTTATATATCCTTTATATATCCTGGATATATTTCTGCTTTAAGTAGCTAAAAAAGTATTTAAACTCGAGTCTTGTGTATATAAAAAAGGAGACGCTGTCGCTGGAGCTCGAGACAGCAGTTCGCACATATGTAAACAGATGCCAAATGGCTTAGAGTCACCTGGGGAATAGAGCTTATACATATGGCTTAAAGGCACACACACACACACACATATAAGTATATATATACAGTTATATATATTTGTAGAGAGGCAGCAGCTTAATCGCCAGCGCTTCATAAATCGGCAATTTGTTTCGCTGCAAGCATTAAGAGCTGCTAATTAATCAGTCAATACGACACTTTCCAGCTACCTATATACCTCTTATCCGGGCTGTCTGCTCTCCCCCTACCCTTACCCCTCCCCTCCCCTCTCCTTCCCTCACTAACACCTTCGCACACACGCATAAATCGCAAAGACAACGCGTCGTATGAGTAATGCCAAATGCAGAGCTGCCATCATTAATAATATTTTTAGTTTCCCTGCAAACTGAGCTGGGGGTTAATGGTGGGTTGGTGGTGAGTGCTGCTCCTCTTCCTCTTCCTGTGTGTGTGTGTGTTTGCTAACAAATGAGCCAGGTTGAGGGTATGAAACGAAGCCATATCTAGACATGAGACCCGGAGCCATTTTCCCTTTTACATGTTGCAATTAATCAAGCAGACACAAATCTGGCAGAGCCTGCGGCCACAGTTGACGTTGCCACAAAGCGCTACTGCTGCAATTCGATGCCGATGCCGTTGCCGATGAGGATGACGATGATGGGTTATATATTATGTCACCTTCAGTGTTCAACATGCAAAATGCCGTCACTTTAACTGTCTCTCACACTCTCAGCCCCTTCCTCTCTCCCTCTCAATTGCCGCTTTGTTTGTCTTGAATCCAAAGCGTTTTATTGCTTGCAACACGTTAAATTAAGTTTATAAAATTTGCTGAAATTTGCTTACGACTTGTCTTATGTCTTGGGGCTGACTTTGCTTCAGCTTCTGTACTTGAAGTATTATGATAATAATTGCATTTTATTAAGCAGAATTATGCTTAGAACTACCTAGAGCTTAGAGGAAAACTGTTAAGCTTCTAGCGGCTTTTGACTTTATTTGAAATTTATTTCCTGCGTTTGATTTCACACAGAAACATTTTCTTTGAGATGTTAAATTTATGTTTAAATTGGATTTTATATGCTTCGAATCGTCTGACTAGTTGATTCCACACCTAAATACAGTAATCATTGCTTATACAGAAAAGTATAAATGCAGCAAGGTATTGAGAGTTGAACAGAAACAGTTTCTTATACAAAGCATAGTTACTGCAAACCTTCTTTCAATCTGCTTCTATTGCTCCGAAATGGTATAGGATATAGATATATATATATACAACAGGAAGCTTGAGTCTATATACTTGATAAGGATCAATAGTCTAGAGTCTATGGACAGGACCTGCTTTTTTTATACCGCGAGATTCCTTTCAAATCTTGGCTTAATTTCATTCCTCAATTGTCACTTTTCTGCTGCTGCTTTGCGACTTTATTCGACTTCGAAATATTATATATAACATCAAATAATAACTATCTATAATATCAAAACATAATCTCAAGGTTATGGCATAACGGATAATCTTCTCTGTAGCTCTGAAACTTATTTATAAATATAGATTATTAGCTAAAAAACAGAAATAGTATAAGAAGTCTGCTGAGTGTGTGGCTTATGACAAGTCGGCAACAGCACAAAATCGACTTGGTCCTTAAAGTTGTTGGCCAAGTTCTTAGGCACCTACACACACACGCATACACATCTATATAGACACACACGGACACATAGAAAAGATGCCCGAAAGAAATTAAATTATTTGTTAGCAGCAAAACGAAGGAGAACAGAAAAACGCTGGCTCGTAGAGCCCATGAAGGGCATCTAGAAAAACGAGCATGACAACAAGGACATACAGATTACATAATACATACAAACGCACACATGAACACACACAAATATATATATATATAGTATGTGTATGTATTTGGGGGCAACAAGTGAAAATCCATTTGTTAGAGGAAATTGTGCAAAAAGCTTAAATACAAAGCTTAAACATAAGTAGCAACAAGCACACACACGTACGCACTCACACACACATAGAACTGACCCGACAGGCAACCACACACACCCACACACACACACACACACATTTGGTTATGCATATGTGGGACAGGGACTTAAGGTAGTGCAAAGCTAAATGAAGCTGCCTTCTTTTGGCCTTTTTTTCCTGTTGCTGTTGCTGTGGCTGCTTCACGTCTTACCTTTTAACGTGTTTTACCGTTCGTTTCTCCTTTATGGCAGCCTTCGCATAAAATGAACAGCGAAACTTTTCTACCAATGTGTGTGTGTGCCTGTGTGTCTGTGTCTGTATATGGCTCGTCTCCCTTGGGTAAATTTTCGTATTTAAAATATATGACCAAGAAATTTTCAAACATTATTTTTAAATTTTATAGAAGTATAAAATTTGCTTAGGCTTAGGCGAAAAACGAATGTAAAGAGGTAACAAAAGAAAAGCTGCAAAGCAAATGTTGAGTGCTTAAGTAGAAAAAACGCTACCAATCCATATTACTTTGCGAAGTGGCTAAAAGGCATGAAAGCCGCAGGACGATGTTTCGTCTGAGGAGCCAAAAAGTTGATGAGCCTAAGATCGACGATAGTGGACGGAAAGATGGGCATAAGTGTGAATAAATGTGGTGAGGGTGGTAAATAGTGACTCGGATAAATTCCGGATAATTTCGGATAAAAACGGATAAAATCGGATAAACGACGGATGAGATTTTTTTTCATAATTTGATAAATAAACATGTACACATGAGAGATAATCGAGAATTAACCGTTTTACATGAATCGGTTACTAAACGGTTATAAAGGCCTGAAGAGTTTCAATTGTATCCAATTTCTAACGGTTAAATCGGTAAAATACTTTCGGTTACGGTTTGACTTCCTGCTTTCATTCTGAAAAGCCCGAAATCACGAACGTTAAGTACAGCTAACGAATCGGATAAGAATTACAACTTTTTATAGCTGCAATAAAACTAAATTTAATGCGTTTATATCTAACATCATGACAGACTATATCCGTATCAGAGAAGTGGCAATTAGGAAAAACAAGCGATATCAGTGAAAGCGCAGATAAATGATACGGAAATAGATGAAGTAACGATAGGTAATTCCGTTTTATAGCTATAGTTGTATAGATACCGTTAAGGGTGTCGGCTGATTATGGCAAAATCCATTAGTAAATCGTTAATCAATGGTAAGTATGACTCTGCAGTGTGTTGGGTATTAATCATTTCAATTTGATAACCGAATTATGGCTGATTATGGCAATACCTAATAATAGGCCTACGGGTGGAGGTGGTCATAAGATTTGGGGTATATCTTTTATTTTGGCATATAGCCTGATACCGGGTTGGGTTTAATAATAACAAATTGATTTTCTCAGTAGTTTGTTCAGTCGTCCAATGTGCAAGTCTGTACTTGTTGACCTATAAACCGTTCCGAGCATAAACCTGATGTTTAAATAAACCCGAACCCACAGACAGATATCGGATAAAGCCCAAAGTCTGATAGGTTTAATACTGTAGGCTGAAATTGCGAGCTACTTGCGGCCTCTACACGCTGGTCATAAAGTATCATATCGGTCACAGCGAAATCATATAATCTCTTGAATATATATATGTATATCTGATATATCATATATATATATATATATATGTATCATAAGGGTGTCTATATCGACTGTAGAAGTCATTTCTTTGTTTCCTTTAGCTTATCAGATCAGCACTTAAAATGGCACGCAGTATATTCCAATTGCCTTCTATTGAATATAACATCGCAATCAGCTAACAAAACGCCTCTCAATCAAGCTTAAAAACTTCATTTTGTGCACTTCGAAACGTTTTTTTGCCACTGTACGTCAGCTTGGAATACTTTTAAGTCAGCTTACGAGTAAATATACTTCTACTTTATTTCCTTACACAGCGTTTAGAGGTTGTTTCCAGAACTTTGAATCTAAAACGACACTAAAATATATTTTAAGCACTTGAAAATCTATACATCCCACTGTACTTTGCGCTTAGCTAGCAGAAAAAGTATAAAATAAACAAAAATCCACCTTTGCTCCCAATGTTTATTATACTTTCTGTGGGAAATACTTTATGAGAAATTTTATTGCACACTTTTTTATAACACACATATTTTGTCAGCTTAAAACCGCATTCGTTCCACTGTAAGTCGGTCAGCCCGAAAATCTATAAAGACAGCAAAAAATGTACTTTTGAACGCAGTGCTTAATTTCTGTTTCATCACGCAGCAGTCGCTGGTTGATTTATAACAGGAATTCTTCTGCGGAATAAAAGTAACACATTTTTTTTATCAGAGGAAAACGTTTCGATTCCACTGTATAAAGGTTAGCGGTCAGCTTGGAAAACTATCAACGTACCTGATAGCCGCATGCTGATTAGATTAACAATTATGCGTTGCAAATTTGGTTTAACTGCTATAAAGTGTCGCGTTGCCAGCGCATTTGCCGCAGTTGAACGCAGTGTGCCAGCGTGAGGCTGACGCAGCGATATATTAAAAGGGAGAGAGAGAGAGCGAGAGAGAAATATGGAGAAATGTTATGGAACGGTTTGGTGGCCACGGCACCATCTGGCGCTGGTCTTGACCGCCGTTCTGCTGCTGCTGCTGCTGCTACCGCAGATGGGTGAGCAGGTTGGTTCATGAGCTTTGGCCTGATAAGCGTTGTGGCTTATCACCAATTGGTTACACGGTTAATTTGCAGGCGGCAATCAGTGAATCGGCAAATGGCAATTATTATACGGCCGGCGTTGTCGAATATCGGCCGGCAGAGGGGGATGATTCGCAGACCTGGATTGAAAACTTGGCTGCTTATCTGGAGATCATAAGCTCACGGAATGCCAGCGCCACGGATATCATTGTATTCCCTGAGGTCACACTCAACACGCTGGAGACGGCGAGCTTTGTGCCGGCGCCAGAGAAAGAGGTGTCACCCTGCCTGGACGATTCCAGGGCCAACTACTATGCCGAGTTCCTAGTCGCGATCTCCTGCGCCGCCCGCAAGGTCAGCAAGTATATTGTGATCAATATAAACGAGCAGCAGCTCTGCTCCGACACCCCCGAGGATCCGCGTCCCTGTGCGAAGAGCGGCTTCAATATCTACAACTCCAATGTGGTCTTCGATCGCAACGGAGTTGTGATCTCCCGCTATCGCAAGGTGCATCTGTACGGTGAGCCAAGGAACACCACATATCGTCCTGAGTTGAGCACCTTCACGACGGACTTCAACGTGACCTTCGGCCACTTCATCTGCTTCGACATCTTGTTCTACACGCCCGCACACAAACTGGTCGTGGAGCACGGCGTCCGTGACTTTGTCTACACCGCAATGTGGTTCTCCCAGTTGCCCTTCCTCACAGGTGAGCTGACCAGCTGATATGGCCTCATTACAAGTCGAGTATTTACGTTAGGTGGAAGATAACGTCGGGTTACTAACCTTTCGGTCAAGTGCACTTGCTCTGGCGGTTGTTCAACTTTCATTTATCGACAACCCGCTGAGCTTTTCAAATATTGAAACAATCTTGATTCAACCTTGTTCTTTATCGCAGCCGTCCAAATGCAGCAGAGCTGGGCCTACACCAACAATGTGAATCTCCTGGCCGCAGGCGCCAGTGGTCCAGATGTCGGCAACAGCGGTTCGGGCATCTACCATGGACGCGACGGCACCTTGACCAGCGTGATGCACACGGGCAAGGGAGAGCGTCGCATCTATGTAGCGCAGGTGCCCAAATATGAGATCTCTCCCGCAAAGAGACAGAAGCGCTTTGTGGAGGAGCTGCCAGTGAGGCAGAGGAGCACAGCGGTAAACGGCTCAGATTTCCTGATGAAACGCGACTATCTGGAGCGCTATGAGAGCGTTTTCCTGGACATCCCGCACTATCAGAAAACGGGTTCTGTGTCGCGATATTTGTGCCAGGAAGGTTTCTGCTGTCACTTCGAGCTTGAGTGGCGTGTGAAACAGAGTGGAGCCAGTGGATATCGCATAGGGGTACTCAACGATTGGCGCAATGAACAAGCTGTGGATGCCAATTACTTACGGAACTGCGGCATCTTCTCCTGCCTTGGTCCCAGCATCGAGGACTGTGGACAGCTCAGCAGCTCTGAGCCGCGTGTGGTGTTCACCAAAATGGTCATCAGCTCGAACTATCCCAAGTCGAAGGAGTTTCTGCTGATGCCCAACAGTCTGCTGAGCAATCTGCTGCCCCTGGAGCCGGCGCAGTTCGAGTTCTCGGTGGATGAGATGTTGAATGGGTGAGTTAAGGCCTCCGACGAAGGGAAGTCAATCGATTCTAACAGTTTTTTATCTGTAGAAATGAGGAACGGGCGCGCCATGCTCTGCGTGAGTCGCTGGAGGTGGACAATCTGCTGACCTTTGCCATCTATGGCAACTACTATGACAACAACTGCACCTATGGCACTGGCACCGCAGATCAGGACATCAAATGTGGCTACAGGGGAAACGATGGCGGTGCCGCAGCGCTGCGTTTCTCTGGCTTATGGCTCGTCTTGCTTTTAACCCTGGTGTTTATATTTCAGTTAAATAGTTAGGATTATAAACTACTCTTTTTTTTTCTAGTATATCTTATATTAATAGAGTCTAAGGGAAGATTATCCGGCACGGATAATACTATATTATAAATCTTCTCTTTAGATCATGAATACAGAAAGCTAAAGAGATCTTTAGAGTTTCGCAACTCGATAAAAGCAGCTCCAACACTGAGAGAAAACAATAGAGCTCTGATACCTTAGAGTTGGCACATCAGCTGGTATAAGGCTACATATTCCTATACAAAACTGCTATGTAGTTAAAGTCGATGTTTAGAATTCTCCCACTTAATTAAATAAACATATATATAATGTGTGTGTGTAGAGAATCATTTCCTCTAGACAATAAACAAACGCTTTAGACATCGTTATTCGATATTGTGTTTGTATCATCAAATATAACGAAATTTGAGAAACGAGTATCAAACCTGACGCCTTTCCACTCGACTCCCACTTCAGACTGACGGCTTATCAATAACAATTCAAGCAATGCATGAAATTCCACTTACTCAGCACATCGACCTTGCAGAGATGAGCGATACTCGGACTTCGTTGTCACGCTCACACCTGTCACATACTCTGAGTGTATATATATATATATATAAATATATATATAAGCTTGAATTCAGAAGAAACTTGAAGGTATCTAGACAGTAGGTACTAAAATGATAATACAATATTTTATTTATTGTTTACATTTATTTATTTATTTAATGTCAACTATTAACAGTCGACTAAAATTTGAAAGTAACAATACAATTTTTAATATAAATTAAAACTGGAAAAATATAATTTAAATTTAAAATGAAGTATTTGAGTAAAGAATTAAAGTTTATATCTGGGGTGTTCAAAATGAGAAAATTAAATGATCCAACATTTGTTGTGAGCATTGGGAAAAACCCAGAAAAACCCAATCAGATCACTGTGATTAGTAATGAAAATTAGAGCAAGTTACTACGTGCTAAAAAGTTAAGGATATGGTTCTTAATCGTATCAAAAGAGGACTCTGAGTTGAAGACTCGGAAAAGTCTGTTATAGTCAACACAGAGAACTCGAAAAGGTTCGTGCAGAGAATAGTTTTAGTGAAGTTACGAGTACGTCTCAAAGGTACAGAAAAGTTAATTTGGCTCAATAGCAGAGATGAGTCAATTTTGCCAATTATTAATTTATGTAAAAATAGAACTCCCAGGCAAATCAGTACCTGGAACCCAGTTAAAGCCGCGAAGAGCAAAAAGAAGAAACTTCTTTTGAACAGACTCAATTCTGTCGTGGTGTACCGAATATTGAGGAGACCACACACAAGATCCGTTTTCCAGAATAGGCCGAAGAATAGGCCGATATCGGATAGCTTTCACTTTTCGCCCAATCCTTTCGAAAAATGTTGGATCAATTCAAATTTAAAATCATTTTTAATAATACCCTTAGACTATTTACTTTTTACCTTTTACCTTTCACCTTTTACCTTTTTTCATTTTCAGATTCCTTCAGATTCCTTCAGATTCCTTTAGAGTTTTCTATTATACAATTTATAGTAAGCTTTCATCTTTTAGTCGACTGCTTGTAGTCGACTCTAAATAAAAAATATTGAATAATTTATTGGTGGCAATTCTTATAAGCATTAACTTCCCTTACTTCAAAATTTCATAAATTTCAAGACAGCTGTTGTGAGGTCACAATCAATACGATCAATCAGGCCAATGCTGCCAAAGTTGCAGATGCATTTCAATGCGAAACAAGGTGGCAGCACTTTTCGCAAGAATTGAAAATTCCAATACTTCTATTGCTACAATATAAAGCTGCCAAAAATTGTGTTTCATCAAAGAAATGGGTTAAATTTTACTCGATTTGAGAAAAATAATCATATAGAGCTAATTATATAGATATATATATAAGAAATTTGTTTATATAAGGTCTGTTTCAAATAGATGAAACTTATAAAGAATAAAGAGCAATTCTTATCGACAACATTGAATAAAATTCCAAATTTTTCTTTCTCTTTCTGTTCAACTCCATTTCGCCAGCGTTTCAAGCGATCTGCTGCTCTTGCAGTGTGACCTTACTCTGCCGAGTCGTAAAATACCAAATGCAGTAATTAGATATCAGCGTGTAAGAAACTATCGGCTAGTGGGAAAACTGTGTGCATATATCGACTAACAAATACTGTGGAAAAAATGTCTTGAAAGATATTTCAGTTTGTATCTTTTTTAACGTTTTGATTTAAATCTATGGCTGATATTAAAAAGAGATATTTTACTCGATTTTTCGTGAGTTATCGATAAGATCTATACCCCAGCAGCTGATTGTGTTGTCTTGATTAATGAAAAGTTTAATTGTTTATATTAATTATAAATTAATATCCCTTTGAATGCAGATCAAAGTAGATATTTGTACTATAAGACTTTGAACTGCTGATTAGATTCAAATTTGGCGCACTTTCCGTCAGCTGTTTGGATGCTTAACAGGTGCTAAAGAAGTTCGATAACAGTCTTAAGTTAAGCGAAAGGTGCCGAGTTGCAGTCTATCGATCTGGGGATTGAGCCACAAATATGAGCCCATTTTAACTGCTTTTCTTTTCTTACTTAAGCAAAATGTAAGCTTTGGTTGATCTCCCGTTACTTTTGGTAGTAGAAACCAGCTATAAGCGAGAGTTTGTAGTTTTTAAGTGAAAATGCAGAATTGAAGCCGCCCAAAAGTATGCAGGCTTCTTTCCAGGGTTGCTATGTAAACTTCACCCGAGGAACGATAACAATATACGAGGTGGCATAAAGTACAGTGCTAAGATTAGATTGATTAGATAGAGATCCCCTCTTCAAATCAGGTTAGCCAATTAACAGTCTGATCAGAACGTCATGGGTGGAAAGAGGTCTCGTTGCGTTCAGCTGCTGCTGCTCCTCTGCTTCGCCGTGGGCAACTGCCGGGCAGCCACTCCGGACTATTATACAGCTGGTGTGGTGGAGTTTCGACCTGCGGTCGGTGCCAGCGCGGCACAGCTGCTCGAGGAGAATCTGAGCGCGTACCTGGAGCTGATTGCCTCGGCCAATGGCACGACGGATATACTGGTTTTCCCGGAGGCCACGTTGAACAGTATTCCGCTGCTGACGACGGTGCCGGCGCCCTCTGAGCACACCTTGTGCCAGGCAGAGCCCGCAGCCGATGACGAAGTGGCTCCCTTTCTGCGGAAATTGGCCTGTGCCGCCATCGAGGCAAAGAGCTATCTGGTGTTCAATGTGAAGGAGCGAGAAACTTGCGAGTTGGATGCGGAAAAGGATCCGGACTGCCCCTCTCGTGGCTACAGGCAATACAACTCGAATGTCGTGCTGAATCGCAAGGGTGCTTTGGTCTCCCGCTATCGCAAGTGGAACAAGTACCTGGAGCCCATAAACCGCACCAAGGAGCCGGAGTACGCCATCTTCGAGACCGACTTCAATGTCACCTTCGGCCACTTCATCTGCTTCGACACGCTCTTCTACACGCCCGCCCAGGAGCTGGTAGATCGCTTCAAAATGCGCAACATAATTGTCACCAATATGTTCAACTCCGAGCTGCCTTTCCTTACGGGTGAGTCTCTATTCTGTCACGTTTTGAGTCATGTCCTTTAACCAGGAATCGTCACTCTCAACTGTTATTCGTTTATTCAATTAAAAAACAACTTTAGCCAAAGAATAGGTGAAAAAACAACATTCAAATAATTCTCTAAGCACATTTTATGCATATTGAAAAATATATTTTAAAGTTTTTTTTTAATTTTCATAAATAGTTCAAGAGATTTTCAATTAATAGTTCAGAATTAAAAGTCTTTCTTACTATTTTTTTTTTAATTATTTTTTCTTTTTATCTTGAAATAAATATGTTCAATATTTTTAATAAAACTTTGGCAACAATTATTATTTTTGATTAATCAAATAGAACTTCATGTATTTCATGAGCGTTTCCTTTTTTTTTTGTCAATTTTTTTGGGTGAAAAATAAAACTTGAGATCGGATCATTAGCTTATTCTTATAAGAATTAGACAGATTTATAGACTAATCCTTAGGTTTCAAGCTCGAAATATATACACGATATTTTTATAGACACAATTTGCAATCTCCAAAATTATGAATATTTGAAAGTTATGCAATAAAATCTCACAAATAATAAAATAAAATATTCTGTTAAATGAAATTTTGTTCATCAAAATTTTCAGTTTGAAATATTATTTTAAGAATTTCGTTATCTAAAAAGTCAGTACTTAATTTTGTTTTCTTTGTGGCTGTTTACTATTTCGATTTCATTTTCATTTTAGTTCCATACGATTTTAGTTATTGAAATATTAAAAAGATAATTTTTTTTGCTTTAAAAATATATTTTCCTTGACAGTCGATTGAATTAATTAGTTGACTCCAGAATTAGAAAGGGTATTTAATGTTTGAAAACTTTAACCGAAAATCAAGGGATTATTTGCTGAAATTAATCTTCGATCTATCGTAGTATATATATCCTTAGTATATAACCCTTAGAACTCGATCTCTTAGACATCTTCGTCTATCGTCATACTCCAGTAGGCTTCTTCTTCTTAATCTTCCTTCTCCAGTTAATCGTAGAAAAACTCTTAATGCTGTTTTTCTACACAAACTGAGTATAGGCAATATTCAGTCTGCCTTCCTTTTAGGTCGTCTTAGTTTTTCTATTCCTCGTCGTTGAACTAGGAACTATATCCCATTGTCCCTTCCTACATGCACAACAGATTACGCTTTGCACAGCTCTTTCCACGCTTTATGTGTTAACTATAATAATTAACTATAATAATAACTATAATATAATCTACACAACGTGATCTCAAATGCATCTTCTCTTTCTTCTTTGAAATCTTCTCTTTTCCTATATCTTAGTAGAAACAATTAACCCTCTTTCTAGCTACGTTTCTTCAATTTATCTTACTTCTTTTTATTTCTTCATTATGCTGCTACTTTTATATACTATTCACTTCTAATAGTATATTTATTAGTAACAGTGTAAACCCTATTTACTAATTCTCGTATACATTAATACTTAATGTATATAAATAAATAAATTTATAGCTGAAATCTTATTAAATTTTATATAGAATCTTTGATCAAACGTTTTCAAATCGACATCGGTTCGAAATTGATTTTATATATAGACCAGGGCTGTTCCCTAAAGAATTTCCAGTTGTTTTTCTCAGTGTAGAATTTATCATATACAACTGCATTAGGCTCCAGAATTGTGATAGAAAAATTGTTTAAAATAAATAAAATAAAATAAAATAAGCAACAACCAATTTTTCGCATCCCAAATTCAGTTTTCATATGAATTCAGGCGAGATTATTTAAAAAATATTTGATTTAAATAAAGTATTGAAACGAATAGCAGAAGTCTTAAAAAATAATACAAGTAGCTGACGAGAAGTTTAAGAACTTTAAATAATTCGTTTAGTTTGAAGCTTAATGAAATTCCCAAAATTGTGAAAATATGTTCAATGATTTCCATACGGATTAGAAGCCAATAAAGTCCCTGCTCCTGGGATTATTCCACAGAAATATTAATAAAGAATTGACAAAGTATTGAAATCGTATAAAAAGTGAAGAATATCTGCAAGAAATCCCAAGTGAAACTTTATTAAATTCCACCTCGATAATATTTTCTTTTACGTTTTCCACAAGTTATTTTGCATTTAATCTGTTGCAGCGAGTCAACTGCAGCAGGGCTGGGCCTGGACAAACAATGTGAATCTGCTGGCCGCCGGCGCGAGCTACACGAGGAGCGGCATCAGTGGCAGTGGCATTTATGCGGGAGAACGTGGAGCGCTGGTGAGGCGGATGGTCGGGGATGGGGCTCTGGGTGTGCGGGAGCTGCTGGTGGCGCGGGTGGCGCGACTGCCGGAGCTGAGCAGCAGCGAGGTCTCGCTGGATGTGGAGCGACCGGGTCCGGCGCAGCGTCAATTGAAAATGTTGCAGGAGCCGCAACTGCGGAATTTCACCAGCTGGCGGCTGCCTCTGGTGAATGGCAGCCTGCAGCAGAAGCGTCTTTGCCAGGAGGATCTGTGCTGCGATTTCGAGGTGGGCCTGAAGCTGCCGGCTGATGTTGATGCTGATGCTGATGCTGATGTTGATGGAAGGTTTGAGTACAGCTATCGACTGGGCGTCTATGTGGGCCAGCGGCGGTACGAGGAGGAGCAGTACAGCGTTATCAGATTGTGCGGTCTGTTTGCCTGCCACAACGCCAGCGTCGAGAGCTGCGGTCTGCTCGACAAGGAGGAGCCAAAGCCGGAGATGGGGCACGCCTTGGAATTCACCACGTTGCGTGTCAGCGGAGAATTTGTGCGCCGCAAGCGTCGCCTCCTCATGCCTAACTCGCTTAGTGCAGCCCTCTACTCGCTGCAATCCTCCGAGCAGGACTGGTCCCTGCCGGACGAGACAGACGCCGAGCCCAAGGGTGTAACGCATGTTAAGTTCCAGCTGAAGAAGCCCCACTCCCAGCTCCTGACCTTTGGCATCTATGGCAATTACTTTGATGAGTTCAATCAGGACGGCGGCCAGGCAGCCACCAGGAGCAATGGAGCAATAATTGCCTCCCTCCTCCTCCTCCCGCTACTCCTGCAGCTCTTTTCCAACCAGTGAACCACAAAGCAAACGCATCGCTGATTAGCTTAAAACTTAAAAGTTATTCCTCCCACCAGACAAAAGTGGCGAATTCGTTTAAGATGGAAGTTGTGTTATATATAAGAGGGAATGTGGCAAGTACTTGAAGGCATGTTGCATGCAACTTTGTTTATTTTCTAAGAACTTATTTTTATGGGTGAAAATGAGATTCAATAAACTTATATATATTCAAGTGTTTCTTATCGAAATTTACAGCCCAATTCTCTCAGTGTAATTGTAGCCACAAATGTGGAAGAACCATAAAATTCTGACAGTGTCAAAACAAATATTTCCATACAAAGTATTTTATGGCTGTTTATTTATAGCAAAATTTATAATTTACACCGTTTACTTCATTTGCATCGAAAGCTTTATCAATAAAACAAAAGAGGTTTATGAGCGGTTCAACAACCAGTCACTGCCCCACACCCCTTCCCCCTCCCCCTCATAAATTATTGTCTCGGATTAGTGTTTACTTATCGCGATAATCATCCCCATAGCGCCTGACTTCTTTCCAAATAACTTTAGACTATTTCTGTGTGCAGACTATAGATAATAAGTACAGATAATCGTTTAGACTTTAGTATCTACAATCAGCTGTTCAGGAATGAAAGTTACTTCTAATCAAAGTCTATCGTCTAATTTATGAGCTGCTTTCGTTTTCTACAAGCTTTGAAGGCTTGAAATGATCAATGATCGTCCCATAGGACGATGCTTCATCCCGAGCGAAAATAGTCACAAAAGTGCCAGCAAATATTTTAGCTAAACAAATATGCCAATAATAATAACTATTATTATTAGAATTAACTATAATAAGTTCACTTTTATATTTATAATACTATAGCTTAGCTCATCCTTTTGATGAGGTAGCAGGTGCACAACGGAGGAGACGAAGATCCCGGTACCAAGTACCAGAGTAAAAGTTGATCTTGGCGAGATGCTTTGAGGGAAACTGAGCATCAGGCTGTCACCCGATTGGCTTGTTACATGCCATATAATAATAACAATAGTTAATTCTAACAAAGGAGAAAGTAAGCCTCCACTCCTTCAGTTCTTTTAAATAGAGTTTAGCCTCGATTATTCAGGTTTCTATTAACCATCTCCTATCCAGAATGCTGAGAATGTTTACTTTTTATCTCTATTTTCTGTGATTTAGCTCCATCAACTTCGATATTTATGTTTATAGCTGCAGACTCTTATATTATTCTTAATAACTAAATAAAGATAATCAGATTTATCTATGTGCAATGTGAGCTCTATTAACTTTTATATTCGATTATACGTGATGAGTCTGGTCAGTGTTAATTGAGTTACAGCCGATGCTCTCGCTGCGAGAAACGTGTCTGATGAACTCATAAAGAGAATTTTATTCAGATTCAAAAGCAGCGACAACTTTAACTCTGCCTGTGCCAAGCCTTTTGAACTGAAATCTTAGCTCTAGCTCTAAGATCTAAGCCAAACTCTAATGCTTTCTTAGAGCGAAGCCTTTGCTGGACAATCACAGCTGGTTTTGGATGCATTGCAGTAACGAGGCAAAGGCAACAGGGACAAGCGCCATCTATGGGGCAGTTCCTTAGAGTTTAGCTTGGAGTTAGAGCTAGAACTCAGATTTAGGTTCATCTATAGAGCAATATCCATAAACACCCACAACTTTATTCAGTTAGTCAACAAATTAGAAGAGTAAACATTTCAGTGCAATAAAGCAACTTGTCGTTAAGTTTGTCTATTCAAACAAATCATTCAAAAGATGCTCCTTAAATCTTGTCAGAGACTGCAGTTTCCATTCGAGATAAACTGCAATTTCTTAGACCACAATCATAGATACATTAACTTTATAAGCTAAACTTGGCTCGCAGATACTCTTACCAAAATTTGCACTCCATATAGACTCGAGTTGTCATCCTCGTTGAAAAAGATTTAGTTTATAAAGAATTTCATATTATTACGAGTAAAAACCAGAATATTTCTGTTGAGATTCCTTCCGCAGGCAGCAACATTCTATGGTTCCTCAGCTGAGTTGGATATTTTATATATGAATCTACCCTATTTATTGGATACATTCATTCAATCTATTCACATTAGATCAATATGAACTGGATTAGCTAATCTAGCTATAAAAAGCTAAAAAATGTAAACGTAAGTTTCAATTACTGTTAATAACTTTTTATCAGCTTTTTTAACTATACAAAAGATACTGCACTTATTCCCCATGAATCTTATCTAGTTATAAAAGTCGCTAGATAATAAAGGTATAAAATTATACTCCTATCATTATTAAGCACAAACATTGTCGTAATATTAAAGATAGAGAATTAGAGAAATGAATCGAGTGGAATTAAGATCCATTGAATAGAAACTATGAGTATTCAAATTGAGTTGCTACAGTTGCCTGAAAATGCACTCGATATATACTATATATATACATATATATATATATATATATATATATACATATTCGATTATTCAGATCACGTGAAAGACTTGTATAAATCACATTTATTCCCAAATTTTGCAGTCAGAGTGAAATTTCTTTATCGCAGATGAAAAGCTTTTCACATCTGTCTAAATATCTTATAAATATTGTTCAGAAACTATAAGTTTTTATATTTTTTATATATATAATAGATTGTTTATATTTTAAGTATTTAATTTAATTTATATATTTAATATATTTTTCATATATTTTATTTATTTCAATATTTTATATACGAATATATTTCTGTCTTCCATTTAAGCCGAAACAAAGCCCAAGAATTCTCATAACAAACGATGTTTCCCAGAAAATATACTCTATATATATTATATACAATATATAACCAATAATAGGTATAAAGAGATGTGAACATAGGCAGGCTTCACTGTAGTCGCATGCAAATATTGTTATTAAACGTGATTTATGTGTGAGCTTAAAATTTCCGAATGATTTACGAATTTTTTGGCTATAAAAAAAGGAGGAGGGAAATAAATGAAAGCGTTTTCTTTTATTATTGTCGCCTGGCAGCTCATTAAAAGCGACGCGCAACGCAAGCTGCATTGTCTGAGAACACACAAACACACACACACGCACACAACTTGAGTGTGTGTATATAGTGTGTGTGTCTGCTTGAGGTTGCGGTGCATTAAATGTGCTGCGGGTTGTCTTACTCGATTTTGTTGTTGTTGCCGCTGCTTAAAGCTCGCAGCAAATTGTAATTAAGTGGCAAGCACACACTACCACACACACACATCCACACACACATTCACACACACAGCTTGTCTATTTGGTTGGCCAAAATTGATGGTAATTGTATGCAGACAGGGCCAGGTCCAGGTCCCAGCGTGAGCATCGAGAATGGTGTCAAGTTCATGTCATTAAGGTGTGATTAACAAAAATTAGTTGCTGCTTAGCGGACACACACACACACACACATACGTATAGATGGGCGCACTGTTGCTTTGTCATGCATGTGTGTGTGTGTGTGTTTGACTGGAAAGCAGCCGCAGTCGCTGCCTCAGCCGCAGTCGTTGTCGCAGCCTCCCGCGGCAGGTGAAACAGGCGCAACACATGACGCCAGCGTCGACGTCGCAGCCGAAGTCGCAGCCGAAGTAGCAGCCGAAGCAGCAGCCGAAGTCGCTGCCGTTTCATTCGTTTCAACTGTTGCTCCCCACTTGTTAGCACATGAGACTGGAAAGCGCACGAGGGACGCGCGGCACGAAGCGAACGCACCGAACGCAGCCGAGCGCCAAAAAAGCTTCCAGTGCTTGCGTGGAGACTTCGGCCCACCTGAAGCAGAGACGTTTTTGTGTAGACTTTTTGGGCGCCATGTGTATTAGTATGTGTGTGCGTGTAGACTGCGTTATATTTGCATTGAATTATTTAGCAGCTACAATTTTTTACGTAGCAGCGACACAAACTGAGCGCAGCTGCTGCGCTTTTGCCAGCTGAACTGCAATTAAAAAGAAGCGCAGAAAAGCAACAAGACACACACATACTAATACACACACACGAACACACACACACACAGCAGGAAGTATTGCGTTAAGTTCGGCAGTCGCCGCTGTCGCTGGCGCTGGCGCTGCCGACGCCGAAACGCGTTGCGTGCCGAACGACGCCGTCGTCGTCGTCGCCATCGTCGTCGCCATCGTCGTCGTCGTCGTCGTCGTTGTCGTCGCATTCTGCGACAGCTTTCGGCGCGCGTTTTAACATCCAGTAGGCGTTCAGCCTCCGAGCGGATAACATTGCGTTGTTGTAGTTCTTGGAGCGAGCCCACAAAAAGCAAAACCAAAGCCAGAGGAAAACCGTTTAAATTCAATTTGAGTTTCAGTTTCGATTTTGAGTTCGAGTTCGTGTTTCAGATATTTAAATCGTGCGTGACACGAGTGAGACAGAGCGAAAGAAAGAGAGAGAGGGAGAGACACATTAAGTGCATAATTCTGAAATATTTTTCAAATTTTTGAACGAAGATCGCGCGAAATTCGTTTTGAAACTTTTCGAATATCCTTTTGCTGCTGTTTATAAACTTTAGTTTTGGAAAACAAAAACACAGCAAAAGGATTTTTGTTGTTGTTGGCTTTTCCTTTTTTTTTTTGTTGTGTGTGTGAGAGAACGAATAAGAAATAAGAAAGACAAAAGACAAAGAGCAAAGTGCAAGGAGCAGCTGCAATTGCAGCGAAGACCCTCAAAAGGTAAATTCTATTTTCCAAAAAAATATTAACCAAATTTTCTAATTAATATAAGAAAATCTATTGTGGCTTTTCATTGAGTTTTCAGCTGCAGTTTGTAAGTTGAAAATTTTCAAAGTGTGAAAGAAAATTGATGGAAAATTATAATTAATTTGAATTGAAACTTACATAAAAATTAGTTTCAGTGTATAAAGTGTATTTAGTATTCTGGCCTTGAACCAAATGTGGAAAGTGTCCTCTATGATTTGTGCATTTTCTTTTAGTTTTCCATGAGTGTCTGATGAATTTTTAAACATGGAAATGAAAACGAAAGCAATTAAATTAAATATTTAATACGCTAATATTTTAATGAAAGGGAAAAGTTGAACTGAAAGTCTCCTTTTCTCCTTTTCCACTCAATGAGTTTTCGTTTCTTTTACATTTCCTTGAGTCAAGTTTTCCTTTTGATTTCGCTTTGTGTCAACCTTTATTTAGGCCCTTCCGTTGAAATTAGCTCTTAGCGTTAAATTTCCGCCAGGAAACAGTTGCTGGCGCCATCTGTTGCTTAGATTTCTTGAAATAACTTTTCTTTTTTTGATTTTCTTATACATTTTCTTTGTTTTTCTTTGCATTATTTTTATTGACTACCCGCAATTGATTTGGAGATCTTGTGCCCAATCTTTTCAATAATTTATGTACATGAAAATGGCCAACTGTGCGTATGATTAATATTTGAAAATATGTGGAAAACGAGGGTGGAACTGCTGGGGTTGGGTGGATAGGGGCTGGGGGAAAATTGGAAAAACTTATCAAAGGCAGCGCGAACGGGGCGCATTGTTGTTGCTTTAATTATTGGCCAAACGGCATTAAATTTTCAAGTATTTACTGAAGCTAAACACAACACAAACAAAACACAACAATAAGAACAACAACAACGACGAAAATATAATGAAAAACTATTTCCCATAACAACAACAAAAGAAAATTCTTTTGCTTCTTCGACGCTTTCTGCCGATTTTTGCGATAATTCACAAAATTTACTCGAATCGCCAATTGTTTCTCGATACTTTTTCGAAACGTGTGTATATAGTCTATATAGCTGCCATGTGCCCGATCCGAGGTCCAGCCACCCAGCCAGACATATATATATATATAAACAGATATATATATACATATTGTATATATTTACAGACAGGCTGAACATTTGGCAATTGTTTCAATGGCTTCTATCGCTTTTATATATATTTATATCTATATCTAGATCGGGATATATATATATATATTGAATTGATTAAAAAGTCGAACTGCTAGCATATTTACATAAACAATTAGCTTGTTGTTGTTTGTTTAGATGAAGTTTAAACTTTCAACCGAAAAGGAAGGAAAAACGAAACGGAAAATTGCTGGAAAAAAATGCGCGTAGAATTTTCCAAGGGAATGAGAGAGGGAAACAGGCGGACACGTATGAAAAGTACAGCAAATTGAATTAACGGTCAATGTAATACGCCTAAAAATGTGTGTATCCAAATGTGTACACACACATATATATATATATATATATGTATATCTGATAAATAGAGAAACAGACAAACAGAAAGCGACATGTAAACAGAGCCAAGCCAAAGGTAACAAATGGCTTTTCAAATAAATTAGCGGCCAGCAATTATAAACAGAGAATGCTATAGAGAAAGAGATAGCAATAGAGAGATGGATGAGAGAGAGATAGATATAGTACTGCGTAAGTGCATTGCACTGGTTCAAACTGGTTTTGCGTTGAGTCTTTTAATTCTTTCGACGACTTCATAAATATTATACTATATCTTTCGGCAAATCAAATAAAGTACATTTTAATTTTTAACTATATCCACTTGGTATTGGTGTGTGTGTGTGTGTGTGTGTGCGTTGCCTTAACTCCGCCGTAGTCGTTTGTACGTGTGCAAACTTCGGCGGAGACAAATGGGCCAAAAAAGTTTAATTCTAAAAGTGAACTTTTTGGCAAGTTGAACACAGCTTTTGGTTATCAAAGTACAAAAGTCGACAAAACTATTACAAACATTGCTCGAATTTTAGAAACTACAGGTAACATACTATACACATATATATATGTGTATGTGTATGGAGTATATAAAGTATATATATAGTCGTTGTCTGTTATAAATTGGTTAAACTGTAGACTACAGTTGATAGATCCGAGCTGAAGTTTTGGCAACTAAATTTAGGGTAAAACTAATGTGAGGGTGGGGAGTTTCTGCTTGAGACAATGTGTACTCACATATACATATATATATGTATATATATATCTGTATATATATATTAATTCATATATCTGATAGGCACACACATTACTCTTAAGTTCTTTTGAAGCATCTCTGAGCCTATTTCCGCTTCTATAAAAATATCTATTGAGATTAAGTAAGGGAAATCTGCCAGTCGAGCAGTTTGTGCTTGAGATAATACATCTATATATATATTGATTCATATATCTGATAGGTACACGCCATAAACTCAAGTTTTTTTTAAATCAAATCAGACTCTATTTCCGCTTTTATGGCAAAATCTTTTCTCACTTTTTCCCCAGTTGCTTTAGTTACTTTCCCATTGATTGTATTATAGTTAAGGGTGTTTCTTAGTCGAGCAGTTTCTGCTTGATATATATATATATATAGTTATATATATATATATATAAATATATATTGATTTAATTAACTGATATCTCTGATAGTTGTGCCGAAGCATCTCTGACTCTGTTTCCGCTCATATAAAAAAATCTTTTCTCACTATTTCCCCAGTTGCTCTGGATAATGTCAAATCGTTTGAGGTTTAGTTAAGGGTATCATACAGTCGAGAAGTTTATTTATGTATATATATATATTCACATATCTGATAAGTATTCACAATAAAGTGAAGTTGTTCTGAAGCATCTCTTAAACTATTTTGCGACTATTTTTTTTGTAATTTTTTCCTCAGTTCTTTAGCGACTCTCTCATTATTCTTTAGTTATAGTTAAGGGTATCTGTCAGTCGAGCAGTTTTTGCTCCAGATAATATATCTATGTCTAGTTATATATATAAACATTGATTCATAGAACTGATATCTCAAGTTGTGCCGAAGCATCTCTGAATCTGTTTCCACTTCTATAAAAATATCTTTTCTCACTTTTTGTGCCAGTTGCTTTGGACAATGTCAAATCTTTTGAGGTTTAGTTAAAGGTATCTCGCAGTCAAGCAGTTTATATGTATAATATATATATTGATTCATATATCTGATAAGTATACACAATAAACTCAAGTTTTTCTGAATTAAATCTGAAATCTTTTCTCACATTTTTCCCTGTTGCTTTGCATATTTCCAGCTCTATTTACGTTTGGTTAAAGGTATCCATTAGTCGATCAGTTTTAGCCGCAAATCCCAAGGACGCTGGCACCCCCCATGTGTATTTCAATTAACGTACCATGTGGGCCAGTGCTGGAGTTGGGTGGGGCCTGGGTGGCAGGTGGTCCACTAAGTGTGGACGAGGTTGCCCGAGAGGCAATTCATTAATTACACAATTAGAACTTGCATTCAATGTGCGGGTAAGCACAGGGTGGTTATGGTTCTGGTTAGACGGGGACATAGGGGGGTTGCGAGCTGCACTGAAACGAATACAAAGCAATTCGTGGAAAGGTGTTTCGTCTTTTTTTTTGTTCTATTTTTTCTATTTTTGCTGATTTTCAGTAGTTTTTCTGGTTTTTTCTGGTTTTTTGCTTCGTATGCAAAATTCATCATGTTTACCTTGAAATATGCCATGTCATTTTGCACACACACACACACACATACAGAGAGAGACTGCAGCCAATGTGCCTCCCAGTGAGACGAGTTGAATACTCAATGGAGCTCCAGTTGCTCCTCCTCCCGCTTCTGCTTATCCTTCGCCTTCTCCTTCTGCTCCTGCTGCTGCTCCTAAAATACTCATGTACATTATGCTAACTGACAGGTGAGTTGCACCTGAGCAGCTTTGCTGCTGTTTCCGCTTCGAATCATGAAGCAACTGCAGGTCGAGACCTTTGATACAAGCTTGTTCGATTTGTCCCTGGCAAGTGGAAGAGGATTCTGATATCTCTTTCACTTTCGCTCTGTAATTTACTCGAAATTTATGCTACAATTGTGTTGAACCAGACTGCTTTTGTTATTCACATTCATTGTTTATACTCATAGAGTGGCAAATGAATACTTTGTGTACTCAACAGCTATTCATTGGCTAAGTTTATAGCAGCTGCTTAACAATTTATAGCAAATCCTATTACTGTCAGTTGGATATATTTTAAAAGTGAATCCTTTCACTGGTTATCAGACTCGTTTTGTTATTCACATTCATTGTTTATACTCATAGAGTGGCAAATGAATACTTTGTGTACTCAACAGCTATTCATTAGCTAAGTTTATAGCAGCTGCTTAACAATTTATAGCAAGTCCTATTACTGTCAGTTGGATATATTTTTAAGTTGAATCCTTTCACTGATTATCAGACTCGTTTTGTTATTCACATTCATTGTTTATACTCATAGAGTGGCAAATGAATACATTGACTACTCAACAGCTATTCATTAGCTGCACTCAACACAGTTTATAGCAGCTGCCTAACAATTTATAGCAAGTTAAAGTTGAATCCTTTCACTGATTATCGTTAAAAGTGGCCGTTGTTACACGCACTCACACACTCACACACACACACACACGCAGACCTTAGAGTATACCCAAAAGCAGCAGCACACACGCATAAACCTTGTCCGGTAATCCGCCTCAATGCCCCTTCCCTTTCTACAGAGAGAGAGAGAGAGAGAGAGAGAGAGGTCCTAATCTCTGGCAGATATGTTGTCTGGCTTCATATGAGCTCTGGGTATACTACAGCTGCCAGGACGACATTTTGTCTTAGCAAATTCAATATGGCAGCGCATTTCCGCTTGTAGTTAAATGATGCAACATGCAACATGGCCCCCTTGCCTCCTGTCGTGTCCTCTGTCAGAGCTTTGTCCCATTGTTATGGCATCTCCTCTCGCCTGGACAGCTGCTGCGTTGACCGGACCAAAAGCGGACCCTCCGCCCTTACCCCATGTGGCACATGCCACAAGCTGCATCATTGGCATTTTCTTGTTTGTTGTTTGTCGTTGCATGTGCGTCCATGTGTAACTGTGACTGTAACTGCAACTGTAACTGCGACTGTAACTGTAACTGTTACTCTGAATGCTTGGCATTGGCCCTGGCACAGGCCTGCTCTGGCAGTAACCTCCTTGACCCTCTACACCCACACACAGCCCAGCCACCCACACCCACACACACACCTACACCTATACTCCCTCCCCTTCCCCCTCTTGCCTGCAATTACATTTTGTGTTTATTTGCGGCTTCAGCTTCAGTGCAAAGCCTGTAAAACTTTTCAGTAGCTCATTTTCTCGCCTGTTGCCAGGGGAGGCGCTCTTAAGTGGGCGTGCCTCTCTGTGTGTGTGTGTGTGTGTGTGTGGGCGTGTGTAGCAGCATGTTTGTATGCTGTACGCGAGCGCTTGTTTTGTTAACCGCGAATACATTTTAATTAGCAGCTAAAATATTCAAACTGAAAATTGGCCTTTGCCCGCGGCCAGGCACCTTACACCCACACACACTCTCTCTCTCTCTCTCTCTCTGTGCGTGTGTGTGTGTGTGTGTTTGTAAGTTTGCCAAGCTCTGCAGCCATCAAACATAGCTATAAATATTTCAGGCATGGCCCTTTTGAGGGCGACCCACCCAAAATGCTGCTGAAAAAATGTCAGCGAAATGTTTAAAGTCTAAGCCCAAGTCGTTTCAATTGCTTGTCTCCCCCTCCCTCGCACCCGCACCCCGCCCACAATAGGTGGCGCCACTCACCGAAAAAGAAAACAAAAAAAGAAAAAAAACAAACATAGGGGCAGGCAGCAGCAGTCTGAGCTCGACTCATGAATTTTAATTTGCATTCTCAGGGACGTTTTATTGAAATGTTTTCGCTTGGCGAAACTTTTCGCAGAAACTTTTGCGCCGCAGATCAAACAAAATGCGCAAACATATTTAAGGAACTATTTCAGGAAATGCCCACAGAACTCAGATACAAACTTTCAGCTTGTCATTGTGTATGTGTGTATGTGTGTGTGTGTGTGAGGGTGTGTGTAAAATCTACCAGGTATATTTAAATCGAAACTGCGAGTAAAAGTTTCATTTCGCAGATTGTTAATTAAATTTGACATGCCACAGAATTGGCATAGATACAAGATGTGGTATGACACAGACAGAGACAGCTATATGTAAAGAGTGAGAGAGATGACTGCAGATTGCAGCCACTGTGGCAAGCATAATGGATAATGCGTTGGCAAACGCATAAAATCTGATTAATTATACAAATGTAAATGATATGCAGCAAACGGAAAGGCAAACAGTGCGGTCGCAGGGCTTGGGGCTGGGTTTGGCTGGGGTTTATCGGGATTCACATGGCGTATGCTTAATGCTCAAACAGTCTGACTGCCAGGCAGCTTAGGATCTGCAGGCAAACAGACAGACAGACAGACAGACGGACTGACTAAATTATAATTATATTACGAGAAGAGTTGCGAGAATTTGTGGTTTGAGTCGAGCTGGGCTTACGTCGTCAGGCAAAGGATTTGGCTTGAACTCAATTTTAAAGCCGTTATGCGTGTGTATAAATTTTGAAGTAAAGGGATTACTGAGCCAGCTGCCACATGCCACAAGCCAGATACCATATGCCAGGTGCCAGATACCAGATGCCAGACGCCAGTTGCCAGTTGCCAGTTGCCAGTTTCCAGGTGAGCTCTAGCAGAAGGTTTGCATACAAAATACATCTCAAAAAAAAGGTAACTGTTATTAAACGGATACAATCCTCCATTCTCTGCCTTCTTCTTTTTACCTTCTTTGTCTCCGCTTCTCCCACTTTCAGTTGTCCCCTTTTCATATTTAACTGTTCCAATTAACATAATCACTTTCCATAAGCCGAAATTATCTTTTTAAAATGTTCGTTTTTCCTCCGGTTTCTTGTCGGCTGAGCTCCAGTTTGACCCTGCTTCTTCCACTGTTCCAGATCCACTGTTTCATTATAGCTAATTCTACTGCTTCAGTACAGTACTACAACATACCCTGTATACCAATGTCTCTGTTCTATTTCTATTGTTTCTTGTCTAGTTTTTACTTCCTTTTTCCCTAAACCAAAATTATCTTTTTGGAATGTAAATTTGGCTACTGTTTCCCTTGGTGTGTTCCACTTCTCACTGTTCCTAGCAGCAAGGTCATTTATTTGGTGAATCTCAGTGTTCCAGTTCCAATGTTTTATTATACAACTTTTCCATTTCCTTCTTGTTCTCAATATAAATTTCAATAAACCAAAAAAACCCTTTCGAAATGTTTATTTCATCACGATTTCTTTTGGTATGTTCCACTTGCCAGTGTTTCTAGCAGCAAAGCTTAACATTTTGTTATTTCAGTGTTCCAATTCCACTGTTCCATGGTGCACTTTTTCATGCATCAAAGCTCTCATATCGTTATTCCCATTGCTCTGAAATAGTCATAGGCAGATTTCTTTCTCATCTTAAGTTCTTTCTCTGTTCCACTTTTCATTTTGTCCCTCGTCTTTCTGTCAAAGTGTTCCACTTTTCTAGTTGTTTTGTTGCTCAAAATTCCATTTCATATGTTTCAAATTCAAACTGTCTCTTATTGAAAATGAATTTCGATTCGGATAAGTTTTTTACTAGTTGATTATTAATCAGTTTCTCCTTCACGGATGGTTGAAGGTAAGAAAGAAACATACGCCTAAGTACTCCGATTGAGTGTGATCGACTAAAAGATACCCTAACGTACAATATTACTTAATTCGGATCATGTAGATCATATAGATAGACACACACAGCTACACTTTCATTTTGAGTTCCCTTTTTAACTCTTTCATTTTTTGCTCACCCTTTTTTGAGGTTGAATTGTTTTACTGTTCCCTGTTCCATTTTCCATTTTGTACCTCTGCTTCTTGTACATTGTTCCAATATTTCTTATACTCAAATTATTTTAAACTGTTTTATTTTTAAGTTTCTGTCCTCCAACTAATTCAATGAACCATTCAAAACTTTTTTGACCCCAGCTAACTTTTTGTATACTCACAAGAGTCTAAAGTAAAAAGAGTTAAAGGAAGAGAAAGGACACCTTAGAGTCCTTGTTATTTAAAGGACAAGTTAATGCCACATAAATGCGTTTAGTTTTCTGACAGTTCTAATATATATGCCATATGATATAATTTAATATTAAATGCCAGCATATTTCCAGAGAATTAAAAAACCTTTTAATATAATATTAAAATGGTTCGTTGTAAGCGAAGCTTTTGCGTGAGTCCCCAAAAACCAAATATTATTTGAAACTAGAAAACTGGGTGGCAGGGGAAGGTAGGGGATACAGTTTGTCTCTCTCTCATTCTCACTCTGGCAGCCACAATGTTTTGACCACATTTCCCTTTATCTTCAACATGGTTGGCCATATTTTGACAACTGTTACCACAAAAACAAATAGAACTAAAAATGCCATAAAAAGGGTCTAGGAGGGGGAGAGTAGGGGGTAGGGGTAGGGGGTCGGTGGTGCGGTGTGGCGCGCAAAAAATTGGTTGGCCAGCTGTGGCATCCACTTGTGGTTATTGTTGTCAGAACTTTTGCTTTTTGCGTACTTGCGCCACTTGCTTTCTGTTATTTTAACCAGCGCTAATATGTGTGTGTGTCTCTCTCTCTCTCTCTGTGTGTGTGTGTGTGTGTGTGTGTGTGTGTGTGTGTGCATGCGTTTCATGTGCTGTCCAAGGATTTGCCACACACACACACGCACACACAGCTGGCTTTAAGTGCACAAAGGGGGCCAAAGGGGGGCACGAAAAAGTGCTGCCTGCTTCTGGGCGAATGCGGTTGAAATTAGCAGCGTAGAAAGCTTCGATTTCTTGGCCAGTAAATTTGATTTCATCACAAGACACACACACACTCACACACACACGCACACACACATATACATACAGCCAGCATAACCGCAAAAACAAAAAATTTCCTCTCTCTCTTCTTTGTGGAATTTTTGGAAATTCGCAAATCGAAACTGAGATGTAGCTTAAGAAATATGTGGCGCTATACATATAAGTGTGTGTGTGTGTGTGTGTGTGTGTGCATGACAATGTTACACACACACGTACTAACTCACACCATTGCCAGGCTTTTCAATTTCCTTTCTGCTTGTTGTTGTCAAAGAATTTTCTGCTTTTTTTTTTATTTTTTGCTTTGTTTTCGCATTGCTAACTTTGTTAGCCATGGGAGGAGGGGCAGGGGGGTGGCAGGGGGGGGCACGTAAATGGGAGGGGGTTGCAAGCTGGCTGCTCGTTGTGACAACTGTTGCCACAAGAAATTGCTCCCACGCAACTTCCAAAACACTCCCAGCCCCCTCTTCCCCTCCAGCGTTTGCTTGTTGATTTCTCTGCCAACTGAGATTCCCCTCGCCTCCCCCTTTCCCCCTTTGTTCCTCTGCTTGTGCCATGACAAACAATTCAATTTGCTGGCAAACTCTTTGTAGCCTGTCTATAAGGTAGCTCATTTTGCACAGGACACGCCCCGCCCCCTCCACCGCCCCTCGAGTGCACTTCCCCTGCCCCGAAACTAGACACATGTGAATATAATATGCATTTTCCACTCTCACATTGCTCTGCATTTTCGTTCCTCTATTACAAACCACCGAACTGTATCGCCGCTCCCCCCCCCCCCCCCACAGCACCCCCTTCGAGCCACGGACCCAATAAAGGAAAAATCAAACAAATAAATATGCTTTTAGCGGAATGTTATAGACTTTCAGATACTCAGTTCTGATTTCTGAAGATGTGGCAAGATTTTTGTATGAAATTGTATTACCATAAAAGAGATAAGTTTCATATGCTTCTTTAAATTTAGCGCCGCTGCTGCCTGCTTTTCATTTAACTTTACTTTTAAAATTTTATACATTTTTTTTTTAATTTCAAATTAATGTATAAAAATTGTTTTCACTTTATAATAAAAAATATATATATATATATAAAAAAATAAAAAAAATAATTAATAAATAAAAAAAATATATAAGTAAAAAAAAAGAAATAAAAAAAAGAAATAAAAAACTAAATAAAAAAATAAATAAAAAAATTAATAAAAAAAGCAAATAAAAAAAATATAAATAAAAATAAAATACAGAACTAAAAAAAAATAAATATTTATATATTTATAATGAATAAATAATTTTATGATTAATTGATTAAATTTTATAAAATACACACATTAAAAAAAAAAACTTAAATATATGATAAATAAATAAATATATTTTATATAAAAAAACTAAATTAAATAAATTAATAAAAATATCCATAAATTTGCAAGGAACTTGATCTCTGTCTAAAAGAGAAGAAACTTTGTAGAAAATTATAAGCTTTGGTCTAACAGAGTGAGAGGCGCATAATTAGACAAAACGAGAGAAGAAAAGGCAAACGGATAGGAAGAACGACAAACAAAAGGCAAGACAGAAAGCCATACAGAAAGACAGTAAAAAATGATAGACAGATAGAAGGACAGAAAGATAGAAAGACAAAATGATGCATGGTCTGTGAGGAGGAGAAAGAGACAAGACAAATGGAGACGAAAATAGGAAAGGTAAGAGAAACACAGCAAGAAAGTAAGAAAGATAGACAGACAAAACCGATTCAAAGAAGGAAAGTCGCAGCTGCTGAGGGGAAGAACAATATTTCAAAGAGAAATATTGCTGCGCTTGGCTTCTGGCATTTGACAGGCGAAAGCTATAATATACGATAGTTTTGCTATGATTCGATATTGGATAATGAATGCAATAACGATAGGAAAGAACCAAAAAGCTAAAGATATCGATAGAAGCAACAGTAAACGGCAGGAAGGAAGAGGAAAAGAAGCGACGAATACAAAGAAAATAAGAAGAAATTATTAATCAAGTCCAATGTATAGGACAGTGTTATCCAGATCGTCTCGGATATTGATACAGATCAAGAATATATAAATTTCTTACAGATATGCAAATTCCTGCCTTTGTCTGTTTGCATTTTCCCTAGTTGAGCATACCCCTTTTTGTACTCCTAGCAAATGTGTGCAGGGTATAAAAACTAAAAATAATAATTTGTTGCTGTCTGTTGAACTTTGCTTATTGTTGTTGTTGTTTTGGTTGTTGTTGTTGTTGTTTATTACCTGTGCATTTTGTGAGTGTTTTGTTTATAGCCTCGCAATTGCCACGAGCGTTGCATAAACGGGGGCAGCGATGGCCGGAGGGAGGGAGGTGGGGAAGGGTCTACAGACTAGAGCTGTAAATTTATTGGATGCGAGGGTCGACGGGTAAAATTATAAATAACAATGCATATTTGATTGAGGGTCTTGGAAGGGAAAACTATTCAAGGACAAAATGGGAAAACTGCTGCTGCCTGTTGAAGTCGAAATGGAAACGTAAAATGGAAAATAGAAAATGGAAAATAATAAAAAGAAAAACAATAAAAATTGGTAAAAGATAATAAAAAAAAATGGCAGATTGATGGAAACTTTGATTCAACTTTGATATTCAATATGGAAAAGTTACGAACTATTCATACTTCCTGCTGGAACTTAGATATTGTATACTAGTTGGAAATGTTCGTTGGAACTAGTTCAATAATTGATCTAGAGTCGAGTATGAATAATAAAACGAAAGCCAATTAAGCATTTGCCATGGCAACAAATGAATGTTACGATTGGATTCACTTTCAACGCAATTTAAATGAATTTTCACCTCTAAAACTCAACTCTCCCCTCTCTTTCCCACTCTACCTCTCTCGTCCCTCCCTTGGGAATACGGTTTTCAGCATAAACTCAAACAAGGACAACAATTGTAATTGTACATTAACATAAGCTGACACCCGACGACCCCAAGCCGAGCGTATAAAATCCCATCAGGGAGCGTCGAAACGTAACCCTCACCTCCCTCTCCACCCTCTGCTAGCCCTACCCGTAACCCCCTGATAAATAAGTAGACCCCTGATAGGACCCAGTTCACTTTTGGCTCCTGTTCCATTTGAATGCTTCATTTGGGCGTCAATTTATTGAATTTTAATTAATTTTATTGTCAGCTCTCGCCGTAAAGCTCTTAATGATAGCATCGCGTATCGCTTCCTCTGACCACGCCCACTAGGCACACAAATGGGCGTAAATATGCGAATTTTATACAAATGCGAAAAATTATGGAATCTACCAGCGCATAAACATAAAAACGAATGTGTTTCAGCCAGTTCCAGGCTGGCTGCGTGCGCTTGTAGGGTTGTTCTCAGCTCTGCCAGGGTTGTCAGTGGGTTGGTTCGCTTTTAGTTAAAGCCAAGGTCAAAACAATTGTCAACCAGTGCCTCAGTCGGAGGCTCATTATGCCAAGCCTCCGCGGCTTTGCCACTTGGCATACATTTAAACAAAAAAAAAAAGTTAAACAGACGCAGGGATGGATCCAAGTGGGAGGGGGGGGCACAGAAATGGGGCCAGAGTCTGTGGCCAAACGGAAACTGAGAGAAACTAGGCTCAGGTGCTGATTGTGTCTCATGTCAGGTTGAATGTCAGCCCCAACACTTCTGGTGATAAGCAATGAAACAGTATCTCAGGTGCGACAGAGCTCAACTAGTCAAGAAGTGGGAAACGTTTTTCCTTGCAACTATCAAAATTTTAAACGGAAATAAAATTTTGGACAATGGTTCAAGCATTTCTCATTAAAGCTTTTGTTTCGCCTCTTGATACTTGGCTTCTTTAATTCATTTATGCTTCTTGCTTTGCTTTGTGCTCGTTGTGCTTACACATCACTTTTTACTACTAGCTTCGTTTTTGTCGCTTCTCATTTCGCTTCCCGTTTTACTACTTGAAGTTTAGTACACGCTTCTCTTTAATCACTTTTCGTTACTCGCTTCTTGTTTGTCGCTTCTCTTTAATCACTTCTCGTTAATCGGTTCTCGTTTGTCGCTTCTCTTTAATCACTTCTCGTTAGTCGCTTCTCGTTACTCACTTCTCGATACTCGCTTCTCGTTACTCACTTCTCGTTAGTCGCTTCTCGTTAGTCGCTTCTCGTTAGTCGCTTCTCGTTACTCACTTCTCGTTACTCGCTTCTCGTTAGTCTCTTCTGGTTACTTGCTTCTCTTTTATCACTTCTCGTTACTCGCTTCTCTTTTATCACTTCTCGTTACTCGCTTCTCGGTACTCGCTTCTCGTTACTCACTTCTCGTTACTCGCTTCTCGTTAGTCGCTTCGCGTTACTTTTTTCTTAGCACTCCCTTCTCTCTAATAGCTTCTTGCTACTTTTCTCTACTCATTTCTCTCTTCTTCCTTACACCATTGCCTCTCGATTTTTGCTATTGGCGTTTCGCTTCTCGTTGTTCGCTTATTGCTTCTCTCTTTTCGGTACTCGGACCTTCCCGCTTTCCTACTTTTTTCTGGGTTTTAGCTTCTTTCTAATCTGCTCTTGGTACTCGCCTTTCGCTACTCATTCAATTTATTCGAAATTCTTCTCGCTTATCACAGCTCAATTCCCTTCTCGCTTTATTACTTCGTTTTCCGCTTCTCGCTAATCGCCACTTAATTCCAACTTAGCTTCCCTCTATGATTCTCTCTTCTCTTCTTTCACTACTCGCTTCGTTTCTCACTTTCCTACATGCAACTCGCATCTTGCTTCTCGATACTTATTGCTTCATTTTGGATGCCCAGTCTTTGCTTCTCTTTCTTTTCGGTACTCAATTCTGTTCCCATTTTTCTATATGCTACTTTCTTCTAGTATCTCACTCTTTGATAATCACTGCTCGCTTCCCGCTAAGCTTCTCTCTTCTTGCCAATAACTTCTCTCTTTTCGGTACTTAGCTTCCGCTTTTAGGTACTCAGTTCTGGCTCATCGCTTTCGATATCGCGACTCATTACTTGCTTCTCTCTTTGCAATACTCCTTTCGCTTGCCGTTTTCCTACTTGCTTCTCAATTCAAGCGATTGCCTGGCATTCACCACTCGCTTTTCTTTTCGTGTTTCTTAAACATTCGTAACTTTTTAAGCTTCTCGCTTGAGTTCTATGCTTCTATAGGCAGACCCATAAAAGGAAATTGTAAATGCTCTTAAACAGAAAGAAGCCCGAGACTGCAACAATTACTTAAGATGCAATAAAAACAGAAATAGGGAATTGTGCAAGGAAACGTAGAAGGACGCCTGAATTGAAATCAAGACAAGAAATTTGACTAAAGGTTGAAATTGAGATAGATTCAGCTTTGGATGGGGATAGGGAGAGCAGCTGCAGCTGGTGGAGGAAACAGTTATGCGAATCAGGAACAAATTTGATTGTATCCATAAGAAGGAGGTCGGCAGGCACTTAAACTCGATTTGTCGCCATCACGTGGCCAATTAGCACGCAATCCACATAAAAAGGAAGCACAAACAATGCCCGAAATAGAAATGGGGTAAATAGCAACACGTCGTCTATGCCACCTACTCCTACTCCAACTTCTACTTCTACAGTAACCGAGTTGCATGTCTAGTGGCCATTCGAGTGGACAAGCTGCCAGGCAGTTCAATCACTTCATCATAGCCGAAGCTCAGAAACGTAGCCAGCATAAAAACGCAAAATGGAAATACGCAAATGAAATTGGGCATAAATGGGTAAAGACTCGAAAGGAACACACACTGGAGTGGGTGCAGAGCTTAGGCAGTGCTTAGGGTCTCAACTGGGAATTCAGGGTCTGCATTACTCGGGCTAACAGAAAAAATAACGAATAAAAACTGAGTGGATTGCCGGACGGTGGCATGCGAAAGGTGCACGATGATGGAGTGGGCACAGAAATAGGGGGTAATAAAGGGGTATTCACAAATGATGAGGTACTAAAAGAAGCAAATGAAGAAGGGACTAAGGAGTAGGAAGTAGGGAGTAGGCAGTAGGGAGAAGGCAGAAAGTCAGGGATACACAAAGGAATCAACGAGCAGGATGAACAGGGCTTATGAAAGGAAATTCTGAGAAAAAGGAAATGCTCTGTACATGAGATCCATAAGGATATAATGAAAGGCAAGAGGGAAGACAAACAGAATAGGAGAAAGAAAGGTAAAGCAAATACAAATCTTCGAAGATGTTTTTAAGAGAAAACGGAAATTATTTACTGAGCTTTAAACTCGGCAGTTCTGGGTAGAGTTCGTTAAAGTCAGGAAAGGATTAGGAAGAGTTAATTGAAGGCCAAGATTAGTATTCATTCCTTTTCCTCTGAGCTCTAAGACTCTGTCCCATTCATTATCATCAGATGGAACACGTTCCCACGTTATCCAATCAAGTAACCACCATATTACTTACGGTTCATTGAACCATCGAAGTGAACATCAACACTGAGTTTGTGGCAAGGCCCAGAAGCAGGCCTCTAAATTGCATTTGTCTTCTCTTCTATTTCAAACAGTTGTTTGCTTCTCTCCTCTTCTCCTCTCTTCTTCTCATTTATTCTCGGTTACATTCTCGATTACATTTCTTGGTTCCATTCTCATTCTAGTTTTCAGCTATTGTCGCCCAAGCCCAAGTATGCCATGGGCTTCCGGCATTTGGCACTTGTTTCTAGACTTGCATCAACATCCGGCATGTTAGCTGCCCGCTGCCCGCAGTTTGTGGCTCTTGTGCATTTCCCTTACTCTCTCTCTCTCTGTCTTACATTCAGTCCATTGGACATGCCGGCAAATTTACGCGAATTTCCGCTTGACGGAAATGCACAAAATGAAATTGAAAGCAAAAAAGGAATGCGATGGCTGCGGGGCAGCGGCAGCGGCGGCGGCGGCACCTCCACCACCAGCAGCGCCGCACAATAAACAACGACAACTTGAGCTGTCATCATCATATGGATAACAGTTTGCAACAGCACACACACACACACACACACACACAGAGAGAGAGAGTATGCCCCACTTACCCCACCTGCCACAGCAAGTTCCCCTTACCTGTTGTTGCACTTAACCGCTTTGGCATTGACAGTCAAAGCGATAAGGCGACCTCTTTTCGCTATTTACACAATTTGTGGCCACAATTTGTGGCTTTGGCTAAGGATACCGCCTCTTCAAGTCGTTATCCTGATGCCCTTTTCGGTGGGGCCCATTAACTAACGCTCGAATGTCCCAATTGCTGCGGCTACAAACAAATTCAAATGATATCAAACCGACTTCATGTCAAAATGGAAGATATTCCCCCATTCAAATAATAGTTAAGTATGAATCATAAAATACTTAACTACTTTTGGTTGTGAAAGAAGAGAAATGCAGTTAAATTAAACGATGTGAAATAATACGATTCACAGAGTGAGAGAAAGGTTTTTAAGACTTTTATCATCATTTTCTTAGAGAACAAATGATTTTTATAGCGATGCTTGAGGAGGAAAGGTTATTTTAAGGATATCTTTGGGATATCCTTAGGATATCTTTAGGTTAACTTTAGGTTGTCCTTAAGATAACTTTAAAATATCATTGGCATGTCTTTAGAATATCTTCAGGATATATTGAGTATATTTATAGGATATCTTCAGGACATTTTTGGGATACCTTAAGAATATCTTTAGTATATTTATAGGATAAGCATAGGATATCTTGGGAATATATTTAGTATATTTATAGGATAACTTCAGGACATCTTTGGGATACTTAAACGATACCTATAGGATACCCTTAGGATATCTATACAATATCTGTGGGATGTATTAAGAATATATTTAGGATATCTTTACAGTATCTTTAGAATATATTCAGGATATCTTTTTGATATTTTTGGGATATGTTTAGGATGTGTTCTGGATAACTTTAGACGATGTTTAGGCTATGTATAGGATATCTTTAGGCTATTATGTGGATATGTTAAGGATATTCTTAGCATATCATTAGGATGTCTTGAGAATATATCTAGGCTATATTAAGGATAACTTTTGGGATATCCTAAGTATATCCTTAGGATATCTATAGGATTTACTTAGGATATCTTTATGAGAACTTTTGGGATATCTGAAGTATATTTATAGGATACGTTAAGGATATCTTTGGAATATTTATAGGATATATTAGGGATGTCTTAAAGCAAGTTTAAGTATATTTTTAGGATAATTTTAGAATATCATTAGAATATTTTCAAGAAATCTTTAAGATATATTTGTGATATCTTTGGAAAATGTTTAGGATAACTTTGGGATATCTTTAGAATATAATTTGGATATCTTTAGGATGTCTTTTGGATATGTTTAGGTTATGGTATATTTGTATATGACCTTATGCAATTGATAGGTAAATCAAAGCAATTTTTATAATAAAAATTAGACTTATAATCATTACGAAATCTGCCTTATACTGCACTTAGGTTCAAGCATTTCTCAGCTATAATTATACAGTTTCTTGTATGAGTTTCTATATTTATAATAGCGCAGGACGCAACATATATATTATATATGTTAATTATACGAAAGATCCTTAGAACCCTCTGAAGTTGAAGGGGCAGCTCGACCGGCAAGTGCCCATTTCTTTAATAGTTTGTGCGAGTTTGTATAATAAAAGCCATGAAATGGTCAGAGAGCCACGCAATCCATAGGCCAGTGTAAATGCAGAGCGAGACGTAGTATTTAAACAGTATTTATGCGAGTTCAGTGTGACCGCCTTTTGTGTGTAAATTGCACACAACAAGAACAACAACAACAATTCGCTCACTCAGGTGCTTATTAGAGGCCGCTAAAAGGTATGCAATGAAAATTTACATGAAACGGCGAAGCACGTCAGACGCGTCGTTTAATGAGACAGCAGAAGCAGAGCAAAAAAACCGTAAATACCCAAAGAAAGTACGAAGAAGGGTAGGGAGTGACAGAGCGAGAGAGGGGCAAAGGAATAGAAAACTACTCATAAGCAAGTCAAATGATGGCCTGTCGCCAGCGGAGCCCCAACAAAAATATCCAAAAGTAATCCGCTAAAGTAGTTTCACAGTCAACTACTGCCAGAAAGAGAGCGTGAGAGGTGGCAAAGGGGGGGTGTATAAAGATAGAGGGGCAGAAAAGAACTGCTCGGATTAGTTTCACAGCTTACAGCAATTTGTTGTGAGCAGCAGTCATCTACAACAACAACAACAACAACAGCGGCGGCAGCAAAAAAAGTTGCTCATATTGCGCTGAGCAAAGCGAAAGCCGAAAGCAGCTGCCAACGTCGTCGTCAACATTTGGCTTACCTAGCGTAAGAGAGGGAGAGAAACTAAGAGAGCGGGGCAGGGGCCGACTAACTGTAACTGTAACTGTAATACTTTAAGCCTTTACGCAGACGACAACCGCAACGCAAGAGAGGCAAAGGAGAACGCGTGTGTGTAAGAAAGAGAAAGGCAGACAGAGAGCGAGAGTAAGTGAGGGGCTGGCAGCCGCAGACCACAGGCGACAACCGCATAATGCAATGGGGCGACTGCGATGTTGACAGCGACGCCAACTGCGCAGCCAGCAGCAACGGCGACGGCGACGGCGACGGCGACAGCGATTGCCGCTGTGCTATTTTTATGCGACGTTGGCTAAACACTAAAAGTAGGCAAACAACAGAGAGAACAACAACAACGACAACAATAACCGCCATATATAAGTATAAACAGCAACAAGGATATAAAAAGCCTTAGCTGAAAGCTATAGAGTCCACTCGACTAGGAGATACTCTGTGCAGGAAACCTTTGTTCGAATAGAACTTGAACTAAAGCATTATCGCATTTATACTTGTACCTAAAGAGATAAGATTTACCTTCTCAGGATATGGATAGGATATGATATTCCTATAGAGCTCGTTTCAAGGATCAAATCGAAAACATATGCTTTAACGATATCAGTTCCTCCTGCTCATATAAAGGATATGATATACCATCAATGGAAAGCAGCTGCGTACTTCATACCTATCTATATATAAAGTTATATAAAAGTTACCTACGTACCTTCTACGTTCCATCTACCCCCTTTCTATCCTCTATTGGCTACAGGATATACAGACTCTCTATGATACTTGTGGTAAATGGCTTCTGCTGCGCTCCTAAGTCAACTTTAAAGTCGAAGCCTTGGATACTTTTTTTTCTTACATTGTGTCCTAGAAAGCAGGAATCTCTTTGTCTAGGCAAAGCCCTTAAGTCTACAGTGAAGCAAACATACTTGGTCCTGGCAAGCAGCCTGCTTGTTACTATTATTGAGTAGGATTCACTTAAAAGGACTTCAGCTTATATTACGGAATAAATCGAAAGATCTTCTTGTAGTTGAGCTTCGTTTGAAATGCATAAAAGGATCTGGAAATATAAATAGTATCGTTGCATTGCTGATTACTTGATGTGTCCTTGACTCAAATAAGAGATCTATATACCCTTTTCCATCCTTTATTGTAGCGTATCGCAGCGATTTGCACAAATTAAGCCGAACCGGCAAAGCGTTGGTAACACTTTGTGCTGTTAGAAGCGCAGTTACACGCACTCAGACCCAAACCCCAACCCCAACCCCAACCCGAACCCGATTCAGATTTCCAATCCAAATCCCATATGTGAGCGCACTGCATATGTTTCCTTTCGGCTCCGGCTCCGGCTTCGACTTGAGGTAAGCTCCCACCCAGCCTGATGGCCACTTGCCGTGTGGCACTAATCACATTTGGCGCTGGGGCAAGTCGCGGGCTACTGAATAGCTTGCAGCAGCTTGTTAGACATGCGCCGCTTCCGTTTTCGTTATTTCCGTTTCCGTTTCCGTGTCCTGCTGCCACACGGTTGCCTCTGCTTTTTTTGTGTCTTATTCTGGTTTTTTCTCTCTGCCGTTGCCTGCCCCACACCCAGACACACACACACACACACAGAGGCAGATGCTTCGCTCTGGCTGGGCACAATTTATGCGTGTCAGATTTTCATGGACGCACACGCGAGAGATTCGCCACTGGTCAGAGGCGCCACAGCTACAGCAGAAGCTTGGAACGGTATCAGCCACATGTGCACCATAACTCACAGCTAAGGATTGGGCCTGGAGCGAGTTAACTTGGCCACCTGCTGCTCCTCCAAGCAAAGGCTGTACAGAGGCCACAGGCAACGGACTCAACTCAAGTTGAAGTTGAGGTCAAAGGAACGCCACTGAATAAAGCTGTAGATGATTTAGGATTACTTAGTTTCTATTGGCCAAATAGCTGGCCAATTAGCAGGACTAACGATCTTCGGCGAAACTTGCTGAAGAGAGAAACTTGAAATTATTCCACTTATCGCTCATTAGCAGCAATTAATTATTTCCTTTTTCCCTTTGCTTTATCCACTTCCAAATTAGTTGCTCCCATTCTTAGTCCCACTCCTATCCTCATTCTCTTTCTCTGTCTCAGTAATTACTGGAGTTTCGTGCTTTAACCAGTTGGGAATTATTGGCGCACAAGCTTTTAATATTTACTTATTACTTATAGTTCGTTATATTTTATGCTTTTATCAGTACATTTATACCTTATGAGAGTTAGACCAACTTCGGAAAAACTAAATTTATATAGTTTTATCTTCAACATCAATCGAGATCTTGGCATAAATTAGTGGAATTTCCGTTAGGAAAAGTTGGTTAATTTTTAACTATGGAAGCATCATATTAAGTGTAAAGGATCGAAAGAACTTTCTCTTCCTCTACTTTTCTTCATTTTCTTTATGGTATCCTATATCTTATAAGAAATCACTTACCCATTTTCCAAGAGTAAATTGTCTTTCTATTTTTCTTTATTTCGATCTGTTGCTTTCCATTCTTTTACAAGTATTTCCTGTCTTTCCGCATAAATGCTACTATATTATTTATATTTTCTGCTTTTTAGCTACTATCTTATTTATTTAAATAATTTGTCTACAATTTTATATACAATCTTTGATCTGATTGGTTCAATTTGGGTTTATCTGGGCTTCTTTTTTGGATTTTTTCAGGATGTTTTCTGGCTTTTCCCCAAAACATGCGATAAATTTTGCTTCACTTAAAATCAACTAATTATTTTAATCAATTTTATTTGAATTTTACCAATTAACTTTAAATATTTCAAATATATATAAATTATATTAATTTGTCTTTTCAATTTACAAAAAGAAACTTTTTCTTTAAATTAAATTTAATATAAATACGAAATTTTGGTCTTTGCGGAAAACCAAATAGAATTTTTTGTGATAAACATAGATATAGAAATAGTTGCAAGTGATGAATTTACATATAAGGTATTCACGTTTTCATCAAAACAAAACATAATTTTCATCTTATTCAAAAATTTGGCAATATATTTCTTCAGCTGGAGTTTGGTTTTAATAGAAACTTCACATCAAATTTAAGTAAGAATAGCTCAAATAAACGTCTAGAAGATCCTTAAATTCTGCGGAGATGGAGCAGCAGACTTATAAATTAAAAGAAGTAGATCTTATATTTAAATTTATCACGAATAGACAAGTATATACTTGATCGAACTGAGCTGTTTCCTTTTCCTCTTTCATAACATATGCAAACACTTTCACAAATGAAATATACCAATTCTCACCTAATTTCAAAGAGTTCAGAGAATAATAATCCCCAGTTTGAAGTTGATTAAATTCAAGGTAAATAAATTTACCTTTGAATTTCATTCTTTAGGTGGAATCGCTAAGAATTTCGAGGTCGTTTTCTAAGAGTTAAGTTTCAATTCTCAGAAATGAGTTGCAGGGCAGGAAGCGCTATAGCAGTCAGCTTTTGTCAGCAATTAGTTTGAAAAGGGTAAATTTAATTTAATAGATCTTAATTAATGTTGTCAAATGTTGCCTAAAACTAAAATTCAAATTAAATAAGGCACACACACACACAACACACAGACACACACACTCACACACACACACGTACTTAAAGAAGAAGAGATATTATATGAAGGCGACTTGCGAGGGAAATGCGAAAAATCTTTGATTAAGTGGCAACCGCATGGGCATGGCCCGGGGGCAGCAATTAATTTATGAGGCACCCTTAGCCCCTACTTAACACACACACACACACACACACACACGTATATACACATACACATAAATTAATTACTGTGATTTCTTTTAGCGCGCTTTCTGCTTCGTTTTTTTTATTTTTTTATTTATTTTCTCGTTTTGTGCCACTGATTTATGAGACGCCGCAGCGCGCTGACTGCGCTGCGACTGCGCTGCGACTGCTCTGCGACTGCGGCTATGGGGCGGACTTGCTGCTTATTAATTTGCCACAACAATAACTGTTAAAACAACTACAACAACAACAGCAACAGCACAAACAGCACAAAAGGTCGCACAATTTGCTTAAAGCTTCTTTTGCTCTGCTTTTGCCTTGGAGAAGTTCAAGGTGAGGCGGGGCTGGGGTAGGGTGGGGTTGGAGCTGGTAATGCGGGTCGCGGCTTCTTCTTCTTCTTCTACTGCTTCTCACAATGCGCTTTGTGTACACGAGCCGCGCATTCGAGTGGCTTTGTCTTCAGCCCCGCCCACCCACACAATCGCCCACCCATTGCTGACGATTGTCAACTGGCTAACAACAACAGCAACAGCAACAGGAACAGCAACAACATCAGTCAAGTTATCCTAAATAAACACATTTTGCGAGCTCCACAAGGAGCGCAGCCTGCCCAAGACAGAGCACCGCTGCCCACTTGCTCCTCTGGTGTCCTCCACAGGGCCAATCCACTCGCTGGAAAACAAAACAAAAAGAAAAGAGGAATTTGCTTTTGGTCTTTGGCACTAAGCAAACTGTTGCTGATGCGCCCACAACGACAGCGACAGCGACAACGGCAACGGCAACAGTAACAACAACTGCAGCAACAAGCGGCAAAGTTACCTAGCACGAACCAAGAAGGGTGTCGAATCGTGGACTGGAGCTGGAGCTGGAGCTGGCAGCACGTGGACGCCGGTTTCAAATTAAACTCGAAAGAAAAACAAATTAGGCGGCACCGGACAACGCATTTGTCTGATGTTTGTTCTTTGCTTTTCCTGCTGCCACTGCCGCGCGGTGGGTGCCGCTGTGGGGCAGGCAGGCCGTTGAGTGGGTGTTGAGCGTGGCACACAGTAAGTGGCCGTTCAACTTATCGCATGGTTCGTTGCAAGCACTTAATGTGCCGTGCTTAAATCGCTTTAATATAAAGTATCATCAAATTTGTCAGTGCTCGTGCCGCCGGCCCAACACCTCAGCTTAGGTACAACTTCTTCGGAGTTCGGTGAAAAATTAGGGTCAAGGCATAATTTTTATATAAGAAATTAAAACTGTAAAGTATCATAGGTAAGGATAGTCATCTATAAGGCCTAACAACCTATAATTCATAGGATTAAATGTCTTCTGCTTTCTAGAATTACTTTTCTGCTTAGCAGAAAGTTTTCAAGGGATATAAAAGAAATATAGAAGTTTAAGCTTCTATATAGCATATGATAATATATCTTCTATCTGTAGTTATTTAGCAGACCTAACAGCTTCATAGGATAATACCAGCTCTGCCTTTGCCTGTTTCCGCTCTGCTTGTGCTCGTGTCACCCCTCGGGCGCCTAGTTCCAGCTGCCTGGCGAATGCCTTCACCTACTACAAAAGCTTCCTAGCTATTATTTCACCTACTTACAGGCAGTTATAAGGCTTTCCTTGGCTATTCAGCAGACATTTATGAGGTTTCACTTGAGTTGCAGCAAATAAAAGTTATATTTAAAGGGTTTCTACCTAATTAATCCTTTGATTAACTTTAGGTCTGACTGTACTTTAAGAACTCCTGCGCTTTGATTGAATGAATCACCTGAATTATTCGATTTGCGACTTACCTGAATGCTGGTTGATATATAAAAGTTAACTGTCTGCACAGTTTTGGTAAGCAAGTTAACGTCAGGTGTCAAATGCAGAATGTGGTTTCGATATGGACGTATATGGGTCATATAGAAATCCGATAACTGGCATAAGCCAGACCCGCTCAACACTGTCAAAAGTACATGTACTGTACTTACACACACAAAATATGAACACACACACACACACACACACACATGAAGAGTTCCACCTTTACCTATGTACAAACGAGTTTGTGCCACACTGCGTATACTTATTTTTTACGCAATGACCAGCAGATTTTATAATAGCTTCTACTTTAGGCAGTCGCTGACAGGGGTTGTATGTGCTAAGGGGTAAAGTATATTATATAGAACTTATATATAGATATTATCTAGATTTTCTTCGATTTTTATATCTTTATATTCTATTTTTCAAAAGAAAAGTAAATGTTACTTTTATTTCGGATAAAATGTTAGTGATAAAGGAAAAGTATAAAAAATCAGCTGTACTTCCTTTTAAACTAATAGAGAATACCCCTAATGGCACATAAATCGGTTGTATATATATTTCTATATGTTTTTTACTATCTGGCAGTACTTTGAGAAGTTTTTGCTGGGTACTTTTTAGTCTCGTTCAATCTTTGATTTCAGCTCATTTTTTTCTCATTTCAATTTGTTTCTGTTGTTGTTTAAGTTGGTGTCTCTATACACACAACAATCCTTTATATGTGTGTGTGTGTTTGTGTGTGTGTATGTCTGTGTTTGTGTGTGTGTTTTCTGCATATGCATAATACATGAAAGGGCCGCTGGCTAGCGGCGGCTGCTGTCTGTCTGTTTGTCTGTCTGTCTTTCGACTGCCTATGCTGCCACGCCTCCTACCGTCGCCCTATCTCCCTCCCTTCCCCTAGGTCAGCCCTAACCCCCAGGTCAGCGGCTAAAGAGACGCATAGCCTATTTCATTTTTAATAGTTTTCAGTCGACGTCTGCGTCAGCGTCGTTTCATTTGCCGCCTGTTTACTTTGCAAACTGGGTCTTCCTCCGCCTCCGCCCTCCGCCTCCGGCTGCCCACCCCCTTTGCCCGCAAATCAAACAATGAACAAACGAACCTCGCCCCAGTCGGAAAAAACTCACAGTTCATAGTCAAAAAAAAATCAAAAAAAAGTTGCAAAGTTTTCAAAAAAAAGAATGAAGAGAGGAAATGTGGGAGAAAAAAAAAGGAGAGAAAAATTATTTGAAGCGTGGCGAATTTTTTTGCTTCGCTTGTTGATTTATGCAGTGCAGCGCAACGCCTACAGTCTGCTACTGCTGCCACGCCCACACAAGCGTGTGTGTGTGTGTGTGTTTGGGACACACGCAAGTTATGGCCATTTGATGAACTTTGAGAAGCCAATTAGCATATGGACGCCAGGTGGCGCCATCAAACCAATTTCCAGCTAAATTTGTTTCAAATCCGCCAATAAACAGCTAAGAGTCTAAGAGAGAGAAAGAGACAGCCTGACATATTGTAGGTGAGAAAGAGAGTGCAAGTGCTGTGTTTGCATAAGGGGCAGCTGGACAGGTGTGCGTGTGTGTGTGTGTGTGTGTGTGTGTGTGATGTATACACAGTTCGTGGAGTGTTCGCAACGGATTTGTTTACAGCTCGCTCAAGGCGTTAACCTAAAAAAAACGTGACGTTTGTCTATAAACAAACAGTTGTAACTGCAAAAAGCACTGACCAGTTAAGGCTGCGCATTTGAGAGACGGAAAGAGGGAGAGAGAGAGCGAGAGAGTGTGTGAGAGAGATGGGGCTTAAAGTAAGTCCTGATATTAAGGACTTAACTTCAAAGCGATGTCGTTGTCTCAATTGAATGATGTCACATGAAGCGCTGCGCCATAAACAAACAAATGACAAACGGCTTTATGTGATACGCAAATCAAGCAACACACACGCACACACACTCGAACACACACACGCACACCTATAAGCTCGCAATGCACTCGCTCAAGCCAAAGCGGCACACAAAAGGCTTAGCGAAGCGTTGCAAACGTCAAGACACAAGAAGCTGCGCAGGCAGCAGCAAAGCCAGCGCTGACACACGCAACAGACACACAACACACACACACACAACACACACATAAGACACACACACACAGCCCACACACACTTCCACTCACTCTAAGCAGTAAGAAGACGTAGACATGTTAGCTGACGCGAGTCTCCTGCCAGCCGACAAAGCTGTCTGTTTCTTATCGCTAATTAAATTGTGAGTGGCAACCCTATGAATTATCGCCCATCAGAATCCTAGAGATGGGACTCAGCTGTCGATAAACGCGAGATTAGCTGTACACAATCTACGTTCAACGATCAGAATTCTCGCTACTTGAACGAGACGGCAGGGTGGCAAAAGGCTTATGCAGATATGACGAGATTCTTTAATAGTTGTCAGTGTAAAGCAATTGATATGGCACAACTCTAAGCAGTTATCGCCCATATAAATCTTAGAGATGGCGCTCAGCTGTCGATAACTGTACACACGTTTAACGATCAGCGTTTTCCTTACTTGAAAGTGACAGCAGGTTGGAAGACAGATTATGCAGATATGACGAGATTCTTTAATAGTTGTCAGTGTAAAGCAATTGATATGGCACAACTCTAGGCAGTTATCGCCCATATAAATCCCAGACATGGCGCTCAGCTGTCGATAACTGTACACACGTTTAACGATCAGCGTTTTCCTTACTTGAAAGTGACAGCAGGTTGGAAGACAGATTATGCAGATATGACGAGAGATTCTTGAATAGTTGCCAGTTAAAACGTTTGATATGGCAGCTGGCAGGCGCTTGAGTTAACAGTTAACAGTAAAAGCTACGCAAAACGAGCAAATTTGCGATAAATTATCGATAAGCAGCTTATGCGAGTGTCGCCTGTCTGGCAAAGCCAACGTGCTGCCAGCTCGACTGCGTTTCTCACTCTTAATATCCGTCTGTCTGGTTGTCTGTCTGCGTGTGTGTGTGTGTGGGAGAGGGGGGAAGGGGTAGGTGCTGTATGTGTGTGCTAATCCGTTCATATTTTATGACCGCATTACGCTATAAAATCAAAATAAAAGCCAAAGCCAATGCAATCCACATTGTATATGCACTCTGATAGTCATCGTCATGTTCGTATTCATATGTCCTGCTCCTGCTCCTGCTCCTAGGTCCTAGGTCCTAGTCGTAGTCGTAGTCCTAGACATGAGGCGCATTTGCATAAAGGCTTAGGTGGAATTTGCATTTAGATGATAGAACGGTTGTTCTTCCCCTTCCCCCTCCCCCTCCCCCTCCCCTTCCTAGCTGTAAGTTGTGACATTGTTGCTCATCTAATGCAAATGCACAAATCCGATTTATGACAACTTTTGGCCGCGTCTTGCAGCTACATTTTGAGCTTTAACCCTGGCAAACATTGTTGTGCCTTGTTCTAGTCACTCTCTATCTAACAACGACAAACATTGACAGACGCATACCTAAACACACACACGCACACACACGCACACACACGCACGCACACACATTATATGTCATTCATCATTTTGGTGTACATTTGCTTGTTTGGCACGCTGTCAGCTGGCCCATTAACGCGGCCAAGGCCCACCCTCCCCCTCCCCCGCCCACGCCCACTCATCCCTCAAGCCCGCCCCCTTTTGGGCATGTGATATGCCGTCGAAACGGCTTAACCCAACATTTGTCTCTGGTTTGTTGTCTGTTTGCCTGCCACACACAAAATTCAATAAAAATATTTGATTAATTGTGCAAAATGCACAATGTTTGCATAGTTTTAGCTAACCAATCACTGACAGACAGAGACAGACGGCTCAGGGCAAGAGAGACAGAGAGGGAGAGAGAGCGATAAAGGGTTGAGAGCTGCAAGCATTAGGCAAACTATTAGCACAAATCACAAACATTATTAAGACTAATGTTTTAGTTATCCAACATCAACGTGACTAATTCCAACCACAGACAGCACATCAGCCACAAATATACCCTAACTTCGGTTATATCTGAGGGAAGGAAGTAACCTTTATACACTCTATAGTTATTTTTTAGAATAATCAAACACAAACTAGTCATATTTTTAGTTAATTGTTAAAATGAATTCAAACAAAAAACGAGCTACGATATTTTACTTATAGGAAAAAAATTAAAAAATAAATAAAAAAAGTTATTCAAAAATTAATTAATAATAATAAATAACCATTCGATAATAATCATCGATAAATGTATGTATATATTTATTTTTTTATTTTTAATTAATTTTCTTGGAATTTTTCCATTTTTATTTCAATAAAATTTTACATTTTTCTGCCCTTCGTATGTAAAACTATTTGTGGGATTCTTTATAGATTTAAAGAGTTGCCAGCAAATAGTTTTTAGCTCTTTGAACTTTGATTAATTTTAACTATATTCAATGCAACTGTCAAACTTAACTGTTTTCAAGGAAGTTGTAGGGTTAATAATTTATTTTTATTCCATTTACCATCAACAGTTCTTTTGCAGATAGATTTGGCATGGAATGCGTCAATTCTTTCTCTTTTGCTGCCACTCTGCAAGCAAAAGATCTTTAAGTGCTTTTTATAGTGTCAAATTCTTACTCATATACTCTGGCTGAGGGGAGTGATAGAGGTAGAGGTAGAGGATAGAGGATAGAGATGGAGGATACATGATACAGAGCAGAGAAGAGAGGATAGAGGTTCACTTTAGCGTTGGCTACTCTTAAACATGAACACAGCTCAGGCTTTAGGGAGTGATAGAGGTAGATGATAGAGGATAGAGATGGAGGATACATGACAGAGAGCAGAGAAGAGAGGATAGAGGTTCTCTTTATCGCTGGCTACTCTTAAACATGAACACAGCTCAGGCTACTTTTCATATTCAAAATCATCTCTTGTCGACACATCAATTTTTTTCCAAAGTAAATCATATTACACCACACAAAGGAATGCTAACGGTACTACGAATGCTGACCAAAAGAGAAGCTTGTGTATTTATGCTAAAAGCTGATAGAAGCAAGAGACTTTTGCAAGCCGAAAACTGTTGAAGCTCTACTGTAATAAGCAAGCGAGAGAGAGAGGGAGATATGTATGAATATGGACTAGAGCTGAGCAATTTATATCTTGTCACTGATATCTTCTGTAGATATTCAAGAGTCACAGTGACAGCAATGATAGATATCGATGATTAAATGATTTACTTTTTCCCTTTAACTAATTTACGGCAAACGTTTAGTTTTTAGCAATAGGTTATAGCTCTTTTACCGCTTCATATTGTCAGCTATATTTGTCACAGATATTTAAAAGTCGCAGTCACAGTCACAGTCACAGTTGTCATTGTGACACAAAAGTAGCAGTATCAGCCCATATACTGCTCAAGTATGAACGAGTCTTTGAAGATAAAACTATACCTTAAACTGCTTAAACAGCTCTTAGGATCTTAAACCTTATCGCATTGCTAAACCTGTTTTCCTTTTTATCATGCATATATCGATTAGCAATTATCGATTACAATTTCCATTAGACATCTATCTATCTGTATATAAGTTTGTTATAATAAAGATATATATACCTACTTCTTGCCTTAGATGAACTGGATTTATATTCTCCTACAGCTGATGTTTTTATCTTAGGTTCTGCCTAGAGGGACTTTGTTCTTAAGTACACCTTATACTATATATAGATAAATACAATCGATATTATACAATATGTTAGCGATCATTTCTCAGAACAATCGTCATTGTTATCGCTATCATTATCGTTATCTGTTGAGAGCTCTGCGTTCAATTTATATGCACACACTGAGAGTTAGATTTTCGCATGGAGAGTTAGCTTTTTGGCCTGTTGAATGTTCTTTTCTACATTTTATTTGATATTTTTTTTATTTTTATTTTATATTTTGGGTTTTGTGACAGCAGCTGCTGCTGCTGCGGCGGCGGCGGCAGTGGCGGCTGCAGAAAGGCAAAAAAGCGAGTGTATTCGTTTTAAATATTTCATTGGGCAAAGTTTTTGGGATCCGCTCTCGCTGCTCATCTGTTTGTCGGGTAGTCGGCGTTGCATTATTCATTAGGACGGGGGGCGGGGGCAGAGCAGGCAGAGCACCTGGCGAATGGAAGAGGTACACAAGAGGGATGGCCCTGGCCGAGGAACGACTTCCGGCATAGAGCAGCAGCAGCAGCAGCGGCAGCAGCAGGGAACTAGATGGATGGGATGACTAAAGAGGCGGCAGGGGGGAACGGGCAGCGGAAATTGCAAGCATGGCCAAATAATGATTCACACACACACTCACACACACAGACAAAGGTGCTGCTGCCACTGGGTGTACTAGCATAGCTGGTGGCTGGTGGCAGGTGGCAGGTTGAGTCGCTGGTGGCAAGTGGCGAAATCAGCGCACTTGTCAAATATGTTGATGGAAACTTAAAAGGCAAAAGCGAAAGCAAAAGGCTGCCAAGACAAGTGAGACAGGCAAAAGCCTGGCATGCCAAAAGCCAAATTGCTTTTCAAAATACATTTTTATACTCATTTCTATACCCTGTACTCAAAATAGGGTATATTGAAATGATGGAGAGAAATGTAATAGGGAAAAGAAAACAAAAGTTGAAATGAAATAAGTTGCCGTCTGGTTCTGTTCAGTTTAAAGATATTGCAGGGTATATAAGCAGCCTGATATATATCTTAAGCGGAATAGGATATATCAGTTTTCAAATATATATAATTATCTGAACATATATATATATAATATTCTTTATCCCTAAAGAAACACAAAACTTTTTTCAGCTTATTTTTTGTTTTCTCGAATTCTTCCCTTCCGATTTCTTAGAGAGTATCTGCCAGTCGAGTCAACTCATTAATTGCCACAATGCTGCTTCTCTTCTTATATTTATTTTTTATTATGTTTTAAAATTCTTGCTTAAAATTTTGGTTTCATGGAGAATGAAAATGGAAATTTTCTTTATATTCCTACATTTTTTTCCTTTTGTTAAATGTTTTTAGCTTCGCTTAAAATAGTTGCGATATATGAATGAAAGGGGGTGAGACAGGGAGGGGGGAGGCATATTGTGTGACGTGTGTGAGTCATAAAGGCGCAAGATATGACATACACATTAACTGTTTGTGTGGGAGATATCATAATATCAAGTATGCGCCGTGTGCTACGGGCCGAGCCCAAAAGGCGCCAACGTCAACGTGGCTAAGTTCAATTTGGTTTCAAGTGGTGTTTGTGACATGTGCTGATGTTGTTGTTGTTGTTGCTCGTGTGACCACCCAGCAAGTCAAAGCATATCCCATAACACACCCACTCACACACACACACACACACACATACAGAGTCTATCTATCTGTATCTATCGATATATATCGCTGGCTATGCACACAAATGATTTATTTATTTATTTACTTATTGCCAATGCCAATGACGCGAGTTTTCCATGACGCAGCTGCCACATGTACCCCAATACCCACAGTTACCCATACACACAAACCACCCACCCACCCACACACCCAATACAAACGACACACACACAATACACCACCTCTGAATGAGTTCGAAGTATTTAGAGCGCGAGCTCAGTTGAAATTTATTGGAAATTTGTCGTTGAATTTGTTTTATGTGTTTTCAGTTGACGACGCTGAAATACGCTGTAAAATATAAGATAATAAAGCTAAAGACAAACTATATAGAATATCGAAAATAGCTAAAGATTTAGCATGTCAGATATAGGTAAAGATATCTCTTCAGCTGCCATCGATGTGTTCTATGGGATATGGGAATATATAAGAGTTAGAGATAACCTCTATAGCATCAGATACAGCAAAGGATATACAAAATCAGATATATCAGACATAGATATTGCTTCGTATTGCAACTGATTCGATGTGTCTTATGGGGTTTGAGGTTATATAAGATATTATAAAGAGCAAAAGATAAAGATAGAACTCTAAAGAACGACGTCTTCTATGGTTGAAATCAAATATAGTTAAAGATATAGTTAAGATGAACTCTAGAGAATCTTATATATAAAAGATATACTCAATCTAATATATCACATATTGCTATCGCCTCAGCTTATAATTAGTTCGGTATAGTCTGAGGATATATAAGATAATCTTAAAACAAAAAACTGAAAGATGAACTTTATAGAACGATCTCTGCTGTGGTTAAAATCAAATTTAGCTAAAGATATGCTTAAGATGAACTCTAGAGAATATTATATATATACATAAATACTAAATAAGATATATCAGCTATAGGATATATCTTATATTGCAACTGATGCGATGTGTTTTAGGTTTGGAAATATATTGTATAAGATATTTAAAAGAGAAAAAGTTTAGGATAGAATTCTATAAAACATTCTTTGTTATGGTTGAAATAAAAGGTAGCTAAAGATATAGTATATCAGATATATCAGATTTGGATATCGCCTCATATTGCAACTGATTGTTTGGGAATATATGTGATATTATAAAGAGAAAACGATAAGGATAGAACTCTATAGTTGAAATCAAATCTAGCAATAGATACTCTTAGTATAGCTGCCGCTTCAGCTTGCAACTGACACGTTGCACATTGCCTGGCAGATTGTATATGCCCCAAAATAGAATATGTGGCGACCAACAACAAAAGGAACAACTCAATTTGTAGACAAACAAATTTGTTGGCTCCCTTGTTACACAATTAGCCGCAATTAGAGCGAATGGATAAACTGATAGGCGCATATTAGGGCTAGAGATCAGAGATTGAGGGAGCATTGGGCTGGCCTTTGTTTATAGCTCGAAACAGAGTTCATTACAGACCAGAGTTGCCACACTTCGAAAAGCTAAAACTGAACTCCTATTACTGTTGTAAACTATAATAAAAGTTTCAGCTAACTGAAAGCAAAGTCTCGCCACAAATCTGGCAAAGTTGCAGCTGTTCAGGAGCAAATGAATGGCATCATTTGAATGAATCATTCATTGGATATTCAGTCTGATAATGACTAATCGACAGCGTCTTTAATTACCAATGCTATCATCCTGGCCAGCAGCGGGGGAAGAAACAGGCGGAGCAGAATCAGTGCGGGTCCATTAGCTCATTAGTCTAATATAATCACGTCTGTTTGAAGTCTTTTGTCTGGGCTGTCTCCACTTTTCATTGTGTGTGTGTGCCTGCTTCCATCTGCAGTCAATTAACTGCCTTTTGTTTTTAGTGTAGGTTTTTGTTTTTCCTCTTCCATTTTCCATTTTCCGTTTTGGAGGCCGCCGAATGCAAAATGTTTGCACATATTATTTTTACAAACTTAGACGCGCTGCACAAACTTTGCTTGAAAAGTGCTATAGAAACAAAAGGAACAATTGCCATTTAACACACACAAACACACCCACAACTAGCTGGGTGTGTTGAGCACATGTTGCTGCCACCCCGTGCGGCAAGTTCAAGCAAGCAGGAAGCGTAGCCCAACCAAAGACAACTTATGTCCTTCAACTGGCGCAACAGCTGCCTGTGTGCTGTAATTTGCCACATTCCCCACAGATCTTACACACCCTCTCACGCCCCCTCGCCCCAACACCCCCTCACCTGCTCGTCTAGCTTAATTGCGTATATTTTGGGGCTGACTTACAAGACGTTGCGGCTTTCAGTTACAGCGCTGAAGATGTTGGCGTGGGCGCCAAATGAAATTTACATTTTTGACTTCATTTAACTTGGCAGCTGCTTTTGGCCGGGGCTGTTGCCAATTGACTTGTAGCTGAAGCTGAAACTGAAGCTGGAGCTGTAATATAATATATACCCTGTAACCATTATCCTCCCCCTCTCGCATACAATCTCAGCTACACTTGGCAAATTTTTGTCTACGCTTTCTTCGTTCTGCCCGAAAGTTCTTGGAAATGCGAGCTGAGTTTCTGCTCTTCACCTTGTGAGGGGAGCATCTTCGAGTCCTGCTTTGTAACTGAGTAGATGGCCTCAAGGTTAACGCATATTGTTCAGATTTCTAACTTTCTCACATTTAGAGGCCAAAGCATTGTTCGGCTTATGCAATTTTAATTGAATTGCATGTTAAGCCGGGAGGCTTTTGGCAACTGGCAGGAAAATTGTGCAAAATCGAATTGGAAATTTTCGTTGAAATGTTAAGAAATTTCATTAATTTTATTGAACAGCAAAATGCTCGTAAGCCACGTTTGGCATTTCGAGATTGACACTTGCTTTAAGCCCACTTCAATACCCAAAATGAATTATTTACAATCGACACTCGCAACAACATTTTCAGCAGCTGTCACCGACTGTTCTATCGTATTTCGATTTCGCATTTCGATTGCTATTTACCAACTGCGGTCGTCTGTTTACTTAGCCGTAATTAGCATTCCAATAATAACATTATAATTCAGCTTATTCAAATATGCATTTGCCGTGGTCAACACACACACAAAATTGGCTAACAAATATTTAGGTTTCTTTGCCTGCGATGCGCTTTTCGGTACCCGAACTCTGGCTAATTATCGATTTTGTTTTGACTGATAAAAAGTTGTGTAAAGTGTTTGCATTTAAGCCACAACACGCGTTCAGCACACACACACACTCATACACACACAGGAAATAAAACTGACAAAATAGACAGTTATAAATGGCTGTGACAACAGAACACGAGTAAACGCTCTGGCCACACAACATGACTGTGTGTATACGATATATATATACGATATATGTATACGATATAGAGAGACTTTATGTTGTGCAGAGCAAAGTCAAAAGTGAACGATTTTAACTAGAAACGTTGTCCTTGAAATCATATTTAAGTTGGCAGCTTTACTTTTCCAAAAGGACTTACAAAAGTTGCTGATAGAGTCCAAGCTCCTTTGACTGATGTCCTGATAGCTGTGCATTCAGCTCCTCTTGAAACTCAGCAGGACATAAAGGAAGCGTCCTAATAGGGGCTTAAGTGAAAGAGAAAGGGAAACAGCTCTGATAGAGCTGATATGCATATAGTTAAAGGAGAAGAGAGAGAAGAGCAGAGCAGAGGAGACTCTAAGGTGACCATGGAGACGCCTTTAGTGGTTGTAGAAGGGGAAAGGAAAATAGAGGAGAGAAGAGGAGAGGAGACCCTATAGTGTCAATAGAGGTCCTTTTAGAGGTTGTAGAAGGAGGGAAGTCAGGAGAAGAGAGCAGAGGAGACCCTAAAGTGACCATGGAGGCACCTTTAGTGGTTGTGAGAGGGGAGAAGAAAGGAGAGGAGAGCAGAGGAGACTCTAAAGTAACCATGGAGTCGCTTTTAGTGGTTATAAGAGGGAAGAGGAAAGGAGAGGAGAGCAGAAGAGACTCTAAAGTAATCATGGAGGCGCCTTTAGTGGTTATAAGAGGGAAGAGGAAAGGAGAGGAGAGCAGAAGAGACTCTAAAGTAACCATGGAGTCGCCTTTAGTGGTTGTAGAAGGGGAAAGGAAAATAGAGGAGAGGAGAGGAGTCTCTAAAGTGACAATAGAGGTCCTTTTAGAGGTTGTAGAAGGGGAGAGGAAAGCAGAGAAGAGCAGAGGAGACTCTAAAGTAACCATGGAGTCGCCTTTAGTGGTTGTAGAAGGGGAGAGGAGAGCGGAGGAGACTTTAAAGTGACCATGGAAGCACCTTTAGTGGTTGTGAGAGGGGAGAAAAGAGAAGAGGAGAGCAGAGGAGACTCTAAAGTGACCATGGAAACACCTTTAGTGGTTGTAGAAGGGGCAAGGAAAATAGAGGAGAGAAGAGGAGAGGAGACCCTATAGTGACAATAGAAGTCCCTTTAGAGATTTTAGAAGGAGGGAAGAGAGGAGAAGAGAGCAGAGGAGACTCTAAAATAACCAAGGCAGCACCTTTAGTGGCTATAAGAGGGAAGAGGAAAGGAGAGGAGAGCAGAAGAGACTCTAAAGTAACCATGGAGTCGCTTTTAGTGGTTGTGTAAAGGGAGAGGAAAGGAGAGCAGAGGACACTCTAAAGTGACCATGGAAGCACCTTTAGTGGTTATAAGAGGGAAGAGGAAAGGAGAGGAGAGCAGAAGAGACTCTAAAGTAACCATGGAGTCGCTTTTAGTGGTTGTGTAAAGGGAGAGGAAAGGAGAGCAGAGGACACTCTAAAGTGACCATGGAAGCGCCTTTAGTGGTTGTAGAAGGGGAGAAGAAAGGAGAGAAGAGCAAAGGAGACTCTAAAGTGACCATAGAGCCGCCATTAGTGGTTGTAGAAGGGGAGAGGAAAGTAGAAGAGACTCTAAGGTGACCAAGGAGGACTTCTTCCTAAGTTGTAGAGTATCACTCGAGTCGACTCTGGCTGGCCCTGGCCTGTTGCACGTGTGGTCTGTGCTGCTGGTTGCTGCTGCCATCGATCAAATGTAGCTGACTGGGCGCAAGTACTTAAGCTGTTGCAAGTTTGGCAACTTGCAACTTGTGAGGCAACCAGGTAAGCATGCTACTTAGCTCCCCGCATCCCCCTCCCCACCCACATATATATATCACAGTGCAGCCACAGCTAATTCTGCTTTCGTTTCGTATTTTCCTACATTTTCCACACAAACACACAGCATATGCTTTGCCCCCTCGAAAATTTATGCTTGCAGCAGTTGCAGTTGCAGCTCGGCATTTGCATAGACTTATAATTTATATGCACATGAGTTTCTTATAACATCATCTTAAGCTCCTGTTGTTGGGGGCATGAAAGACTGCGCTGGCTTTTTTTTTGGCAACTCAGTTGGAAGGAAAATGAAGATTCTGCTTGCGCTTTGTTTTCCTTCTTTTTTTCTTTCTTTCTATCTTTCTGTCTTTCTTGTTTTGTGCTCAGGTTTTAAGGCCAGGGCCGTTCTTTGGTCTTGGACTCGTGGTATCTCTGGGGGTGGCGGCAGGCGGCAGGCGGCAGGTGGCAACGCATTGTTTGGCTGCAAACAATGCACACCTGGGCCGGCATAGCCTGCGGTTGTAATTACAACGTTTCCTATACGACTGTGGGGCAGCTCGGCCCATCTCTTGCCTCTTCAACTCTTCTTCTACAGCTTGCAGCAGCAACAGCTTCAATTGGCCATTGTCTGTGATTTGCAGGTGCAACAGTGTGTGGGGCATGGGGCATTGTTTGGCCCAAACAATTGCAACTGGCCTTAGTTTCTTCTTCTTTTTTCTTTTTCTTTTCCCTCTAAACTGGCGGAAGTGTTGCCTCTCCCTCTCTCTGTCTCTCTCTCAGTCTGTGTTAGTTTTCTGTCTCTTTTTGATTCAGTTTTTCGTTTAACTTGCCCGCAGGGCGAGTGACAAGTGGTCCAGGTGGTTTCCACGTCTCTCTCCCTCTCTCTCTCTCTCTCACCCAGTTTGTTAGCCATCATTGTCTATGCCCCAAACTGACATCGGCCGTGTCATATCTTGTCTCATGGCTCCTTTGTTGTCCGTCCCTTTATGCCCCAGGGCGCAACTAAATTGATAAATGCAGCTTGAATGCTGCACCAGCTGTGCCAGCAGTGATTGGCCAGCCCCTCCCTCCCACCCTTAGCACCTGTACCCCCTCTCTTATCTATATATATATATATATATACATATATAGATACAGTTGCAGGACATTGTCTGAGCCATTTGTTCGATTAGACTCTGCAGGGGGCGCCATGCATCAAATTGCTTTGCATTCCCTCTTTGTCTGAGGCTACCTGCTGCGTTTAGGGGTAAACTGTTTAACAGTCGTTAAACAATACGAGACACAGTTAATTTTATAGCATATGCAATAACTGTTAAATCATTTAATCGACGCTTTAGATGCCAAAGCTGCTTGGGGGAACATCAATTGAGCTGCGTTCATTGTGTTAGAAACTTTAATAATGGGAATAGGTTTATTGTAAGTAAATTATAGATTGTATATATACATTATAGAATTAGGAAATGAAATTTTAGATATATGTTTAGCATGAAAAGAGGGATTTTATTAGAAATATCATGTGCCAATCAAATCGAAAAGGTTAAAAAAAGGCAATAAAAGTTTTTAATAAAAATTATTTATAGTTATGTTCAGGCTACAAAAGGTTGAAGATTATTAAAAATTATTTTAAATTTAAAAGATTGTATAATATATAAATAAATATTCAGGTATATTAAGGGTCAATCGATTCGTAAAACAAGACAACTTTCAATATTTCGCGACATTGTCGCAGCAGTTGAGCTTTAAATTATGTGTTCAAAACTTCAATAGATGGGAATAAGTTTGTATATATATTATAGATTATATATATATAATTGATATTAAAAACTAATTATTAAATCTATGAATAGCATGTTAAATATATAAATATAATATTATATATCTAGCAATATCATGATTCAATCAAAATGAGGTTCGAAAAGTTTGTACAAAAAAAGTGAAGGAAAATTTGTAGTGAAAGCTGAAAACAGAATGTGAATAGGTTTATATATAATGTATATAATATGTATATTATAGGCAAGTATTGGAAATGAATTATAAATTTCATATTTATATATATATATAGCATGTAAAAGATATAAGTATAGAGTTATAAAAACCTGTTAATATATCAGTCCATCAAAACTGAAAAGTGAAAGAAAAAACAAAAGTTAATAAAAGTTTTTAATAAAAGTTGCTATAAATAGAATTAAGCTTATTTAAAGTTATTTTTAGGCGACAAAAGGTTGAAAATTATAGAAAATATATTTCAAATTTAGAGCTTTGTATATTATATACATATATATTGGAGTATATTAAAGGTCAAGGTTTGCTTTTAATATAATCAATTCATAAAACAGGAAAACTTTTCAAGATTTCGCAACTTTGTCGCAGAACTTCAGCTGTATTCATTGTCTTTAGAGCTTCAATAGATGTGAATAGGTTTATATATATACATTATAGGCAAGTATAGAAAACGAATTATATATATATATATAGAAGATATATACATAGAAGATATATCGGGATATTGATACCCAAACCTGGCAATAAGTTGTTCTAAGCCCAATTAAAAAGTTGTAAAGAAAAGGTAATAGAAATTTTTGATAAAAGTTGCTGAGAAAGTTACAATTTGGCTACAAAAATAAAAGAAATTATTCAAATTTGTTTTAAACTTAAAGCTTAGTATAGTACATAAATATATATTAAGGTATAAAAGGGGTAAAAGTTTGCTCTTCTTATAATCAATTCTCAAAACGAGGCAATTCCTCAAATGATACCAAAGTATGAAGAGAAATGTTATCAGGTAAGACAGAGTATAGTATATAGTAGCACAGCTATCTACCTCTGACAGCTGTAACTAAAAGCTGTGATTTGTCTAGGTAAACTCATAAAAAGGGAGAAGCACTTGTTTAGCCTCGTTTGAGAGTTGTCGTACAGCTGCTTCGCAGCTCATCAATTTGCATTTTGGCATAAAACTGTCGCTGGGCTACTTCAACTGTTGATTGCGAGCAGTGCTGCCAAATCAATTGAATTGATTGTGCGACACTTGAAATGCATTCAGAATCGCATTCCCATTCCCATTCGCATTCCTATTCGAATTCCCATTCAAATGCCCATTCACATTCCAATTCCTTGTCGCTGGGTGTGGGACATGAATAGTCGTATGTCAAAGGTCAAGTTCGCAGCTGCATATCGATGGTTCGCAGGAATTTTTGAATGGCAGGTTTTTCCAGCTAAATGCCTTCATTAATATAGAGAAAAGAAAAAGTGCACAAGGCTGCCAAAATAAAAGGGGAAAAGCACAGAAAAAAAACGCATCGATGGAAACGATGGAGATGACGATTGAGATGGCGTTGGAGATGGCAAAGTCGACCTTTCCATTAGAAACAAAGCAAACAGGCAGCACAAAGGCGACTAAAAGTGCTTCAGTATGCAAAAGCCTTAGGTGAGCATTAGTGTGTGTGTGTGAGTGTGAGTGGGTGGGTGGGTTTATGGGTATGGGTGGGTGTGTAGCTGCAAGGGTTGTCGTCGTCGTTGAGTCAAAGCGGTGCGTTTGCCGTTTGCTGTTTGTAGTTTTGTTTTCGTCCACATGCACATTTACCTTCACATCTACATTCATATTCACACACACTTACACACTCATACACACACATGCTCATTCTCATCCTTGTCATGCTTGTTGCCGTTTCATTTTTCACTTTGCCCTTTCGTGCATTTCCCAACTGACAACATCAAGTGCTCTGCCAGGCAATTCAGCAGCTCGCAAAACTAGGCAACCTTTTTGCAAGTCAGTTGGAGGAGGGGGAGAGGGGTGGTAGGGGGGTGTGCAGGTCAGATTGGACGCCATCTGTTGATACTATCCATCTGGCAGCTCAAGTCCAGTAATCGAAGGCTGCAGCTGTCAGCTGCGAATCAACTATAAGCCGACTGTTATGACATGAGAAGTGAGCGCATCAGCTAATTCGGATGAAACTCAATCAAACGAGGGAGGACAATTAATCACAGGCTCAACTCTTAACTGTATGTATAACAGTTTGAGACTGCTATAAACTTGATAACTGTTAACTATATAACTGCGATTTGTAGAGAGCTCTTTAAGGACTTTCTTTGAATCAAATTTGCCTGAGTTTGAGTCTGAGTTTGAGACTGAGTTTGAGACTCAGATTGAGTCTTAGACTGCTGTTATACAATAGATATGTGGAGAACTGTTATACAGTCTGATACGGCCATAAAGTACTCAACTGACATTTATATAACTGTGATTTGTACAGAACTCTTCAACGACTTCGTTTAAATCGAATTTGTCTGAGTTTGACTCTGAGTTTGAGTCTGAGTTTGAGTCTGAGTTTAAGTCTGAGTTTGACTCTGAGTTTGAGTCTCAGACTGTTGTTATACAATTGGTAAAAAACTGTTATACAGTTTGAGACTCAACTGACATTTATATAAATATGATTGAGCACTCTTCAACGACTTCCTCTGAATCGAATGTAACTCACGTTTGAGTCTCAGACTGTTGTTATACAATTGCTAGAGAACTGTTATACATCTCGAACAACATTTAAAAAGGCGTTTTATAGCTCATGCTTCAAGCTGTGCGGGACTGTTATACAAGTGTTATACAACTCTTATACAAAGGTTAATTGCAGACACTGCAGCATTTGCCTAACCAACGTATACATGTATCTTTTCTAACCACGTCAACCAAAATGTGTTGGCGTTGCTGACCCAAGAACCCACACACACACACACACACACACACCATCACACACACATAAACCCACGCACACACACGTGCAGAGTAGACACTCATGGCTGCACATGAAGGCAGCTGCAACTGTCGCTGACAACTGACACTGACACGCACAGCAACTGCTGCTGGCATAAGCAGAAATGCTTTAAGTTCTCGTATTTAAATAGAAATAAAAATAAAAATAAAAATAAGAAGCGAAACCTGAATAAAAAGACCGCAGCCTACTTTGCGGCACAGTTGATGTTAAAAGGAGACAACTTTGTTTTTTCTGTCGTTTTTGTGGCAACCCACGGGCGAAACTGACCCCAATCTCTCAGCCAAAAACCCCAATTCCGACGCAGCTGTCGAGTGATGTGCGCTAATTGATTTCAAGACTTGCGGGCCAGAAAACTGAAAACCGAAAAGCGAAAAGCGAAAAGCAAAGCAAAAGCAAACCAAAAACAGAAACAAAAACAAAAACAAAAGCAAAACAGAAAAGTAAAGTAAAAAAAGTTAGAAAGTACAAAAAATATACAAAAAAAATACAGCAAAACGCAAAGGCAGCTTAATTATGTTTTGAGTTTTGCGAATTGCTTGCCATTAGCCAAAAACACTCAAACCACTTGGCTCCTCCAGCTAGAGAGCGTTCCTCTTCCATTTCAAGCTGGGGCCATCAAGGCCAAGTTAATTAATTTTTGCTCTTGCTCTTGCTCTTGGTCTTGCTCTTTGCGGCAGCCTCCTCCGCCTCCGCCTCCCCTCCTCCCTTTCAGTGGCTCGTCCTTTGGCAGGTGGTAAAGTTTTCATTCAATCAACTACAAAATAACTTTGAACTTGAAGTTTCAGACTAAAGCAGATTGCGCTCCCAGCTAGCGTTTTAATTAGTCTAATTAATTTTTGACAACCAAAGCGAAAGCAAACAATGTAAATAAATAAATAATAAAACACCATCCGAAAAAAAGGTACTAAAAACAACAGGATACCAATCCATCCAGAGCTCAAATCCAAAATTAGCCACACTTAATGCATTGCCGGCTGGCTGGAAAACTTTTTCCCCAACATTTGCGGTGCCTGCAGCGAAAAGCGGAAAGCGGAAAATGCAACACGCAAACCACAGACACGGGAATGCATTTAGTATAACGCTAATTGAATGAACAACTTGCCAAATTCTGTTCTGTTCTGCTCTTCTCCGATCTGTTCTGTTCCCCAGTATAACAGTTGTATGCCCCGGAGATGCAAATGAGATTAGTTCAATTCTCGTTAAGCACCAACAGCTGCCGCACTTTGTTGCACTTCTCATGTTATCCAAATTCACGGATACAGTCCTCCCCGCCAGTTGTTCCGCCAGTTGTAGGCTCTCCTCCCGCACTCCCACTGATTTGCGAGTTCCAAATCGAATCTAACTGCATTGTTGGGGCATTGTTATTATTGTTTATAATTAGAATCTTTCTTACTATTATTGTGTTTATTAATATAAATAATTTAATTATTCTTTTTATTATTATTTTTATTATTATTTTTATTATTATTTTTATTATTATTTTTATTATTATTTTTATTATTATTTTTATTATTATTTTTATTATTATTTTTATTATTATTTTTATTATTATTTTTATTATTATTTTTATTATTATTTCTATGATATTTATTAATATTACTTTTATCATTTTTTATTTATTTTTTACTATTAATATTATGATTACTATTTTATCATTATTATTATTTTTTTTTTTACTATTTTATTACTTTTTTGTTATTATTATTAATTTTTATTATTTTTTTATTACATATAATTTTTTATTTATTTTTCTTATTATTATTTTTCTTATTATTTTATTTATTTTTATAAATCTTTTAATAATTCCTTTTATTTTTTTTATCATTATATTATTATTTTATATTTATTAGATTTTTTTATGATAATTATTTTTTATTATTTTATTGCTATTAATATTATTATTATTTATTTTATTATTTTTTTTAAAATTTTTTATTAATTTTTTTGTCATGTTATTAATATTATTATTATTATTATTATTTTTTATTATTATGAATTTTTTTTTTGTTTAATTTGTTTTTAATAAATATTTGAACAGAATAGTACATTTTGTATGAATTCATTTTTCTTATTATTAATTTTATTTTTTTTTATTTTATTATATTTATTGTTTTTATATTTGATAATAATATTTACTGTATAACAGTTGGTTCTATATCAGTCAATTAGTCAGCACCGTTTCGCATATGTAATTTAAAAACTGTTGAACAGTCCTATAACAGTAGTATAACAGTTGTATAACAGTCGTATAACAGTTGTATAAGAGTCGTATAACAGTTGTATACCAGTCGTATAACAGTTGTATACCAGTCGTATAACAGTTGTATAACAGTTATAACATGCAGAGCAGTCTGCTTGTCAGCTAAAACCTTTTCATGCACAATTTCTCGCACATATTTGATGAGCGGTTCGTATAACAGTTGCCTCACGCACAACACCGGAAGGGAACGAGTGGGTCGAAGAGTGGGTTGAAGAGTGTATGCAAAAAGGGTGGGTGGAGTGGGTGTTGGTTTCGGGTGGAGTTCTCAAAATTGCGCCGGTTACAATTTGACAAGTCCGTTTAGGAAGCCAACAACGGGCGGCAAACACAACACAGCTGCTGCCGCATGATACTTGCCGCTTGCGAGGGGTTTCTATAGCCGCTGCCGTTGCCGTTGCGATTGCAGGAAGGAAGACGGAAGTGTGTAATTTAAGCGGCGGTAAGCGGTGGCGGATGCTTGCAACCGAAAATGCAACAAGCTGCAAAAGCCACCAACTGCCGACCAAATGACCAGCTAACCTAACCAAACCGAACCGAACCGAAACGAGACTAAACCAAAGGAACGACAAACGTCACAGGTGTCTGGCTGCTGCCAGCGGGGTAAATGGAGTGTGCGAAATGTGGTGTGTGTGTGTGTTTGGTGTGTTCAGATGAGTGTGGGGCAATTTAAAAGCTGTGCCAAATGGCAAAATGCACTTATACCAGTTGTTGCTCCTTGTTCCTTGCTCCTTGCTCCTTGTTGTTGTGCCTCGTTGCAGGCTGGCAGCCAAACTGACAGAGACGAGTCACTACTTACTCGATCTTTGGCTTTAGGGGACTGCATAAATCGTGCCGAATCTGCTGCGTTCCAGAAGCCACAGCAGCAACAAAAAAAACGTGGCATCTAACGCAGTCTGAGCAGCGGGTAGAGGCTGCTGAAGAGGGGGAAGAACGTTGCAAAACATTTATGGGCTAAACAAATGGCAGCTGCTGGCAATGGCTCAAGTGCCCATAATGCCATATACGACGTGCAGGAAGCGTCTGTTGTTGTTTTTCTTGCTGCCAGAGGGGAAGTGTCACCGGAAGCCGGAAGTGCGGCAGATAGCAGCCAGGCAAGCAAAAGTTCTCCCTGTCTCTGGCTCTGTCTCTGGCCCTCTGCACAGCCCCTGATAAAATTCAAGTCCTGCGTTACACAGGACGACGACCGAGCCTCAGCCCATTGCGTACAGCCTCCTGCTGGCTGGCACTGCCTACTTTATTATATTACATACATATATATAAATCAAGTTTTAAAAAGTCTCGATTAAAGCACTTATCGAAGCTAAAGCTGCCTAAGTGAAGTGTCTGTCTCAAATTGAATATATAAAATGTATTAATAGATTTATGGCCTGTAATCTTAGATCGAAGCAATCGTTAATAGATTTATTACGTTTAAGTGATTGAATTTGATGCAATATTTATATAGAGAGTCTCTGAATAGGTCCATCTATTGTAAACAAGAGTAAAACATAGAGATCGAAATGAGTTCATATCAAAATATGAGTTTATACTACATAAAAAAAATTAAAATAAAAGAAAGATATTTATGAATTTAAAAATGAATATTATGTATAAAAATATATATATAAAAAGGGAAAAAATGAGAAATTTTAAAAATTAATAAAATATAATATATATATTTCTATATCTGGAGGTATTCAAATATTAAAAACTTGATTAAAAATTAACCAACATTTGTTAAATGGATTGGGGAAAACCCAGAAGAACCTCATCAGATCAATAAGTGTTAGTATATTAATTATATAAATAGATGATTGAAAAGGTAAAAAGAAAAAGATAGAAAGAAAGAGACAAGTAATATGTATAAAGTGAAGAGAAAAGGAAAGGATAGATAAGAAAGTAAAGGGTAAAAAGATAGAGTAGCTCAGAATAAACAGTTTAATCTCAGGACCAGTTCATATACATGGTGGCGCCACCTAGTGGTGGGTATATGAAATAAAAAGTTTGATCTCTTTTTGACATTTCGTAAAAATTTTAAGACAATTGGACAACCACAATCGAAGTTATCGTTGAAAAAGTGACAGCAGCTTTTGGTCATCGGTCGTAAAATGCATTTTGAACAAAGAGCAAACATTAAATTTTGTTTTAAACTTGGGAAAACGTTCACTGAAACATTTCAAATGATGAAAAAAGTTTATGGTGATCAGTGCCTATCCCGTAGTAATGTGCATGAGTGGTTTAAGCGATTCCAAGAAGGTCGTGAGGACCTCTGTGACGATCAGAAGTCGGGCTGGCCAAAATCAGTGATTACCCAAAACAATATTGAAAAAGTGCAGGAATTTATTACGAATGAGCCGAAATCTTCTTTGCGTTACATGGAAATGGAGTTAAATATCACCAAAGACTCCATTCATCGCATTTTGATAATAGATAGATAAATTGGGTCTACGGAAGGTGTGCTCCAAGTTTGTTCCGCACAAATTGACTGAAGAGCAAAAATTGATACGAATCCAACATTGTAGGGATTTGATTAAGGAGTCGAGAAAGGACATAATTTTATTTATTTATTTATTTAATGTCAACTATTAACAGTCGACCCGAAAATTGCAAGTTACTACGTGCTAAAAAGTTAAGGATATGGTTCTTAAAGATATCAAAAGAGGACTCTGAGTTGACGACTCGGAAAGGTCTGTTAAAGTCAACACAGAGAACTCGAAAAGGTTCATGCAGAGAATAGTTAGTATTACAAGTATTTAGAGAAATCGGTGTAAAGTTACGGGTACGTCTCAAAGGTACAGAAAAGTTAATTTGGCTCAATAGCAGAGATGAGTCAATTTTGCCAATTATTAATTTATGTAAAAATAGAACTCCCTGGCAAATCAGTACCTGGAACCCAGTTAAAGCCGCGAAGAGCAAAAAGAAGAAACTTCTTTTGAACAGACTCAATTCTGTCTTGGTGTACCGAATATTGAGGAGACCACACACAAGATCCGTATTCCAGAATAGGCCGAACAAGAGAAGTATATAGCAGCTTAGTCGTATAAGGGTCGTCGAATTCCTTAGACCATCGTTAGATAAATCCAAGAGATTGAGTCGCCTTGTTGACTGTAAGCGCGATAACTACAAATATTCGATTATGACTGGTGATGAAACGTGGTGCTTTCAATATGATCCCGAAACCAAACGTCAAAGTGCCGAATGGAAGCATCCAGACGAGCTATCACCGAAAAAAAGTCGTCTTCAGAAGTCAAAAATAAAGGCAATGCTGATTTGTTTTTACGATTCCGAGGGTATTGTACACCGAGAGTTCGTCCCATGTATATATTTTAGTCTGAATGAGTTTTTCTCTTATAAAAAGTGTAAAATATAGAGATCTAATTATGGTCTCTAATATGAGTTTTTACTACATATATGTAAACAATGGTCTGGCATAGAACATGTGGCAACCCTGCCCTCTATCGATATAAGTAGAGGCAAGAGTTGAGAGGCAGTTGAAGTTGTACAAGCCGTGCGAGAGTTGTGAATGCAGTCGCCGTCGTCATAGTCAGTTGTTGTTGTCGTCGAAAAGTTGTTCAGTCGTCGCAGTGGCTAATGCTTTTACTATTATATTTAAGCAAATACCATTATACCATAACCACAAACTATCAATAAACACCTTTACATATATATTATTGATAACACTCAGGACAAACAGCCCGATATTTGGCCCAGTTCTAATACAAGTCTGAATAACGTTTTCTATTGTAAAATAAGGAGTGTTTATAGATTTGAATATATATTTATTGATTATGTATATTATATTATAGATCATAATAAGGATAAGCAGTGCGATCTCAGGAGTTTACTATATAAATTTGAATTCATAAATAATCTATAGATAGAAGTCAAGCTCACGTTTCTCTAACAACTTGACTAAAGGTTTGCATTTTGCTTGCCAGTTGATATTTTTCTGCCGAATAAGTCACAAATATTCTTTTTATTGAACTTATAATAGCTTTAGTTCTATCTAAATATATATATAAAGACCCTATTGCCTCTCTACTGGAACAATCTTTGTGCTCGTATTTGCCTTTGATGTTGCAACTGAGAGACGCAAAAGCAACTCAAAGAGATGCAAATGGTTTGCCATTTGGTTGACATAGTTTAGTTTTCTTTTTGAGGGGGAATCTCTCTAAATAAGTCCAAGTATTATATGTAAATATATATTTTTCTATTTTATTGTGGTTGTTGCTTTTGCTGTTTAATTATGCATCGCTGGGCAAGGTTTTTGCATTTTGCGCCTTTGTGTAGGGCGCAGATTTTTGTTCAATTGAATGCATTTCATTTCATTCGTGACGAGGCAGCAAACGGACAAATTTCTTAATTGCAAGTCAGCAAGCGGGTCCGCTTTTTATTTTTAGTCTCATTTTGCGGCCCCTTCCATTACTTTTACCTAAATTTTCATCATTTTTTTGTTGCTCCGCTCCCTTCTTGAGCTTTTTCTGTTGAGCATTTGGAGCTGCATAAAAGCGAAAAAATCAGGCCAAAGGAATGCGGCAGTCAGCCTACAGTTGAAATGACAGAATATGCGAAGCGTTTCTGGCACAAGAGGGTGGCTGGATGGGAGAGGGGAGGGTGGCTTTTTATACATATACTGCCTAATGGCCGCTGGCTCGGACTCAGCTGCTGCCGCCAGTTGCAACCTTGAAAAACGCGTGCAACACACAGACACAAAAAAAAGAATTGAATTTAATTCAAATTGAGCCGCTGCGGCAAAAACAACGACAGCAACAACAAAAGGGGAAAACTTTAAGCGGCTCAGCAACAAACAACCAAAACTATAAGAAGCAGCAGCAGATCAACAAAAGTTTTCCTTTATCGAAAGAGCACAACTAAAAGATACCCTATAAAAAGTAGTGAAAACTCGAAACAAGTTTATCCGAGTTTATCCGAACTAAATATGAGTATGTTAGAGAGAGATACATAGAGCTGTGCTAGTTAAGAGCAGTGTGCTTGAAGCAGTGTTGATTTAGGTAATGCGTTATAAGCAGTGGGACTGCGTTTAAGGCAGTGTCCCTTGAGCAGTGCCTTTTCTGCTGGAGCTGCTGTTAGCTTTGCTATAAATTCTATACAGAAGATTCCTAGTTAGATTCCTTTTCCTCCGATTGATACAGTATCATAAATATATATCAGGAATCAGGTCTTCATATCTATATATATAAGCTTAACTAAGAATTGATCTCTATATTCCCTAAGTTCAGAGATATAGCTGGCAGCTCGCGACTGTAGCTGATCGAGAAATAACCATAGATACTGTATCTATGAATTGACCTTGATCTAACATCATATAATATATTTATATCTACCTGTAACATGCACCCCCAGAGACTCAACATACCCCATATTGATTTATTGCAGGGTACCAGAAGCATAACAACAGAATCTTGGCATAGTTTTGTAACGCCTTCTGCTGCCCTCGGTAAGTTTTGTGTGTGCTAAAATAGACAAGTTTATTGCCAGTTTTGTGCTTTGGGCCAAACAATGACGAGGCCAAAGGTTAGACAAGTGCTGGCCATGTTGTTGCCACTCTTCTCCCTCCCTCTCTCTCTCTCTGACTCTTTTAGTATATTTCTTTCATTGTCTCTTCCTGCCAGGCAAAGGTCAACAGATTTTTCCATCTTGCTGTTGTTTTGCAACCTGAGTCGCTCGCATTTGGACCAGGTCAAAATGTTTGTCCATAGGCTGACAGTTGGCATGTTGATGCTGCTTGGCAGTTGACCTTGTCGTTGTTCTTGTTCTTGTTGTCGCTGTAAATGGATCTCAAGGTGACAGGCAACAACGTTGCAACAACTTAAGCCCAAAGCACTGACTGACTCTCACTGCGGCTTACAAACTGTCGCCGACTCTGCCAGGCAGCTGCACAAGTGCCACAAGCAGCTCTCAACAAATGGACAAGTCGCATTAGAAACTGTACCATAATCAAGGCTAAGAGTCCACATATGATATTTCTTTCCAAAAGGATTCTTTATAAGAAGCTCTGAATTCAGTTTTTATGTGAAAACCAAAAGTCACTTCATACTTTAACTAGAAGGTTTCGAAAGAAATCAGGAAGCTTTTAGAAAATATAAACATTTTCATGAGAATTCGGTTTGGATTGGAAGTCAGAAGTAGAGATCGAAGTTTGTGAAAATAAGGCAACAAAATAAGGTCGAAAAGAAGCTCAGTCCAAGGAACATAAGGTGCAGATTTAGATATCAAATCTCACTTTCCAGGTACAATATGATTCAACTTTTCCCTAGTTCCCAGAAAAGATTTTACTTAAATGCACAAAAAATAGGAAAAATTTCCTGCTAACAAAACAAATTTCAAGGGAAATGTCATAAACTATGAATTAAAGTTGAGTTTTTCCTGATAAATTCAGTTTCCACAAACAATTTTGGAAAATGGGAGGATACACTTTTCTAAGAATTTCATTTTCAGCACGAATAATTCGTGTTTTACCAGCTTTCTAAGGAAATAAAACTAACGCAAGTTAGTTTAATCAACGGATATTTGATGAATTCTCTGCAAGGATGCTCAGAATTCTCAGTCAGTATACGCGTATAACAGTTGTATAACAGTTGCTGGACCTAAGCGCTATTTTCATATTCATAGCAGACATATTTTGGGCAGCTATTTTCATTTTTTATGGCAGCTTCCACAAAAGGCGGCCAACATAATTTCTGCTAACAACTTTGTATAAAAAAGTTTTTACGCCGCGGCCCAAAATAACAACAACAACAACAGCAACAACAAAGTGAAAGCAGGACGTAGGATACAGGATGCAGGAGGCAGGAGAGAGCAGCAGCATCAGCCAATTAGGCAAGTTTTAAGGCGCGCCTTATGCCACTTAATGATCGCCTTTGTGTTCAGGACATTGGCCTAATCAACAGCCACCAAAAAAACAACAACAACAACAACAAACAACAAAATAATAGCGTAGGCAGTGAATTATTTGGCAATTTGGTGGGTTTGTCGTTGACCTGGCGGCCAATTAAAACCAAAACGTAGAGCAGCAAAAACCCAGACGAAAATCATTTCAACGAAGTTTAATTGAAAAGAATCAGCACATAGACAGAGGCAAAGGAAAAGCGGCAATAGAATATAAAATTAACGATAGGCAGAGCCAAAAAGACGAATAATAAATACACTAACAGCTGCGAGTGGGAGAAAGAAAGAATAAATAAAATAAAATAAATAAAATAAATAAAATAAATAAAATAAATAAAATAAATAAAATAAATAAAATAAATAAAATAAATAAAATAAATAAAATAAATAAAATAAATAAAATAAATAAAATAAATAAAATAAATAAAATAAATAAAATAAATAAAATAAATAAAATAAATAAAATAAATAAAATAAATAAAGTAAATTAAATAAATAAGATAAATAAAATAAATAAATATATTAAAGAATAAACTGAAAAAAAAGTCTGCATAAAAGGGAACTTTTCGTCTGATATCCTCATTATATGCAGGGATATATACAGATATATATACAGTAATATCCCTAATGGAAGCATCGAGTTCACTTTTAGTGGGTTACATACAATGTCAGAGAGTTGATAATGCCTTTTATAAGAGTATTTTAAGTTGTTTTTGGCCAGGGAAAATGAAAAAATTCAGCAGAGAAATAAAAATAAATATAAATATAAAAAATAAGAGCGTGCATTTTGGTAAGCTAAAGACGGCATAAATACATTCATAATTAAACTGAAGTGCATGGAACTCAATTCATTAAAGAAAGGAACGTTTAAAAATTGAAGGACTACGCCTATAAGAAGAAGAAGAACAAGCGTTTTTCTTGAGGCAAACGAATAATTAAGAGAGATTTTTAAGTGGAAGCTGAATAAGCTTAAGATCTATACTTGAAAAGGAGGAGCTGCTATTAAAGTAATTTGAAAAAGGATTTAAGGAATCATATATACATATCTCTTTCTCTCTCTGTCATACCCACTCTCTCTCTCTCTCTCTCTCTCCCTCTGTGTTTTTAATTATTAATTTGGCATTCGTTTTGCACGTTTGATAACAAAGCTGGTGATGGAGTCAAAGTTGTTAAGACGGATTAAGCTAGAGGTAGGGAAGATGTCCTGGAAGATGGGGCGAGTGCTTAGCGGCTTTTATAAGGATAATGATAAGAAGAATGTAAAATACGAAGGAACACTCGATGCGAATTCTTGAAGAGTTTAAGAGAGGCGCTGCGAAAGCGCACCTTGAGTGCCTGGTGCGTGGTGTTTTGTGTCCTTATGTCCTGAGCGCGCCTGACACGTTTTCATTGTTTGATAAAATGAAATTTTATGGCAATGAGACGGGAGAGGGAGGGTGGTGGTTGGGGGTTGGGGAATCGCTGGCGGCAGGACAACAACAGGACAACATTTGAGTAGCACTGAGCACAGAGCACACAGGCCAGGACCGAGCTGAGGCCAAAATTGAAACAGAGCGGCTATGAATTTTCAGTCTACGCTGCCAGGACTAAGACAATGGCCTTAACGTGGCCCAAATACAAACAGAGCCAGAGCCAGCGACAGAGACAGAGACAGAGACAGAGACAGATACACAGAGATAGAGAGTGGGACAGGAAGTCTGTCCCTGTGCAGTTCGAGGCTAGTTTCAATCCCCAGACAAATAAAACAAACAAACAAACAACAAGAACAAGCAGCAGCAGCGGCAACAGCAAGGACCAAGGACCAAGGACCAAGGACCAGGAGCAGGACCAAGAACTGAACCAGGCAGCAGCCAGGCAAATGTTCAGGATAATTGAATGAAAATTCATTCGTGTGCTTTTCGATTTGGGCCAAAAAGTTATTTTTTCCTCCTGCTTCCTCTTTGTTGTTGTCAACAAAATTCTAAGCATTTCCTTTGTGGCTTGCGGGAAGAGGAGGGCGGGGCGACGGGTGGGAGGTGCAAAAGTATTTACATGTCGTTGTCATTTCCGTAAGAGGGAGAGACTGAGAGAAAGACAGAGAGAGAGAGAAAAAGTAACAAGAGCTGAAACAGGCCCATTCTGAAATCGAATTACGAGTTTGTCTCTCTATCTCCGTGTGTGTGCGTGCGTGTGTGTGTGTGCGTGTGCGTGTGCGTGTGCGTGTGTTGTTTTCTCCTTGTTGTGCTGCTGTCTTATTTGTTTAATTTGTCAACGCTGCTGGCAGGCGCCAGGACCCAACGTACAACCTACCGACCGCACTTGCTCCCCAGTTGACTGAGAACATAGACCCAATCCCAAATAACCCCGACCAAGCTCCCAGTTGCCAGTTGCCAGTTGCCAGTTGCCAGTTGCCATTTCTGTACCCACTCCCTTACAGAGTCTACGGCAACAAGTTGCCATTCTCGTTGTCTTTGCAAAGAATTTGCATAAAAATTCATTTTCCTTGGCGATGGGACTTGAGCAACTTGTTTTCCCCTCTCAACAACAAGAAAATAATAAAAAACTGCAGGCAAGTGCGCAGCTTCAGTCCGGCAGGACCAAGGATAATGGCAAGCACTTAAGCCTCTGGTCAACCCAGCGATTAGTTTGCCCCTCATATCCCACGCACACACATATGGCTACAGCTCGATGACCACTTCAAAAGAAATTTATCTTCTCTAATTTGTTTACATAAAATTGTAATACGTCTTCGAAAACTTTCGATGCTATTCGATAAATTCACTTTGCAAATGTTTTTCCTATATTTCCCCTTTTCTTTTGTGGAAACTCTGAAAGGGATTTTCTTTAGTTGAATCAGGCTTAAATTCATTTAAGAACTTATATAAAGGATAACTTAAGCAGGCTTAAAAGTCAACTGGCTCGTTATATACAAATTTTCTATAGGGATTCTGACTTCTGACTTCTTGTGGGAGAGTGAAAAATGTAGCAGGTTCAGGCCTCTATTTGGTCTTTTATATATATAGAAACTTGTATCCATGCAGGACCTGGTTAAACCAGGATAATCTGACTGGAGACTGAGTTGCTTTTAGAGACTTTTTCTTATAACTGAAAGTTTAGTCCTACGAAGTTTAAGCCATCTTTCTATATTTATCAGAGAATATTTTGCTGTTTTTAGATTTGGTTGGATTCAAACAAGTTTGAGGACTCGAATCGAATTGGATTTGAACACACTAAATTAGGTTATCGTAGCTTCAATTTAAAAGAGAAGAAGTTTTTCCTCTTCTCAGAGGAAGAATACGATTTCCTTAGACTTCTTTAGATGTCTTTCAACTATCGAATTGCATTAGATTTGAACACACTTGGGTTTTATTTAGATAAATTGTAGTTTATATTTAAAGATGTTCTTAAGATGAATAAAAGACCTGGAAATCCCCTTCATCATAGAACGCTGTACTGCTTCTTCTAGATAGGAGAATGAGATTCATTTAGTTCTGTTTATATTGGATTGTCAAAATAGTCCTGCGATATTTTTATTGAATTTTCAATTGTTCATAAAATTGGTTACAATAGTGCGATTCAAGTCAAATATGCGCCGTTTTGTTCGATGACGCGTTCCCAACGAGATGTCATCTTCATAATGCCCCTCTTATAGAAGCTCGCTTCCCTATTGGAAAAAAACTCGGAGAGCCAATTTTCACAGGACTCTCTTGTGGCCAACTTCAGACTACCAAGCGCGTTCGCCATGGACAGAAACAGGTGGTAATCACTAGGTGCGAGATCCGGACTATACGGTGGATGCAAAAGAACCTCCCATCCGAGCTCCCGGAGCTTCTGGCGCGTCACCAAAGATGTGTGTGGCCTGGCGTTGTCCTGATGGAAGACAATTCGGCCTCTGTTGATCAAAGATGGCCTCTTCTGCATGAGTGCTGCCTTCAAGCGGTCCAGTTGTTGGCAGTACAGGTCCATAGGGGAGTAGCTCATGGTGGATGAATATATGGGTAGATTCAAACAGCTTAAGACGTTGTTAGAACTGCCACTAAATCAGCTATCGAATCGAATAAGACTTGAACATTCTTAAATCGTAGTTTATACGTACATAAAATAAGTTTTAAAGGTAAATGAAAGAGCTGCAGAAACCTCTTTAGCGTAGAACGCTGCGCTACTTCCTCTAGGAAGAAGAATGAGATTCATTTAGTTGTTTGAGATATGGGGGAAGTCAGAATTAGATTTGAACACACTTCGGTTTCATTTAGGTTAATCGTAGTTAATAATTTAAAGGGAAACATCATTAATATAGAATCTGCATTCTAAAAAAAAGAGGTCTAAGATTTGGAAAAACTCTTCCTCTGATTTCCTGTTCTCACTCAAAGCAAGCAAAGTAATTAATACTAAACAGCAGTCTTAATTGTGGCCTACGCGATATCAGAATTGATAGCAAAGCATGTTTATAGCAGCTCTTTGATATCCTCGTAAGGAGTATAGCTTGTCATCAGCATAAGTACGGGCATCGCAAAGGAAGAGAGGGAGGGAGGGGGAGGATTCTGGGTTTCAGTCGAGGCACCTTTGACTTGGCTGGTTTTTCTTTTCCTTCGGTTTGGCTGAAGTGTCACATTGAGCTCAGAAATTCCCTGCTCAATGCCAGGCGGCATGTAATTTACAATATCGATGCGAGGCGGCCGCAGCCTTGGCTTGAGATTGAGATTATCGTGAAGTTGGCAGCTTTTAGCTGCTTTTTTATTATTTAACAGCTGCAGCTGCTGCTGCCAGTGGGACGCAGGTGAAGAGGGTGCCAGAAGTGGCCGGAGGCGGAGAAACTGGCGAAGATGGGGGCGGCGGCGTTGCTGGCGACGTTGTCCTCATTACTTAAAAGCGCGCCAACGCGTTGCCAACTTGATTGAATGAGCTGGGCGTGGCGTGGGCGTCAACTGCGGATACGGCGGCATCAGGCAAAATGCCAGCACGCGACGCGTCTACCTGGCGTATGTGCAATATTCTCACTCGCAAACAATTTGCAGCTTTGATTAAGATTGCAATTCTCATAATTAATCCAAACTGCAATTTATCGGATGCCTCTCAATTACTCAATCTGCAATCTCGTAAGAGATTCAACTTATACTTTTTAAGTGTTTCTCTCAACTCGAAGTGCATAACTTTTAATCAACTCAACCTAAACTGAATTCTGAATTGTTTTCACTTGTTTTCAGTTTTCCTTCCACTTTAATATTCATCTTAAAATACATATTAAAACATTTTCCATCTGCCAAATTAATCGATTTGCTGTGAGGCAAGGGCTAAACCAAGGGCTAAGAAACACTTACACTTAAAAATAAAAATAAAATGAATAAAACCTTTTCGGTTGAGGATACAGATTCAATTACAGATAGACTCACAAATACCTAGACAGAGCTTGATGCAAATAAAGATACAGAAATGGATATAGACAATCTTAAAGACACTTTTACAGATGTCGCATCAGATATAAAGTAGATCTTAGCACTGATGCAAGTTAAAGTACGAACAGAGGGTCAGGCATAGGTACAGACACGGCTATAGGTACAACTACGGGGAAGATTCACAGATACTTATATAGATATAGATATATATATGTAAATAAGTATATATATTGTAAATATATACATATATAATACAAATATGGCATCTCATTTGGACAGTCGTCTAGACAGAGACATAAGCAATGGTACAAGGTTATCGTGCATAGCAAGGTACGTAGAGATAAAGCTACATACAAAGGTACATAGAAAACTATATACAAAGGTACAGAGAGACAAAGGTACATACAATGGTACTTAAAAAAGGAAACACAGAACAAAGGTACATAAATGGGTAAATAGAGTAGAGGTAGATGGACCATCGATAGTGTCGATAGTGCCATCGATAGTTCTCCACCTCTAAAAGAGAGACAAAGGTACATACAAAGGCTAGATTGAGGTACAATTAGGTTTAAGTACAGATAGGTACTAGTATGTTTCTGTACCATGCATGGTATGCACAGGTATGGTAGGTATAGGTATAGGTATTGATACAAGTATAGGTATAGGAGAAAAGGTACAAGTATCGGTACAAGTATAGGTACGACTATAGGTACTTATATAGGTACAACTATATGTACAAGTATAGCTACAAGTATAGGTACGACTATACGTACTAGTATAACTACAAGTATAGGTAAAAGTATAGCTACAAGTATAGGTACAAGTATAGGTACAACTATAGGTACGACTATACTTACAAGTATAGGTACAAGTATAGGTACAAGTATAGGTACAAGTATAGGTACGACTATACGTAAAAGTATAGCTACAAGTATAGGAACGAGTATAGGTACGAATATAGAATAGTGGGAGGTATAAAAATAGGTACAAGTATAGGTACGACTATACGTACTAGTATAACTACAAGTATAGGTAAAAGTATAGGTACAAGTATAGGTACAAGTATAGGTACAAGTATAGGTACAAGTATAGCTACAAGTATAGGTACAAGTATAGCTACAAGTATAGCTACAAGTATGGGTACATGCATAGGTACAAGTATAGGTACGACTATACTTACAAGTATAGGTACAAGTATAGCTACAAGTATAGGTACAAGTATAGGTACAACTATAGGTACGACTATACGTAAAAGTATAGCTACAAGTATAGGAACGAGTATAGGTACGAATATAGAATAGTGGGAGGTATAAAAATAGGTACAAGTATAGGTACGACTATACGTACTAGTATAACTACAAGTATAGGTAAAAGTATAGGTACAAGTATAGGTACAAGTATAGCTACAAGTATAGGTACATGTATAGGTACGACTATAGGTACAAGTAAAGGTACATATGTATAGAAAGATACGTTAACATAGGCATAGAGTATATATTATTACAGGCACAGGTACAAATAATGGTACAGGTGCAGGTACATATACAGATACGGCACACACACACATATGCAAATGCAGTTAAATACACACACACACACACACACATACACATATATACGGAGATAGTCGCAGTTTTGGTAAGTTAGCGTTGTGGCCAACTGACTGCAAGGTGCTTCGGCGAATGGGCAATAAAAGCGATGACATAAAAATATGAATTTTACGACTGTGTATTTAAAACGACAATAAGCACAGACATAACACACACACTTACCCATACACTCACACTAACACACACACACACAGAAAGTGTGTATAGCTCCTAAAGCATAAAAATAAGAGGAAAACTGTAGCGAAAGCGGTCAGGGCGAAAAGGAAAGTAACAAATGCGCTCAATGAAGCTGAAAAGCAACAGAGCAGTGGAAAAGCCAATGAAATTGGAAAATGAAATGGAAAAAACTTCAACTGTCTGTGTTATGAGTGTGCGTGTGTGTGTATGCTGTGTGTAAAGGTAAAGATCTCGCTGTGCGTTTGGCAGCTGCTGTGCATGAAAATGAGTTTTTGTATTTTTATGCGCTACGCTAAGTCAAAAGAAAAAAAAGGAAAAAATATATATATAAAATAAAAATAAAGGAAGAAAAAAGAAGAGAGAGAGAGAGAGGAATAATACTCGTAATAAAATCAGCGCAATAAGCAAGCAATGAAAATGAGAATACGAATGCGAATGCGAATGCGAATGGGAATGCCAAGGCAAAGGCAAAGGCAAAGGCGAAGGCGAAGCAAGACACGGGCCACAACCATCGACGGCATCGACATATACACAGATGAGCAATCATAAATATTAATGCTAAATACATCAGAGTTCCCAGTAGGGCAACCCCTGAGCCCTGACCCCACTCCCACATAACCCAGTAAGGCTCGAGTAAGTCGGCAGTCGAGCTGTAGGGACTGGACACAGATTTCGAATCGGACTTCTTACAGCGCGTGTCATTGCCTAATGGAATGGCAATAATAACGAATAACATTTGAAACAATGACCCACTCGATCGGCAGTGCAGAAAATAACTCAAAAGCCACACAAACAGGGCCAGGGCTCAACTATCAGTAAGTACTCGGATTTATGCTAATGTGTGGCTGCTGCCTTTCGGTTAGGCCGTTGGACAGATAAACAACGGCCGGAGCATAAATCTCAGTATGCCAGTTGGAAGCGACGACTGTGGCAATAACAAAAACATTAGAGAACAAAAGCGGCGAATCTTGGCGCCGCGGTGTCGTCCTCGCTTTGATTTATTTGCCAACGTGTACAACGCTGCGTATGCGTATTCTTTTCTGTTGTATTCATTTTGATTTGAGCTCGTGGCTGGCGGTGGCAATCCTCATATCAATGACAACAAGCGACTCGATTTTACATTTAAAAGTAAATTATGCTACACATTTCCTCAGCTCCTCCCCCCTTTCTCTTCCCATCTCTTCCTCTGCAGCAGAATTATTTATTTATATTTGGGCTGAAGGTTATTAGGTAGGGGAGCGAGTCAGTCAGAAAGACACACACGCCAAATCTATTTGCATAATTTTGGGTAAAGGAGTGAGGAGGGAGCAGGTTGAGAGATCGTCAGGCATAAACAAAACTAACTCAACAACAACTCGGATAATCACTTATAAAGCTGCCAGAAATTTAAATTTACTTAGACATGTAAGTCCCGGCATGTGTGTGCGTTGGGTCAACGTCAATAGCCGGCGATGTTGGCAGCAAGTCAACAATAGAACTACGGGAAAAACGATTTATGAAATCCGCAAGTGGCGCCCGAGCAGCGACAAAGGGCGAGAGCTAACTATCAAATGAGCCGAGGGCCATAACTTATGACTTAATTTATGCCTAGATATCTTGTGATTAATAATGCGCGTGGCGTCCGAGCAGGACTACGCCGTGACTTATGACAACAGCAAAGAAAATGTAATCTTCTAACGGGTTGAAGACAGAAAAACAAATTTCCAAGGGACTTTAAGTAGAAACGTGAAACTAGCAACTATCAGTGGAAAGTAAAGAAGACTTAGAGCCTGTTCTGGGTTGAGAAGCCTTAAGTTATTGCTTAATATATGTTTGCCGGAAGCCAGTCCCCAACTGTGTTAACGGTCGTAACTAACGCTTTAATATATGTTAACATAATTACAGACAAATTTCCGCGAGGCTGCGCTCAGAATTTCCACTTAAATAGTCAAAAAGGAAAAGAAGAAAACTCAAGGAATGTGGTTGTAACTGTACAAAAGCTATAGAGACTGAATGAATGCGTATTTCTATCGGCTGTTCACGGTTCACTTCAGCCGTAGAATTGAAACGGATCAAAAATAAAAGCCGTGTACGTGCTCGAACTCAACTTGCGGCTTAAATAACCCACTTCAAAATGTGTTTTACTATTCGAAAGTATCAAAAGGACTTAATCTGACATTTTGTTGGCGCGACAATAATCGCATTATTTCACACCACTGTGCAGACATATGTACACACATTTGCATGCTACTTATGTGTGTGTGTGTGTGTGTGTGTGTGTGTGTGTGTGTGTGTGTGGGTTGTGCTTCGGTTCGCCACGTTTTGAGTATTTTTGCTACTTCTTCTCGGCCTTCGCATAGAATATTCCTTGAACTTCCCTTTCACTGCCACTCTGCTTGCTGTTTGTGTTTAATTATGAATGTGTGTGTGTGTGTGTGTGGTCTGCTTGTGTGTGTATCTGTTTACATATGTGCGATGTGTTATTATACAACGCGCTTACATACTCCATTCTCATTGCTGTTGCTCTCCTTTCCCCTCTCGTTATTATTATTACTGTTCGCGCTTGTTTTGTTTGTTGTTTTGGTTGTTGTTGGTGTTAGTGTTGGTGTTGTTGTTGGTGTTCTTGTTGTTGCTTTCATTGTTGTTGTTGCCTGGGGATTATAGTTTAAATAGTTATTCGTACGTCTGATCCTGGCATTGGCTTCCTTAACATTTCAAATTCATATTGAAAGTTATGCTCGCACACACACAGGGTGAAAATTTTGGTTGTTTGTCTTGGCGCTTACTTCCGTTTCCGGCTTGTAAACAAATGGCGCCAGCAGACGATTAATTATTGTTGATTTCTGTAGTCCTCGCTGTCCCCTCTCTGTCTCTGGCAGGACACGTGCCAGAGTCAACTTCAATGCCTGACACGTATCCCGGCTCCAGCTCCTCCTCATGTTTAACAAACCGCTTTATGGCCGGTAATGAATCGTGTTTTTGGTGGGGGGAGAGGGGGCAATCGTTAAAAGCCTTATCGATTTATCTGTGCTGTCTTAGTTATCGATTGTTAATTAACTGATAAAAAGGATTTATCGAAATTGTGTTAAATTTATAAACGCAATTAAGTGCAATCGTATAAGCATCTTAATTACTTTTGTGGGTTAATCAGCTCGCTTGACATGTTTTATCCTGTTCTGTATGCTAAACAAACACATAGATACACACACACACACACACACACGTACGGTCACACACACTCATCAGTTTGTTGCTGCTGAAGTTTCCTTTTGTAATTTGTTTATGTTGTTGTTTGCGAGCTATGCAAAAGCTGCCTATTTTGTTGCCCGCTTTGTTGGCCTATCAATAAACCAATTTTCGCACAATTGCAATTCGTCTATTCGTGTGTCAGTGTGTGTGTGTGTGTGTGTGTGAGTGTTGCGTGTGTGTTGAAGCCTCTTTTTTTGCATGTGTCTGTGCTGAAAACCACAACGTGGCACTTTTTGGCAAACTAATGTGTTATACTTAGGTGGGTCGTCCACACACACACACACACACACACACACACATGCATATACAACACACGGTGGTGGTAATTAATGATTGAACAACATATACACTTAAACACACACACACACACACACACACACAGGGGGCGAGTAAGCAGAGCAAAACACATGCGAAAGCAGCGCCCGAAAAAGTATGCTACAATTTTCGTTGTGGGCACAAAATATGCTGCTCATTATTTTTACAGCCCCACAACGCACACACAAACACACACACATACTTACACACATATATACACCTACACACACACACACACACACACTTATACAGCCGCACACATAAGTTATGTTTGGGCTTCATTATACGGGTTGCTTTTATGGCGGTTGCTCCTGCAGCTGTGGGTGTATTGTGGGCGCTTTGGGGCGTGGCATTTTGGGACGCGCTTGAAGGCGTCGCATTAAAAATCAATTCACAAACTTTGCACGTACCTTAGAGTGAAGTGCCCTGTTGTGCTGTGTGCGAGGGTTGGACCTCTGCTTGTTACCGCAAAAGGCAAAAGAATTTTATGTGCCTTTGATGAAGCTGCTGCCTGCCTGCTGTTAACTTGGCCAAGTAAAAGCTGACTAATCGTTTCCACTCTCTCTCTCTCTCTCTCTCTCTCTCTCTTTCGCTCATTATAGGCAGAAGTCAGCCAAAATGGAATGACCGGAGCTGCCTTTGGCGGGCCACACGTCGACATTGTCGTTGCAGAGTCAACGGAAGATGCTGCAGCAGGCAGCTGGCAGTGGAACAGTCGCTACAACAGCAACAACAGCCACAACAGCAGCACCAGCAGCAGCAGCAACAGTTACTAGCAACAGAGAAGCCAACAATGGACAGCGACGTCGCGTGGCAGCAACCGACAGCTGCAGCAATCAGATTAACAGTAGCAACACCAGCAACAACATTTTAAAGCCACAGCAAATGCATTCCAACGAGGAGCCGCCCATGTCGGTGATCGTGGACGCCGGCAATGGACAGCAGCAGCAGCAACAACAACCACAACAACAACAACAACAGCAGCAGCAACAGAAGCTGCGTCGCAGCGGCAGTGCCAGCAACAGTGGCAGCGGCAGCCAGCAGCGGCTGCGGAAGACGAGTTCCTGCAGCGCCAAGGCGACGCCAACGGCGACGCGACGCCCGCATCGACAGCCCTCGAATGCCTCGGACACAATACAAAAACACCAGCAACAACAACAACAACCCCAACAGCAGCAGCAGCGACGTTATCACCAATCGAGTCGCGCTGGCAGCAAGGACCGTCAGGACCGGCAGGAGCGTCAGGAGCCAACTCGACGTCGTCCTAGGCGACGGCACAGTGGAGCCTCCTCCCTGAGCGATGCTGTACATCGCAGCAGGGGACGTGGTGCATCGGCTGGCAGCTCCTCGACGCCATCTAGCTGCAACGGGAGCTGCAGCTCTGACGATGGGGACTCATCGCATACGTCCTCGACGTCGTCGAGCTCATCGGGTGAACCCAATCTGCCGTATCCGGGCTTCCCAGAGATTTCCATGAAGGCCCTAACGCAATACACGCGTCCGCGCAACTGGTGCCTGATGCTCATCACCAATCCATATCCTTTAACAAACAAACAAAACAAATATCTTTCTAGTGTTGCTCGCGGGGGGAGATTGCAGAAGGATGCGGGAGGCTGCTCGTTTGTCCTTCAGCATTTTTCTACTGGTAGTGGGGGAGTGGGGGAGGGAGAGCTGCCAGCGAGCCAGTGGCGTGTGTCCTTGTCATATATTTTTCGAGCGGCCTATTGATTTTTACATGTGCCACTGTTGTCCTTCCTGAATATCCTGCCAGCGCAGGATACAACCAGCTTAGCCTTGATGCGTGCCTAAATAAAGAAGTATTCAAGAGATGAAAGATGGCTCGTGAATGACTTTCTTGCTGCTTAAAGTTTCTCAAACTGTTCCTGTCACATAAACGATTAATTTATATTAAAGAGGAGGTAAGAATAAGAGAAGGGAAAACCATCTCAAGGTCCTTTCTCCCTTCCGGATAAACTCCTTGAGCGGATTCTGAATCCATTCCGAATCCCTTACGATAAGTTTTCTTAGTTGTGAGACAACTTTAAAGACGTTTGTTTTTAGTCTCTAGAGTTCAGTTCACTTCAGTTTTGATTCCACCTATCGAAACTTGCTTAATCGATAGAGATATTATCGATAACACGTTATCAGTCAATGTTTATTGATATGCTTTTTGGGTACTGCCAAGTCTTGAAGAAAAAACAGAAGAAAAAAGTGAAACGTCTAGAAAATTGTTATTTTTAGACCACATTTCGATAGATTTTAAGGCATATATCGATTTGAATAAAGTCGATAACTGTTACAGAGCCTATCGATAGTCCTAATAGAAGATAGTTTCATATTCAGATTACCCGAAAAACTCAGCTGAAATCATTTTAGATGGAAATAGAAGTCCAAAAGAAACCAATATCAAAATCTCAAACTAGGCAATAATTTTCCTAGGAAAACCAGCAGCGCTGCTTCGTTTAAGACCGTTTACTGTAACGCAGACCATTTCCATATTTTCAGCTACTCCAAAAGGAAACTATTCGCATAGTCAGCCGCTCAATCGTAGGGTATCCACAGATTTGCTGCCTTGGAACAGTTTATCTTGTGCGTTTTTTGTTGTTTTTTTGCCTGCCTTTTGCCTGAATTTATGCACATATGTAAAGGTGTCTGTGTCTGTCTGTGTGTGTGTGTCTCTTTCTCACTCTGTAGTGTGTGTGTGTGTGTGTGTGTGTGTGTGTGTGTGTGTGTGTGCTTGGGCATGCCGCATAAATAACAAGTATCGGAGCGTGGCGGCTCATCATCGGAAGACACTGCCAGAGTTGGCATTCGCCATTGGCAGAAGCGACATGAATTTTCGCTGCGTCATTGTTGTTGTTGTTGTTGCTGCTGCCGCATGAGATAATGTGTGGCAATAAGTGAGGCAGCTGCCGCCGCCCCGCTCATAACGCGCGCCCCTTGTGGCATGTGCATGAAAAATCGCTTTGCATACTATTGGGCGCACTTCACATTTAATTTAACCTGAAATTAAAATTGACTGACGTTGATGTTTCAGGACATGCCGGGCTACGCCAGGATATGCCAGGATACGCCAGGATACGCCAGGATACGCCAGGATACGCCAGGATACGCCAGGACATTCATGCATTAAAAGCGTCTGGCATATCAATATAAACATAAGCATCGCCCACACTTTTCTTTCTGCCTGCAACCAAACAGAGCTTCTCCTGATGAGAATGAGAACTGCTGTTGCAGCTTTCAGCTGAATAAACACAAATTTTCATATTTCATATATATCTATATATATATGTATATATATATTCCTATATAGTATGACCTCAAGTTGAAATGTGAGTCAACTATTTATTGCATTTCCCATCATGTTTCCTGTCAGCAGCTGCAACTGAGCTGCCACAATCAAAAGCTAATCGCACTCTCGACGTCCCTCACTTAATTGTTGCTCATAAATTTTGATTTGTTTCTGTCTCTCTTTCTCTCTCTCTCTCTCTCGCTTTCCCTCTTTTTAAGCCATACTTTTGTTATCTTGAGAGAGATTTTTATGAGCTTTCTTTCGTTTTGTTTCGCTTTGTTTACGCTTTGTTGGAGACCCTTTTCCCCTGCAATTATTGTTTATCCTGTTGAACGATTTGAGTTCGACGATTTGCTGCAATTTTGCCAATTTCAGCAAGTTGCAAGTTGCCAGTGTGGCAAGTTGGCGTCTGGGTGCAATTCAATTGGCATTGGCAATAATCAATTTGGGTTTTTCCCCCTGGCCACGTCTTCTTCTTGACCCTCGACAGCTCCCTCAAGCCTCATAAAAATTGCTGGGCTAAACTAATTTCAGTTAAAAGTTTGCTCTATTGCTCAGTCGTCTACGTGGCGCTAGTCAATGCCACGTTGAGGCACTTGCAACTTGAGGTCATCAGCGATGACGGCGACGTCGTTGCAACTTTGCATTGTCGCCACTTCATATCCTTGTCGCTGTTTTTATCCTTATCCCTGTCCCTGTCCAAGACCACTCGCCAGCTTTAAGATGTTGCAACTTCTTGCGGAGAAAGTCTCATGTGTCAGCTGGCAACATTTTGCAGCAACTTAGCTGTTGCAGTTGCAAGTAAAAAACTCTGTCACCGTTTTTTACGGTGCTTTTAGCCCGAAACTGGCAACGACAGGACGCTTTATGGTCCTGTCTAGGTGGCAACAATAACAGTTTCTGCCCTGACAATTCACTTAAGGACGCATATAATTACGTTCCAGTGGGCGGCACTGGGCTAATGCAACAGCCACGCCCACAACTAATTATGGCATCTACTTTAGCCACTTATGGGAAATGAATTGCCACTGCCCCATTAGCCCTCCCTCTCTTGCTCTATCTCTCTCTCTCTCTCTCTCTATCCGACACTGATTACCATGTGCTTGGGATCTATTACACTCCATGAGCTCCAGCTCCTGTTGCTGCTCCTGCTCCAGCTCCTCCTCCTGATACACCTCCAGCTTCAGCTCTTGAGCAAAGCACTTGAGTCCAGTCAACAAAGCAGAGTACAAGCTGCTCTTTGTCCTGTATTCGCTCCTAAGGATGGGGAGTATAAAACCTAGGAATATATTCCCCTTCGAGAATCTCTATTTATCCCTGGGACGTAAGCAGATCCTACATAGCACAAAGCCCAATATAATCAGAGGAAACTACAGAGGAAACTAGTTCAATATAGGAAAACTAAACTTCAACAGAATATATAGAAATATCCCTGAAATCGATTAGATTCAACAACCTAGGAAGATATTTCCCTTCGAGAATCCTTATTTGTCCCTGGGACATATGCAAATTTTACATAGCATAAAGCTCAATATAATCAAAGGAAACTTCAGAGGAAACTTTCTAGTTTTCCATAGGAAAACTTCACTTTAACAGAATATATAGAAATATCCTTAAAATCGATAAGATTCAACAACCTAGGATGAGATTTCTCTCTGGAAATCCTTGTTTATCCCTGGGACATATTGAAGTCTTACATAGCATACACCTCAATATAATCAGAGGAGACTTCAATGGATACATCCTAGTTCAATATAGAAAAACTTCACTTTAACAGAATACATAGAAATATCCTTGAAATCGATAAGATTCAAGAACCTAGGATGAGATTTCTCTCTGGAAATCCTTGTTTATCCCTGGGACATATTGAAGTCTTACATAGCATACACCTCAATATAATCAGAGGAGATTTCAATGGATACATCCTAGTTCAATATAGGAAATCTTCACTTTAACAGAATACATAGAAATATCCTTGAAATCGATAAGATTCAAGAACCTAGGATGAGATTTCTCTCTGGAAATCCTTGTTTATCCCTGGGACATATTGAAGTCTTACATAGCATACACCTCAATATAATCAGAGGAGACTTCAATGGATACATCCTAGTTCAATATAGAAAAACTTCACTTGACGAGGACATATAGACATATCCTTGAAATCGATAAGATTTATCAACTTTTTCTTTGCGACTTACGCGCTTTTCCTGTCAGAGGCCTGTCACAGATTTCGTTGAGATTCCTTTAATCTATTCAATTATCACCTTGGCTTGTTTACAGTTCAGCGTCTTTTAATCCCTGGCTTCTGCCAAAAGGACTCGCTTTCCATTTGAGAGCCTTCAAGGAGCTTCTTTTGATTTATAGATTCTTTTGAACAGAAGTCGACAAAGCAATTCAATTGCCAAGTTTTTAGCTTGTCTTTTGCTATTGCCAATTATTTCAAGTTCTCTTGCCTCCTCTCTCTCTCTGTCTCTGTCCCTGTCTCTTTTTAGTTGTCTATCTCTTTCAGTGTATTTACCTTCACCTTTCTTTGTCCATTCGATTTGTAGGGTATTCAGTGAAATATTCGTGTCCACTCATCTGAGGCGGCTTCACGGCCGCTTTTTGTTTGTCTCGCTTTTAATTTGTTGCGATTTTTGCACGCTCGCATGCGTCCTCGCGTTGCCCTCGTCCCACACACACACACACACACACATACATACGTAGTGTGGGCTATGCCCCGCCTCCCAATTTGCCGCCGCTGTTGGCCGACTTTACGCTCGACTTAATTTGTTTACTGTTGGTTTGGTGGCCTTTGCCGTCGTCGCTGCGCGCGCCAAATCAAAAATAATGGAAGCCTCCCCTTCCAATTCTTCCTACATACACCCGAAGCCCCTAATCCCCTATACCCCTCTCTGTCATTCTGTTTATCCCTCTCCCTCTCTCTCTCTCTTTTGAATACAGAGCTCTTCTCACTTTGGTAGTGTCGCATATTTGAGCTACTGCAATATTTATACAGCCCGATCTCGGCCAGACCCAACCGAAACTCCAATCCACTGACGACCTTTTGTGTATGCTGTGTGTGTCTCTCTCTCTGTGTGTGTGTGTGCGTGTGTATCGTCTGCGCTTTTCACATTTGTTTTTATGACACTGGCGACCTGACCTGCATATGCTGTACATTTACTCGGTCGAGCGGTCGACCCGCTTCTCTTCCTGCGACCCGCTCGACCCGCTCCTCCTGCGGACAGCAGCTCCTAATGAATTGCAAGGACTGGCGATTGTCCTTTTTGGGCGATGCCATTGTTGTGTCCGTTTTTATCTTTAATTGTGCGTTAATAGCGTAAACATTTTAAGCATTGTTTTTATGCTCACGCTCCTCGTAATTGTGCGGCCATAAAAAATGGGTCCTTGGTGCGCATTTGGCATGCATTAAGCTCCTCCCTTCTCCTGGTTGGTCCTTCTCTTCCTGCCGCAGCTTCCGCTGTATCGAACCAAACGCAAATTGCTCTTTTAACGCAAATGTTATGCGTACTTGCGGGCTATTTATGTAACTGATGTCAGATTGGCCGCGAGAAGCGCACTGAGAGAGAGAGAGAAGTGCGATGTCTAATATCGTTTTTAGTCCTTGCGATACACTTTGGAATTGGTTTCTATCTATTGTATTCTTCTATCTTAAGTTCTTGCTTGGTTTACTTATGGCTTTACTTATCGTTTTGCTTCTCTCTTTTCGTTCATCTTTCCTTGGATTCGCAGTGAGAGAGAGAAGTGCGTCCACTAATATCGTTTTTAGTCCTTGCGATACTCTTTGAATTTTGCCTCTTAACTTCTTGCTGTCACTATGCTTCTGCTTGCTTTACTTATCACCGCGAGAAGCGCAATGAGAGAGAGAAGTCTGCCAAGTCTAATGTCCTTTTTGTCCTTGCGGAAGCCTTTCAAAGTTCTCTTCTTTCCATATTTCTATCTCAATTACTTGCAGTCTCTGGGCATCTACTTGCTTTGCTTATCGTTTTGCTTCTCACCTTTCGTATTGCTTTTCTTTGGATTCGCAATGAAAGAGAGAAGTGCGAGGTCTAATATCTTTTTAGTCCTTGCGAAACACTTTGAACTTTCGCTTCTATCTACATTTCTATCTAAACCTATTTTTGCTCTGACTAGGTCTCTGCCCGCTTTACTTATCGTTTTACTTATTGTTCTGCTTATCCTTTTGCTTCTCACGTCTCGCACCGCTTTCTTGTACCTCATTTTGTTGCCACTTTAAAACACTTTTCTGCTGCAGCTTGTTTATATATCCCTGAGGGGCTTGAAGGAGCGCAGCCATTATTCAGTTGTTATATTTTATTTTATTTGAGTTTAGTTTTGAGTCGGCTCTATTAACATTTATGTGACTAATAAAAAGCAGCAATAACCGTTAGTCTGCAGAGAGTGTATTCAAATGCAGTGACTGGTTAATATGCTGGCTAAAAGGCTCAGCCGTTTCGAGTTGCAACTGGCAGATTGCATAATGTTCTCAGTGGGTGAATGACTGAATGACTGAGTGACTGTCATCAATTTGTGTTATATTCTTGCCATTTGGCTTAAAGCGATGCCAAGCTGGCAAACGACAAGAACGAGAACCACAAGGAGAACCGACAAGCACTTGAGTGCGCATTAGAGGCGATGGTAAACAGCATTCAGCTGTCCGGGCATCTTGGCTTTTTCTCTGCTTTCCATTCCGAGTGATGTCACTTTGTGGGCGCCCGAGCAGGGACAAAACAGTAACAACTTGTCCCACTCTCTTTAGCTTAAATCACTGCACAGGCAACATTCATAATATCGTTTATCAAGTCTGGTTGATATCCTTAACTGTAACTATCCAACTGCTATTGGATCTGCACGTGGTTCGAGCGCATCTCCATTTTAGTTATCCTCCTCAACTGCATAACGCTGGGCATGTACCAGCCCTGTGTGGACGATACCTGTCTGAAGCCTCGCTGCAGGATACTGCAGGTAAGTTGAAACGAGCGTACCCTGTCACCACTGCCCCTTCCCGTCGAAAGCTGTCACCACTGGCGTCACATTAACTGTCATTTATTTAAGCAATTTTTTGGCTCACTTCCTGTCTGCCTTGCTGATGACATCAAACAGGCACTTCGGCTCATTAGGCAGCCAACGCACACGGCTAAGGGGAAACATTATAATGGGGCTGACAGAGGGAGAGGGGAGGGGGGATACTGGGTGGAGGGATTTGGGCAATTACAGAGCAACGGTGTATAGAAAATGTTGAGCGCAACGTGCGAAAATGCTTGTAAATGATATGGAAGGCAGACATTTTGGCCGCAGCCAAGTGTAAAGCGACCAGCAGAACCGGGCCAAGACAACGCCAAATTGGCAACAGGAACGGCACGAGGCCAAAATGACAACGACCATGGGCAGGGGATGCCTCCACCGGGAGGCGGTGGAGGGGAAAACGAAAACCAAAACGAGAACAAGAACAAGAACGAGAACGACAAGGACATAAGTGACGCCCAAATTACTGAGAGTTGTTTGAACACCGCCCGTCGACTAAGGCTAAAAACCGAGGCCGAGACTAACACTGAGACCGAGACCGAGACCGAGACCAAGACAAGCAGCTCCTCCAGAGATGCTACTTACACTTATGTCTGCCTGTATGCGCACGGCTATATCACACTGTTTGCACTTGCTGTTCGGGCCGAGAACTGGGCGTGTTAACATACATCTCCACGCACGATGTGGCAACACGTCCTAATGGCCAAAGTGGCCCACAACCGCTCATTTTGACAACTGTCATCCACACTTTCCGCAAGCTTCAAGTGTCTCCTCGGTTTTGTCCACTGCCCAAAGACTTCCAGCCACGGGCAGAGATCATAAAACGTTGTCAGCTCCAGACAGAGCACGTGAACTAAATAACTATTCCGTAGGTAAACTCAAAGCAATCTGACCAAGGAGGCGTCTTCTTAATCAATAAGAGCGGGAATTAAGAGTAGCAAGACGAACTGAGGCATCAAGTAACCATGGAGGAGAAGTCTTCTATAAGAACGAAGTCAAGCGATGAGTGAAAGAAGATGTAAAGTAACTATGGAGGATATGTCTTATACAAGAATTAGGTCTAGGGAGTGGTTAAAGACGACGTGCCGAGACTTAAAGAAACCATGGAGGAGTCTTATATTGAATTGAGTGTAGCGAGTAGTTGAAGAAGACATTCTGAGGCATCAAGTGACAGTGGAGGACAAGTCTTATACAGAAAACTCTAGCAAATAGTTATAGTCTTATATATGTATAAGAATGTACAAGAATAAAGTCTAGCGCATACTTAAAGAAACACATACTGAGGCATCAAGTGACAATAGAGGACAAGTCTTATAAAATTATTAAGTCTTAAGCAAAAAGTGATCATGGAGAATGAGTCCAATACAAGAATTAAGTCTAGAAAGTAGTTAAACGCTTCGTAGTAGAGGACACGTCTTATAGAAGAATGAAGTGTAGAAAGTAGTTGAAGACGACGCACTCAGACCATGGAGGACAACTGTTACGTCTTATACAAGAATAAAATCTAGCAAGCAGTTGAAGGATACATAATGTGACCATGGAGGACAAGTCATATACAAGAATTAAGTCTAGAAGAAAACATCGAGTGACCATGAAGGCTAAGTCTTAAGTCTTATACAAGAATTAATTCTTACAGGAAGTTGAAGAATACATAAAATTACCATAGAGGACAGGTCTTATACAAGAATTAGGTATAGGAAGAAGCTGAAGAAGACCTATTGAGGCATTAAGTGACCCTTAACAAGAATTAGGTCTAGAAAGTAGTTGAAGAAAACGTACTGAGACAAAAAGAGACCATCGAAGAAAAGTCTTATACAAGAAGTAGCGAGTACTTGTAGAAGAAGTGACCATGAAGGACAAGTCTTATACTATTTTTGAGCTCTGTCTGACTTTTCATCTTATTCGCTCACGCAGATCTTTGACGACATCATTTTTGCGTTCTTTGCCCTGGAGATGACCATCAAGATGGTGGCGATGGGGATGTGTGGCAAGAACACGTACCTGGCGGACTCCTGGAATCGGTTGGACTTCTTCATAGTGCTCGCGGGATTGCTGGAGTATGTGATGCACGTGGAGAATCTGAATTTGACAGCGATACGGACTATACGAGTACTGCGACCATTGCGAGCGATCAATCGGATACCGAGTAAGTGTGGCCAGATATTTGCTTGTAAACAGATGGAAGAAGTCTTGTGGTTTAGGCATGCGAATCCTGGTGATGCTTCTACTGGACACGCTGCCCATGCTGGGCAATGTACTCCTCTTGTGCTTCTTTGTGTTCTTCATCTTTGGCATCATTGGGGTGCAGCTCTGGCAGGGCATACTGCGACAGCGCTGCACGCTGGATCGACCCGATGGCATGATACATCCCATAACGTAAGTACAACTGGGCGTGGCCTATGGGGGTGTCACTTAGCGGGGTGTTATAGGGGTACTGTGAGTTTCAATATGGGCAACGGACGATCCACTGAGATGACAGCGAGAATGATCCACAAGTTTGTCTATGTCTGCAGGCGATTTTAATAGTTAAATATATACATTATATGCTTATATATATATATTATATACTTGTATATCGCTTAGATATCATTTTGAATACATTAGTTTTTGCTTTGTATTTCATTATTTTTTGTATAAAATTTTAAAGCTTTGATTTTTGATAAACGCTTTTGTCATTTATGGCTTGAGTGTCTCTCTCTCTCTCTCTCTCTGGGCTGCCTGGCTGTTAATTCATGTATTTGCTTTTTTTTCTGTTGGCTTTGCTTTTGGTTTTTGGCCAATGCCATTGACAGCTTACAGCCACACACACACACACACACACATACACACACATTACACATCAGCCACACACACACACACACACACACTTGTATATTGAACCAGCGAATGTCTAAAAATGACAATTTGCATACGAAATGCAATGGCCGCACGTCAATTTGATGAAGTTGCCATCATCAGATCTCGGACTTGTCCCGTCACGGTCCTGTGGCTATATATGTATGTACATTCAGCCCCAAGTGACGTCCAGTCCGTACCACAAATTAGTCGCAAAGTGACAATGGAGGAGTGCCATCAAGTTGTGAAATGTTCAACTGAAGTGACCACATTGAAGGCACTTTAAAGGGTCTTATGTAGCTATAGAAAATAGCTGAGCAGTTCAGAATGAAACCAGAAAAACAGCAGCGTAAACAGCTGACTAAAGTGAACGTGGAGGACAAGTGGATATTAGGCACTTGCTCTGCCTCCATTGTGGCTGCTGCCTTTGGAGTAAGTTGAAAAGCATTTTGCATTATTGTCAGCTGACTGAAGTGTCTATGGAGGGGAAGAGCGTTGAGATAAGCATACACTTCCATTGTCACTTAAGTTGCAGTGTGACCCTAACAAATTGCCGGGGAAACCCCCCGCCCAGCCCCCTCAAAAGAGAAAAAGAATAGAAAAAACATTTGAAGCCTCCTTTTGTGGCTTTGGCAGCTGACAAAGACTTGAAACTTGGCAGCAAACAATCATTTATCATGGCCATGGGCAAAGTGTAAGTCAGACGCAGCAGCACACACACCACACACACACGCACACACACAAACGTCTGACACTGGCAGACGGACACCCCGAAAATGTAGTCAATACATTTATAAAAAAAAAGAGAAATTTATATATTTTTCTTTTGTTGCTCAACTCAAACACTTCAACTCGTTGAAGAACTTTTTGTGTTATCGTTTATCGATTGTTTTGTGCATGCAGCAAACTGTACAGTGAAAAAAAGTATATACCAGTTAAATTTTGTTTTTAAATTTTTCCTTTTTTTGTTTGCTTCTGCATTGCCGACAAATGGGTCACACTTATAGGTGTTAATTTTACACCGTGTTTTTTTTCCTTTTCGTTTTGTCGATTTGCATAATTATTGTAAATAATTCTCCGGCAATGCAGAAATTTTTGTGCCCCCGCCATTTTTTTGATTGCGTTTCCGCTGGCTGCATTCAATTATTTGCACTTCAGTTAATGCAATTTTTTCTTCTCGATTTTCTTCTTTTTTTTTCATTGTGTTTTTCGCTTTTTAATCTTCATTTGACATTTTCACATTACTCGTACATTTATTTAAATGAGCTACGCTTTCATAGTGTGAACATTGAGTCGGTTCTTGTCCTGCGTCCGTACTGTTTAAATTTCAAATTTAACGAAAACTGTCAGAAAGTTATACCTATTATACCTATCTGTACATATTTTTTAATAACAACTCTTATAATTGGATTTTGCCATAATTATCTGTATATAATTTATACAAGCTGTCACTCGTTGTTGAGTTATCTGATCTGTATAAATATTTAATTTAATCCAAAGTGTAGTGCGATACCCTGTAAAATATGTCAGCAAGGGTATTTAAGCTTCGGTCAGAGCCGAAGAAATTGCGTCGCAATTCGTTTTTGTTTGTTTTTCTTTCAAGTTTTTCATTTCCTCGCGAATTTTTCGTATGCAGTTTTGTGTTACATTGTATATTTTTTGGCAGCACACACCCACACACTCACACACACACACACACACACACACACATACATGTACACTCCTGTACAGTCACGTGCAACAGCTGTAGAAACAACTCGCCCGTTTAGCAACAATTTAACAGCCATTCACCAAACGGCAGAAAGGGATTCGTTTTTCCCTTTTCTTTTCATTTTTATATGCAGACAACAGACCAACAACAACAACAACAACAACAACAATTACAATTACAATTACAACAAACAACATTAGGTTACAGCAACAAGAACAGCCCGAAACAATAACACAAATACAATCTATATATACTATATATGTAAATTCTTTTCCAGTTATTTTCATTATTTCACTTTATTATTTTCGTTTCAATGTTTGTTTTCATTTTGCGTTGTAGTCGAAAAACGAAAAACAAATCGAAAAACGATACAAAAAAGAAATGAAATACACAAAATTAGCTTTAAATATCAATTCGATTTGATAAATTGGCAGCCAAGTGTTGAAAAATGTCAAAACTAAAAACAAATTTCTTCTGCTGAGCAGAAAAAATGAATCAAAATTCCAATTTGTTTTTGTTTTTGTTTTTTTTTTTGACTTATTGTTTTCGTATTGAGTTTCTAAATGAAATATATTTCTTTTTCAATCCACAAGTGAATTTATTAAATCAAAACCAAAAATCATACCGGGAACAAATTTTTTGTTTACAGGGGACTTCCTGAAGTGTACAGAGTTCGAGTCCGTGTTAACTCGTAAGATAAAATGATTTATTTTTCCCCCTTTTTAAAACCCACCCACACAAACCCACCATATATACAAAAAATACCAAAAAAATACCCTATAAATACAAAAAAAAAAAAAAAAATACAGTAAAACACAAAACAAATACTAAAAAAAGAAATTACTTAACAATAATCCCAGAACACGATATAACACACACACCACAAATACCAATCCTAGTCGTCTACTAGCTCTCGCTCTATATACCTCTCTCTCTATATATATATATATCTCTCTCTCTCCCTCACTTAATAACTATATATATGTTCTATCTTTAGATTAACTCTTTAAGCCAGCGCTTGCTCGCTTGCTAAAACCTAAACCCAAAGCGATCAGTTTTCTGTATGTAAATCGCAAGCACTTAATATCCTTCCTCTCTTCTGTGTTACAGACCTCTCTCTCTCTCTCTGCCTCTCCCTCTCTCTCTCCAGACTCCAACACCTTTCTCAATATCAATGTTTACACTCTCTCACTCTCTAGTGAACTTCCCCCCTCTCTCTCTCTCTCTCTCTGTCTCTCTCTCTCTCTACACTTTATAAGTAATATTTGCAGATATATGATAATACAACTTAAATGCCAACTTAATACTAACTACATATAAAATACTATTTAAATACTAAAATATATACCTAAACTCTATTGTAGACAACAGTAGCTCTAGCTCTTTCTACACTGACAACAAAAACAACAGCTCAACGTACAGTTACCCAACACTAAACTCCCAATTGGCCATGTGCAACACTGCAGAACCTAACCTCAAACACTTGTTCCCACGTTAAGTTGGCCGCAAGAAGCGTAGGTCTCCGAGCAGCCTACGTCGAAGTGAGAAGCGTTTTAATTTGAGTGCTTCTCGCTTCTCTGAACGCTACTCGAGCAGCTTCTCGCAGCGCTTCTTGTTTAACTTTACACTTCTTGCGGTCACGATATTATTTGCCTTAAGTTCCTGGCGAATTAAAGGCTACTTTATCCGTACACCTACACACACACACCACACACACACACACTTACACACACCTACAGTTATACTAGTTAATGGTTGTAGCTCCTGTGTGTGTCAGTAGTAAATACTTGTACTCGTCCTCCCACCTCGTATCCCTACTCGTAAATGTTTTAGCAACAGTTTTCCACCTGAACTACACCTGAAAGTGTTTCATGTTTTATCCGTTGTTTCCCCTTTTGTCCTAGTGTGTGTTTCTTTTTCCTTTTTGTTGTCTCTCATTCTTTATTCTTAATATTTACACCTGTGTTCTTAGACGTTGATGTTGTCTGTGTGTGCCTGTGTGTGTATTTCTGATTTTTCCTTCTGTTTCTTAGTCTCGTTCAGTTTTTTTTTCTCGTTTCGTTTCGTTCTGTTGTGTTTTTAGTTATTTTGGGATTTGTTGAGTTTTGAAACTGATTCTAAGAAGCGCTAACCCAAAAACACATGCCACAGGACACATAGACAAGCACACCAATTAGCCACACACACACACACACACACACACTAACACACACATAGAAATGGCGTTATATACTAGAAAAATCTCAAGCAGTTCCCTGGCAAGCAATTTGTTGTGTTTGTTATTTGCAATTATTTAGTTTATCCGCACTCACACACACACACACACACTCACACACACAAGCACATACGCAATGCTACATGTTATATACATATATGTTTATATACATGATTAGAGATGTGTGTGTGTGTGTGTGCCTGTGTGTATCTTTTGTAAGCTCAACTCTTTTTACAGGAAAAACCATCAGTTTCTATTACAAAGGTATTTAAAGCTGCCCAACCCCCTTCTCACCCCTCTCTCTCTCTCTCTCTCACAACAATCTCAACACAGCTCCCAAAAACTGGAGGCTACAACAATAATCAAAATTAAAGTCGCATTACATACTTCACACACACACAAACACACACACACACACACTCACAGACATAAAAAAAAGGAATTGTTGCAGGAATTTTGTCATATTTTTTTTTAAATTTTTTACTTTTCTTCACTTTTTTTTATTTGTTTCTTTTGGTGGTTCGCGCACGTGCATATTAAACACATTTTATTGTCATACAAACACACACTCTCACACATACACACATACACGCATTTACATTGACATTTTTGTGGTGCCCGCCCCTCGCGCTGCGACCCCCCGTCCATTAAGCGGCAGCGTCGTGCGTTTAATTTAAATTGCTTTGCCGTTTCTTTTCCTCTTGCTCTCGTTCTCGTTCTCGTTCCCGTTCCCGTTCCCGTTCCCGTTACCGTTACCGTACTCGTTCTTGTTCTTCCTTCTTTTTGGAGTTTCTTTTTGTGTTGCCGTTGTTGTTGTACGTGTACTTTGTTTTTGTGTTTCTTCTTAATTTCGAAGTGTTACGGTTTAATTTTGTGGCTGGTTCTTTTGAGTGCGCACTTTTATAAGTACATATAAGTAATCGTATTCGGTGGCTTAGCCGCCATTTTGTCTCTTTCTTACACACACTTTATCTCTCTCTCTCTCTCTCTCTGTCTGTCTTTCTGTCTCTCTACTGCTTAAGTGCACTCTTTATGGTCCAGGCACACGCGTAAGCCTGTCTGTATAATCTTTACTTAATTAGCCAGCGCATTTGGAGCATCTGCTCTCTGATCTAATTTAAGCTCTTACACACTCGCTATCTCTCACTCTCTCTCTCTCTCTCTAACGAACTAACTGACTATTGTCTGTCCTGTTTGCGCTCGCTTATGCTCTCACAGCTGCTGCTGCAAGCTATGAGCTTCTCTTAAGCTCAATACTCACGCTCTTATTGCAAGCCTCGCTGCTTGTCCACCAACTGCAGCTGAAAGCTTAATGCTATATCACTCGCTCAAGCTCACTCAGAACTCACGCTCGCTCGCTCGCTCGCTCGCTCTCTCACTAACTGTCTATCAATCTCTCTCTCTCTGTCTTACACTTTAACTTATCATATTCTCACTCTCTTGTATTGGACTTGCATTGGATCAACGTGTGTCTCACTCTGTTACATTAGCATATTATAAATTGGCAGTTTCACTCTCTCACACTCTCTCTCTCTCTCTGTCTGTCTAATTAGTGAAATGTTTGATATGTACTCGAGCCACGTGCTCTGGTGACGTCACCTGGGCACAGGCAAGAGGCAGTAGCAAAATTTAGCACCAAAATTTACTCATACTGAAAACGAAAACATGAATAATAAAAAATATACCAAAATTTCTCATAGATATTTTCAACGTACTCTTATATTGTCCATGAATGTAAATGTTATAATTCTCGTACGCATAATGGCATTTACTCTTGGTATAAATCAAATAGTGTCTATATATATTATTACGATTAAATGTTTAAATCTATTTTTGTGCTCTCTCTCTCTCTCTTTATCTTTATCTTTCTCTCTCTATTTTTCTATGTGTCTCAACGATTTTTCTCTTTTTTCTCTGAATTGTCTCATGGTCCGACTCTCTCTCTCTCTCTCTCTCTCTCTTACTATCTATATCCTTCTATATATCTATCGATATATATCTGTGTTTATCTATCTTCTGTCTGTCTGGTTTTCAAATTTGATCGCAATTTGATTTTAACCATCGCATCCCGAAACATTTTCTTTCAAATGAAAATCACAGCCTGTCGCAGTATTACGAGTTCTCCAAGGATCAGGACTATATATGCTCGAGGCCCGAGGACTCGGGCATGCATCTCTGCGGCAATTTTCCGCCCTATCGCATTGGCTCCCAAATCTGCAGCGGTAAGTATGAAGCAACTCGAACACCCAACCTCATCTTTCATCCTGCTGGACCGTATCCGTGTCCTTCCTCAATTCCTCTGCTCACTTTTCAGCTAAATGAAGTGCAAACGGCGCGTGTTAATCAAATTTTGATGGCACTTTTAATTACTTTCTAACACTGCAAAACTTTCTAACTTAATTCTGAAAAATCTCTCCCCCTCTCTCTCTCTCTCTGTCGCACTTTGTCTGTGTGTAAGCGAGATAAGCATCTTGTAAAATCCTATTTTACAGAGGAGGCCAGACTGCTGGACCTAAACGAGCCGACAAACACGTCATGCGTCAATTGGAATCAGTATTACACGATCTGCAAACAGAGTGGCGAGAATCCTTTTCAGGGCACAATATCCTTTGACAACATTGGCATGGCCTGGGTGGCCATATTCCTGGTGAGTCCTGTGTCCTTGCAGTCCGCAGTTAATTAGCCCCCAACTTTGTGCAAAACAAACAACAATGACAACATTGACACGAACCCCAACACCGACACCAACAGCGACTCCAACACCGACTCCAACAGCAACAACAACAACTCTGACACTAAAGTTTGAGAGTGGTAAAGTTGCATGTTAATTTCTGTTGCTCAATTGCTGTCAAATGCGGTGGCATCTGCCACTTGCGGCAACGTTTTCATTCCAAACAAGAACAACAATTAAAACAGTTGCCAATTTGCATAGGGCAGCAGCAGCCGAACGTATCCTTTGCTGGTACAATGCGGCGTATGCGCAATGTAGTCAGTTTCAGCTATAAGTTGCCTGCAGCTACCACTAAATGACTTCATTATGCATACAATAATAAAATAACAGTCAAGCCTGCCTACAACGTGCAAAAACCAACATTTTGCAAGGCAAATCGAAAAGAAAATTTCCTATAAAAACTTTCCTCTCAAGAGAAGCTTGACTGTATTTCAGTGTGAACGCTGCAATTATAAATTGTATTATCCACATTGGTATTTAAGGATTATTGTTTCAAATATTGTTGAAAACGCTTAATTGACTTTTATTGGCGAGCAATTATCCCGCAATTATCCTGTAAGGATGTTCCGTAAGGATAATTTCCATTGACTTTTCCTAACAAGCAAACTGAGCAATGAAAATAAACATTATTTATAGCAACTGAAGCAGACATGTAATAAGATATAGAATGAGAGTCTCAAGTATCCAAATATACTTGCTCAAGTTCAAGTCCTTCTCTCACTCTCTCACTCTCTCTCCCTCTCTCACTCTCTCTGTCTGTCTTAATTTGACAGCAGTTTGCGGTCACTTTGATTTGTGACTTGACTTGGCTTTGACTGCCTTCGCAATTAAACACAAATCAAATACGCATTAAACCAGCTGTGGCACACACACACACACACACACACACAGGGAGACAGGAGACAAATATTACGTATACGTGACGTGTTACACGGCAGAAAACAAGGGCTAAAATGTTGATACGAATCGGCGCTAATTACTTGAACTAAAAATCCCTTTGAATAATACGCATTGCAGGTCATCTCACTGGAAGGCTGGACGGACATCATGTACTACGTGCAGGATGCGCACAGCTTCTGGGACTGGATCTACTTTGTCCTGCTAATTGTGGTAAGTGTATAAAGTCTACATATATACGATATATACATACGATATATGTATACGATATATGTATACGATATATGTATAAAGATTCGAGTGGTACTGAGTTGGCTGCCTTAAGCCTTGTAGGAAAGCAATTTGACAATGTAAATAAGTAAATTACTTTCCAACTGTTAACTGTGAATACACACACACGCACACACACACACACACTCGCACAACTGAGCCAAGCCACAGAGTTGGTCTATGAAAAATGACAAGTGACCAGCTTGCCAGCGCTCTGTCTCCATGTGTGTGTGTGTGTTTGTGTGTGTGCCAAGACAGGTGTCCTTGGACTAATTAAAAGCCTTACACACACATGCACACACACACACACACACACAGCCACACACATGCTTGCACAGAGAACAACACTTGTATGAGATTTCATTATTTATGTTTGAAGTTTGCTCATATGTCTCTAGCTCTCTCGCTCGCACGCCTGCAGCCATCTCGCTTGCGCCTTACTCTTTTGTTTGCTGCTCATTTGATGTGCAAAATGATTTTCCTTTTAGCTCTGAGAACAACAACAACAACAACTGCTGCAACTTTTCATATGCAAATGGCCGCCCCCCTTCGGGCTGAGCCGCCTCTGTCTATATGGGAAAAGCTATTGAAAGTTGGTTTTGCAGCAAAAGGAAATTGCATATTTATATTTTTAGAAGCATTTTCAGTTGAGCTGCACAAATACTACGAAAATTAGAAACATTTTTCCTTATTTTTCCCCAGTTGTTGTTGCTGATGTTATTGTTGTTGTTGAAATATGTTTTCAATTTAAAGTTGGTAAATTTGTTTTGCCAGAAAGCTATTAAAATGCAACAACAGCTAATGGATGCAGCACAGAGTGAAGGAGCGGGAGGGGGACGCAAATTGGCAGCTTAACTAATTTGTAGGAAAAACCATTGAACGCTAAACAAATCGAAAGTTTTTCAAACAAACCAACAAAGCAGTGGCGCGCTTACAGAACATTTTCCAAGGGGGGGCAGGCTTTTCACTGAGGGAAACCTCAACCAAATATGCTGTACGCTGTTATCCGCCCATCTTTAGAGTAGGGATAACAGTATTTATCCCCCTGCTGCACGCCACTGCCTTTTGCCTTAACTCAACTGAAGCCAGTTGTATATTTTCCAGTGGGCGAGGAAGCTTTTCCTCCTAGGGAAACCTCAACCAATATGCTGTATGCTGTTATCCCCCTGCTGAGGCACGCCACTGCCTTGGCTTAACTCAACTGAAGCTTAGCTAATTTAATGCTGCCTGTTGCAGCTGCAGCTGCAGCCAGTTGCCACTGCCTCAATTCAAGGTAGCAAGTTGTCATTATGCTATTTTAAAAAGTAACTCTAACTTTTCCAACGGAAATGTGAAAACTTTTTGCAGCGTCAGCAGAAAGTACCCTTAAAAGTATGCTATACATTTTTAAACCTTTTATTTCTCATCTCCTTTTCTCCTTTCTCCTTTCTTTTTCCTATATAGATTGGGTCGTTCTTCATGATCAACCTGTGCCTCGTCGTCATTGCCACACAGTTCTCGGAGACAAAGAAGCGTGAGATGGAGAGGATGAGGCAGGAGCGGGCACGGTATACGTCAACGTCGACGCTGGCGAGCAGCACAAATAACTCGGAGCCTGCCACGTGCTACGCGGAGATAGTCAAATATATCGCACATCTGTGGCGCCGCTTCAAGAGACGAATGTTAAAGAAGTACAGATTATATAAGTATGCTGCTTGTCCTTTTGATTTCATTCAATTATGTTTTACGTTTCTCGTTTTTATTGAGCGTTTATACTCCAACCTGTACCCACTGTATACACAACTGCCTCAAGCTGCCTCAAACTGGCTCAAAGCTGCCACAAGCTGCCACAAACTGCTCTCAGGCCATCAGGCTTTGAGTTTAGGACTAATTCCCCCAAACTAGGGAACCTACTGTTTCATCTTCTTCCTCTCTGAACTTGCCACAAGTCGCGTTAATCGGTTGAGACTCCAATTGGAAACTTGATTTTAGCAGCAGCTTAACGCGTTCTTTATGCTCTCAGAAGTCCCAACCCCCTGTAGCTAGAAAATTACATTTCTCCTCAGATTTATTATGCAGGATTTACTATAATTCTTTGAGGTTATGTTTCCCATTTCAAACACAGAGAACAAAGGCCGCTTTGCTTTAAGTATAAAAAAAATCTTTTCTTTTCTTTTGCGCTTCTTTAAATTATCAGTTCAAAGTCAGAATCTTTTAACCAAAAGAGTTATAAGTTTTATATATATATACGTTTTAAGTTTATCGGTGAAATATATAAGATTTTTCTTGAAAGGAAACACAGAATTATAGAAAAACTTGGAATCAAACTCTAAAAATTCAGTTCTGCTTTCAACTTTCATTTAAGTTTCTTAGCAAACCTCTTTCCTATCGTCTAACCAGAGCTCTTGATGAACCTTTGAAGACTTTTCTATATATATATAACTCATATATATATATATATAATCTATAATCTCTATACCTAACTTTTGCCAGCTCTGTTTTAAGTTTCGTTAAAGAGAAAAACTTATTGAGCTGCGTCAGAATTTCCTTGCAAAGTATTTTCATTTAAATTTTAACAACTTGACCTTATAATCCTTTGTGTTAAGGGCAGAGTCTGTTTAGAGTGGTCACGCCTACTTATATTGGAAAAAGCCGCCCACAATTGACTGTAGTTCAGTTTATTTTGTGGCTTTCTGGCTTAACGTCTGTGTCTCGGCCAAAGTCTTGGTCCTGCTCCTGCTTGGTTTTATATTTTCTTTGATTTATTAAATATTTATTTCACATGCGTTCGACTTTCACGTCCTGCGTATTGCGTCCTGCGCCCTGGGCTTTGGGTCCTGAATGCTGCAGCGCACGTATCCTGGCGCATTCGTATTTTATGCGTTTCGTCCTTTTTTTATATTCATTTTCCAGCTTCTGTTTTTAGTATTTCGTTTACAGTTGTCAACTTTTGGTTTTGCATTTTTTATGGTATTTGCTTTTCAATTATTTGCACTTGCATCTGGTCGTGTTCTGTTCCTGTGTATTGCTATCTGTGTATGTGTATGTGTGTATTCTGTGTGTGTGTTTCTGCACACACATGAAAAATACATAGAACATTGCATTTAGTTTAGTCTTAGTTGTTTACTCATGAATATCGATACGAGTGTCTGAATGCGAATGCAAATGGAGTGCTTGTATACTACCTGGAAAAGGAATATGAAGCTACGTATATATATAGCCATAGGATAGGTAGAATAGGTACAATATATAGGAGAAAGTAAAGATAATACCTGAAACTCGTATCAAAGCTGCATTTGATATATTTTTCCCTGAGGCAATTGAAAAACGCATGCGGAAAGTTTCACAGAACTTTCAGAAAAAAGTATAAAATGTGGTGCTTAAACGGAAGATTCATCTATAAATCAGAGCTGAAGTCTATAAGTTAATCAGGCATTTCGCATTATGTTTGAATGTTTCCTACAATCAATCATACTTCAAGCTTTCTTGTGCTTTCAAAGCGACTAAGTTTGACAATTGATTGAAGTCCCACATGAAACGACTAAGTTCGATAATCAGTTCTAACTTTCACGTGCTTTTAGATCCGATTAAGTTCAACAATCATTTAAAGTTTCACTTGAAACTTTCATGTGCTTTCACAGCAATTCGATTTGACAATCAATAGAAGTCTCACTTAAAGCTTTGGTGAGCTTTAAAGGCGTTTAAGTATGGCCATCAAATGAAGTCTGAGGTGAAGCTTTCAAGTGCTTTCAATAAGCGACTAAGTTGAACAATCTAATTGAAGTTTCACTTGAAGCTTTTACGTGCTTTCACAGCGATTAAGTTTATTTATCTATTTAATTTCAGCTTAAAGCTTTAATGTGCTTTCAATTTCGATCTCAAAGTTCGACAATCAAATAAAATTTCACCTGAAGCTTTCATGTGCTTTTAAGGCAAGCAAGTTCGACAATCAATTAAAGTCTCACTTGAAGCTTTCATATGCTTTCAATAAGCGATTTAGTTGGATAATCAATTCAAGCTTTTTTAAGACATTACAGCTTAAAGCGACTAAGAACGATAACTTAAGTTTCACCTGAATCTTTCATGTGCTTTCAAAGCAATTAAGTTTTAAATTAAGTGAAAATTCTCTCGCAATAAGCGACTAATTGGAAAATCAATTGAAGTCTCCCTTAAAGCTTTCAAGTGATTTCAGAGTGATTAAGTTAAAAAATCTATTGAAGTCCCACTTAAAGCTTTCAAGTGCTTTCACAGTGATAAAATTCGATAATTAAGTGACGTCTCACTTCATCAAAACTTTCATCTAATGTCAACTAAAACTTAATTGTGCTCTCAAAGCAGCTTAGTCAGAATTAAGGCGTTAATCAGCTTTCAAGGCGACTCGTAAAGCTGCCTTTAAGTATGCGAAAGCATATGAAAGCAGTTAAAAGCGTTTAAGTGCCTTTGCTGCAGCTATTTAATCATTTGATTCACAGCTTTAGAGCTTCATTTGGATTTATCATTGAATATTTGTGTAATACGAAACTGACTTGAGTCGAGGTGCAAAGTTGAAGTGCCACTTGAAGGAAATATCATCATCGATTGCTGCACACACATGCATCTATTATACACTATAGCTATAGACCCCTACCCCCCAACCCTCCCCCTGCTCGACATACTCAAGTCAGAATGTGTTAATTATTATAATTTGTATTCGCCTTGTTCGACGTTAGTTTCTTGTAGTTGTCGTTGCTTTTGCTTATTTGCGTTGTTCATTTGATTGAATTATGTAATTGTTGTCTAATTGTTAAGCACGCACACACGCACACACACCACACACGCGCACTGCTAATGACTCCAATGAGACAACCCGATAACAACCCCAACCCCCAACCACCAGCTCCCTCTGCCCCCGCACGCAGCAGAGCTCCTGCAAGCCAAAATCCCACAATACGATGTTTTGTGTGTGTGTTTGCGTGTGTGTGTGTGTGTGTATATGTATCTGTGTGTGTGTTATGCACGAACTGTCAAGGACAACACACTAATCATATAACCTTTGCCCTTTCAACGCTGCCGCCATCGCCGCCACTGCAGGTATCAGCGCCAGCAGCGCCGGGAGGGCCTTCTACCCAATGCGGACAATCTGACGTTTTCGCCGTCGAGGATCAAGTGCCACCATCCGAATTGCCCGAAGTACAGTAATCGCAAGCCGTCCAGCATACAGGATCAGATGATTACCGTTATGGTGCCGCTTAACTCGAACAACAACAACAACAACAGCCACAACAACAGCAACAACAACAGCAGCAACAACGGCAGCGGCAACAACGGCAGCAGCCACAGCCACCACCACAGCCACACGACGGTGGCCCTGGTGAACGGCATCAATGGCAGCACGGCCAGCGTCTCCATGGCTCAGCAGCAGCATCAGCCACAGCTGACGGCTCCACCTGGTGTCTCAGGTCAGGGTCAGAGTCAGAGCCAGGCACAGGGTCAGCTGTCGTCGTCGGACAACACGGAGCAATCTCTGGGCGAGGTCAGCGGCTCGGGCGTGGGTCGTCGCAGCTCATCGCTGAAGAAGCCCGCCTCCCATCACAATTTGCAGCTAAAACCGGACGCAGCTCCCGGCGAGCAGAAGACCATTTTGCTTAAGATGCCCCAACAGGTCATGGACTCGGAGCAATTGATCGTAAGTAGCGCAACTTAAAGCCAAAAAGAACTCAGCAACAACCCAAGAAAAAACTGTCCAAAGAAAAACGATATGCACCAGCCAAACATGTAGGCCACAGAATTCGATAAACCATACGATATACGATATACGATAAACCAAATTCGATATACTCAAACCAAAAATCAAATCAAATCGAAGCGAATCGCTGCAAACCGTTTCGTTTCGTCCAACCTCAAACAGATATCAAAAATCGCCACAAACAGACTTACTATTCCAATAACTCTTACTATATACTCTATCATATAATAATAACCTTCTTTCATAAAAAAAAACGTTGCACAACTCGTAGCTGCAGTTGGGAAATTTAGGCAAGGTATTGCATTCAAATAAAACCTAAAACATAATTTACCAAATCTTTAATCAATATCCAGAATTGTATATATAATATCTAATAAGTTTCAGACTTCGGTTAACCGAAGCTACCCAAGCAGTTATTTAGAATCAAATGGAGATATAGTAGAGCCTTACTAAAGAAAAATTATCATTTAAGTTCTCTTTTTCATTGGAAACAAAGTTAGAACTGTTCAGTTCCCTTTTTTCCACATTGAACCAGATCTTATATAGGAAAAATACAGAAGAAGAAGAATAGTAATATAACATTTATTTCAATTTTTTGTAGTAATTTTGTTGATTTAATTAAAAGATTGCTCATGTGTTGAGTAAAAGAAATCACAAATCAATTTTTAAATTTGTTAAAACAAAATTAATGTCCAAACTTCAGATTCTTTAGGTTTTAGAAGGAAAAAGTAATTCCTAAAACCAAAGTTTAAACTTTGAGCGCATTTAATTATTGTATTAACACCAAAGACACTTAATCAAATTAAAACATTAAGGATTATTAATTAGTCTAATTAAGGAGCGTCTACTGTATACTCTGAAAAATATCCCATTCCAATTTATAAAGTTAAAAACATACATCAAAAACATTAGAGATACTAGTTATGGGTCTTCATGGATCATTCATCAATTACAGAGGCAATTTAACCTATCGACTTGATAGAAATCGACTCAAAACTATCGATAAATTACACAAAGTTCATCTAATGCAATTTTTAGTTAAATTTATGGACTTGGTTTTAGGTCTAAAGATGATTCTGATGCTCGATAAGTTATCTAAAAGTACACAAATGATTCACAAGTTAAACCATGGCAGTAAATCGATGAATCGATATCAATTATTGGGCTAGTCTTACGACTAGAGACTGATGTTGGATCAGCACAAATTTCTTTTCACTCAAATGTGATATAGAATTTCCTATTGAAAATATGAAAAATTAAACCTCTTGTCGTAGCTTTAATCAGGTCAACCAAAAAAAAGTAACTTTCCACTAAGCCATAACTTCTGGTCTCACAATAAAGTTTAATATAGTAAATATTAAAATTAACTTCTTTTGTATCTTCAAAAAACTATCATAAACTATATTTCTATAGAGAGAAACTACATAAACAATCCTTTACGATATACGATATTCGAGAGTTTCTGCTAACTCCAACTCTTTATCTACAGTTTAAGCCCCCACTTTGGGTGCACAGCAAAGCAAAACTGTTGTGTGCGCTTAATTGAGGTTTTCCACAGAAGAGTTTTCACTGCTGGCAGCTTATGATATATTTAAAATTTTCAATGGCCAAATAAATATTATATGTAGCACATTGCATGGAATTCACCTTAATTGGAATGGGATAATTACAAAGAAAAATACATTCCATTATATTCTACTTTAAGCTGCAAGGGTAAAAAAAGAATACATATGTATATACTATATGTATATGTGTAAAAAGTATAAACACTATCAGCACGCTCCACAAATATGAGATAAATCAGCAATTAAACAATAAAGGCTCGTTGAATGAAAATGATGATTAAATTAAAAACCACTGTATAAAACGTCCCCCTTTGCCTGAGGTCTATTGTTATGTCAACCTTTTGTTAAAATTCCAATTATCCAATTTAATTTGTATTCATATGTAAGCAAATGTTCAGTTTACACCTGATTGGGCACATTCCCTGACAGAGACAACATCTATATAGAGGGAGAGAGATAGCTTATATTTAATGACCCTGGCGCAAAATTATATTTTAATTGATTGTTTATACAAATGAGTTATTTATGCCCCGAAAACTTGGTTTCTTCTGCATTTGATTGCACTTTATATTTAAGCAAACAAAACTATCGATTAATTAGAGATGAGCTGAAAGGAAATCGTATTACTTATCTATCGAACCTCTGGAATGTCTTTAAGAGAAATCAATTGAAATCTCTTGAAATCAGTTCTCATCAATTACTCACAAAATTAGGCTATTAAACTATCCAGATATGATACTAATCGAATGAAAACTTCGATTAATTAGAAATGGGATGATGCTAGAGTAAATTCTTATATATTTACTTATCCACTGAACTTCCCCAATGTTACTAAAAGAAATATATTCATTGGTTAAAGAAATCTTTATAAATCAGTTTTTATCGATTACATACGAATATTAGACTATTAAGCTGTATTTATTGTATGCTACAAGCCGAATCAAAACTATCGATTAACTACAGATAAGATAGTACCAAAGCATATTATCTAACAAATTTCTTGAATGTCACAGGAAGAAATCTTTTGATCGCTTAAAGAAATCTTGATACTAGTTTTCATCAATTGCAGAGGAAATCTGGGCTCTTAAAGTATGTAAACATGATACTAATCGATAAATAACTATCGATAAATAAGACAATGTTGATGAAATACACTTAAAGTCAAGTTTATCGACTTGTTTTTAAGTCTAAAGCTGATTCTGAAACCCGATAAGTTAACTACCAGACCAAAAATGTTTCACAAGCTGAGACATAATGGCAAATCGATGACTCGATATCAATTATCGAACAAGTATGAAGCCTAGAAGTCAATAAAACTCCCCAGCAAAGTTCAAATCGATCGGCACAAACTGCATATGAAATCAATAAACTCATTTTCCTAGCTTTCAACAGATTATCCCATCAACGCATGGAGAAAGTCTTGTTATCGATAGTCCAATTCACCAACTCGATTACAAGATTTAAATCCATATATTTCAATGTATTTTCTGAAACATATTTCAACAAATTCTGTACAAATTTCGCAAGCATAATCCCAGCTTTTTCCATTTGTTTGAGTGCCTGTCTAATCTCTTGTTTTTTTTTTCTGCCTGATTTTTCCTTGTGCGTTTTTCATTTACAGATTTTCCTGTAGATTTATGTATGAAAAGTGAACGATTTTCACATGTTTTTTGTGTGGCATTTGTTGTGTTTTCCCCCTCGCACTGTAAATACGTCCCACAAGAGTTTTGCTCATGCCGAAAATATTGATTCACCCCGAACCAGAAACCAGAAACCAGAAACCAAATCCTAATCCAGCCTCAGGCTGCACTTGAACTTTCCCCAACTAATGCATAAATTGTATCTTTGCCTGCGACGTCGACTCCACTCCACCTCCATTAGAGTCATCCCTGCACATCCGGATTTCTGAGTCCACCCTCCTCGGCCAGTCGCCGTCCCTCGGTGATGTTCAATGAGTATGTGCTGCTCCACACGCCGCCGGCGCTGAGCAATGAGCCGACCTGCAGTGGCGCCGCAGCTGCAGCTGCTGCCACAGTAACAACAACAGCAACAACGGGAGCAACAACAGCAGCTCCAGCAGCAACTGTCACGGCAACAACATCGGCGAACAATGCAGGCAGTGGCAGTGGCAGCAGCGCTGTGGCAACTCAGGAGAAGCCCAATATCCTCTCGACCGAGAAGATGACCCAAGCGGGCGACGGCAGCATCTGGCAGGTAAGTACAACGAGTCCCACCTCAAATGAACCTGAATTGATTGAATTTCAATTTGAATTTGGAACAGGTGAACCTGCCCCAGACCATCGGCACCATAGCCAATCCCTACGCAGACTGCTCGGAACTGGGCATACACGACGCGATGACCTGCCAGGAGCTTCTGGCCTTCTCTGTGGCTTTTTCGGCGGCTTTGCCGACGGGTCAAAGCACGCTGGAGTCGTTCTACTCCTCGCTGGCACGCTGCGATCCCCACACGGTGGAGGCGCTCAACAAGGTGCAGCAGAAGCGTGCCACAGCCGCCGGCGAGGCTGAAGCTGCCACAAGTGCTGCCGCAGCCGCTGCAGCTGAAGCGGCCTCCACATCGAAGCCAGCGCCGGCCACAATGACTCTCGAGCTGGCTGCTGTCTCGGCTGCAGTGCCGCTGCCACCGATGGCCGGTGAGACGCAGCTGCAGAGCCGACGCAAGGAGCACCTGCATCATCATCATCACCAGCACATCAACAACAATACGAAGAACACCAACAACAACAACAGCCACAGCCGCAACAACAATGGACACGGGCAACGCTCAAGAGGCCATGGCCATCACGCCCCGACCGGCAACTATATGGAAGACTATGCCTGCTGCTACGATCTCTACCAGAATGCACTCTCCCCGCTGGACGATCGCCAGCGCCAACGCTCCGGCGCCCTGCGACTGCTCATCGCCGTCTATCGCTGCCTGATGCGTGTCTGCAGCTGGATCAGGCGTTACATAAAGCGTCTGGTGGAGCACAAGTACTTCCAGCAGGGCATACTCCTGGCCATTCTGATCAATACGCTCTCCATGGGCATTGAGTACCACAAGCAGCCCGAGGAGCTAACCGCCATTGTGGAGACCAGCAACATCGTCTTCTCCGGCATCTTTGCCGTCGAAATGCTGCTCAAGGTAATCGCCGAGGGACCCTTCCGCTACATAGCCAATGGCTTTAATGTCTTCGATGGCATCATTGTCATACTCAGGTGAGTATCCCATACACCTGTCCATTCCATTTGCATCCTCTATTTCATCTCTGTTCCATTTACTTACACTCAACCAGCGCCATTGAAATTTGCCAAACATTTGCGGGCAATGGCAGCGGAGGTGGTGGGTCTGGCTTGTCCGTGCTCCGCACCTTCCGCCTGCTCCGCATCCTCAAGCTGGTCCGGTTTATGCCTAATTTGCGGCGGCAATTATTCGTCATGCTGCGCACCATGGACAATGTGGCCGTCTTCTTCTCCCTCCTTGTGCTCTTTATATTCATATTCAGGTGAGTTCGACTGTTGCCGCAGTTGCCAGCTACAACAGACACACACACACACGACACTACACACACACACACAGACACACACACATTTATGTATATACATACATACGTCTGTGTATGCTAACTAACAACCAGAGAATGTTCGGAGGGAGGCACCTGCTCCTCCTCCTCCGCCTCCGCCTGCTCCTCCTTCTGCTAACAAAACGAAAAAAAAAATAATATAGTAAAAAAAGAAAAAGAAAATCTTCTGCCATGAAAATGCTTTCAAGAAGAGGAACAACAGGAAAATCAGACCTCAATTATTTTATCTAATTTTCATAAATATTTGCAGAGAAATTTTCTCGCAATTTTCTCTCAAATTTTCATTTGTTTTAATTTATTTTATTTAATTTTTGTTGTGGAGAAATATTTGTGAGCTTTTTCATGGAGCTAGAAGAATGCACTGAAGATAATCCAACTAATAATATATATATATATACAATTGTACAAAAATCGTAAGCGCTGAGATGACCGCAACTAAAAAAAACATCACTGAACCACTGAACCACTGACTCACTGAACCACCGACTCACTGAACCACCAAATCAGTGAACCACAACAACAAAAAAAACCTCCCACAAGCCCGTTAAGTGTGTGTTAGCCCATTAGAAACCGATGAGAAAAACTAACATTGAACGGCTCTTAGAGCGCTGACATTATGTCTAGATATTTCTACTATCCACCATAGATTGCGTAACACTAATATAACTACTATTAACCGTTAGTTTCTTACCACAGGCAAAACAAGAAAAAAAGAGAAAAATATTAAAAAAAAAAAGAAGAAAGAGTTTTGAAACCCTTTTAAAGAGAACAGTTCGCCCGCTTAATAAGCACACAACATACACACACACACACACACACACACACACACGAACACACACACACACGAACACACACACATGTGTACATACATAAGAGTATACATCTATCTCTTTATGTGTGTAGATATGTGCTTCTGCTTTCTTTCTCTCTCTCTCTCTCTCTCTCTCTCTTTCACTCTGAGTCTAATTTTCATATTCTTTTAAACACAAGACACTTCTCGCTCTCTTTTCTATATCGCACACACACACCAGAATACTCTCTCTCGCTCTCTCTATCTCTGTCGTTCTACACGCAACACTCTCCAACTCAAAAAGAAATTAGTTAACAACTTTCAAAGTAATAACTGTAATTGTTTTTATGATCTTACACAAAATCTGCGTACCATTTTGAGTAAAGACTTTCTCTCTATCGCTATAGCTCTCTCTCTCTCTATCTCTCTCTATCTCCCTCTCTGTCTCTAATTTAACTTAAATGTAAACGTATTAAAGAATCGTAGTTAGAATTTCGTACGTCAAGTTGAATCAATTTAAGTACTTGTCTTTCAGCTCTGTTGCTGTAGTCTACTCTCTCTCACTGCCCCTCTTACACACTCCCTTTCTAACTATATTTCTATCTCTTTCTCTCTCTCTCTCTCTCTATCTATATATCTATCTTTGTCTGTCTTAATCTTACACCAACCTTTACTGCTGTAAGTTGTCGTACACTTTGACTCGCTCGCTCACTTTGCATTCAAATACTTAATATGAATACACTCAAACACACACACACACACACATACGCACACACACACACATTGACACTTAAGTGTTATCGAGCATTTTACTACTTCTTTGCCTAACGATTTGATCTCAACTTAAATTCAAACACCAACAAAATTCGATTTCTCTTTACGGCAGCGTCAAAAAAATCGTTGCATACCCCAAGGCGCTCGCCTTTACCTCTCTCTCTTTCCCTTTCTTTCTCGTACTTGTACGTCTATCTCTCTCTTTTCGATTGTTTGCTACTTTCACTCTCTTAACTCGTTCACGCCCCCTATTCCATACCAAGAAATACTCGTTACAAAACCATCTTTCAATTTCTATTAAAAAATTTGTTTGATTTTATTAAGTTTGACACACAGACAACAGTTACAAGAACAACAGTTACAAAAATTAGCTAGTTAGCCAAAGCTTCATTCAATTAACTATTAACTAAATGTGTGTATTAGCTTCTTAGCGTTTACCAACACACACACACACACACACTCGATACACACAACACACACAGCAAAACGTAACAAAGTCACAAAAAAAAAATATACTTTATGCTGGGATTTCTCAGTTTATGTTATTGTTTTTGCTTAATTTCCCTTAATTTTCTTTAAATTACCAACAACAACAACAACAATTACAACAACAACAACAAGTACAAGAACATTAGATTAAAATCAAAAAGTACTTAAAATTCGTACGCTTTTTGTGTAGTTGCAGTCGCTGCAGTTTTTGAAACATACTCGTACTTACCATAGATATATCGATATATATATATATACATTCTTATATATAATAATCATAACTGATTACTACTACTACTACATACTTCTACAAGTAAACTTTATACTCGTATCTACTACTATTACATACTCTATACTCTCTATGCCATAAATATTCAATTTATAAAAACATTTTAAACTTTCTGATCTCGCAAAAAAAAAATATACTCCTCCAACTACCAACAACAACATCAAACTAAATACTTTAACAGCAACTAATTAAAACTAATTAAAACAATTAAAACAATTTAAAAAAACAAAACAAATATTACAAAAGTTTAGTTAGCTTAGTTGCTCTGTTTTTTTGAACTAAAGTCGTAAACGTTTGTGTAGTTAGTATCAAAAAAAAATTAAAAATAATTAAAACCAAAAGAAAAAAAGCAAAAATTACACACCAACACACACACACACACACACACACACATACCTAAATTAATACTACTTAAACGAAAATACTTCCACCCCACACACAAGTCACAAGAAAACAACTTAGATTAAAGTCAACCCAGCGACAATACGTCAGTGTGTGAAAATCCTCCAAAACACGATAACAAATATATATAATTTATCGATAAATTAAATCAAAGCGAAGATAATAAATATTAAATGGAATCTCTAATTATAAACTGAATAATAAATATTTTCTACAACTCCAATTTAGGCTTCACCTTCAGCTTTAACCTTTCAGCTCTCACTTGATTTTTCATTTGATTTTCTTCAGTTTCTGCTCCTCTTCTTCTCCTACTTCTTGTCATGTTTAAGCTTGTCTGATTGGCTGAGCGCCGCCTCTGTCTGTGTTTTTCGATTTATCGATAGGTTTCCGATACCGATACCGATACCGATTGCTTTTCTTTGGTTTCATTTTCTTTTTGTACTTTTCAACTATCGTTCGCCTGCTGCTCACTTACAGACACATACTCTCTGTTCTCTCTTTCTTCCTTAACTTTCTCTCTCTCTCTTTATCTCTCTCTCTCTTTCTCTCTCTTCTCTCTATTCTCTCTCTCTCTCTCTCTCTCTTTAACACAACTGCTATATACTAAAATTGTTATACTAAAAATGATTTAATGAAATTGAACTAAAAAAAAAACACAACCAAAAAAAACCCCAACAAAACACAACAAAAAAAAAACATATATAATAATAATACATAATATAAAAATTTATAAGAATATTATATTATCGAAATATATATATGTATATCATATTATATATCAACCAAAACCAAACCATCACTTTAGTATACTCGGCATGAATCTGTTCGGATGTAAATTCTGCGAGAAAGTTAACGGAGAGAAGATTTGCGATCGTAAGAATTTCGACAGCCTTCTTTGGGCGCTCGTCACAGTGTTTCAGGTAGACCTATTGCTATCAGCATTTACCTATTTATATACTTCTATATATATACATATATAAACCACTATACAATATGCTTAAATATATACCACCTAATCTTATGCCATAATGTACTATCGATAACTAACACAAAAAAAAAAAATGAAGACTAGCAAAAAAAAAAAGAAAAAACAAAAAAACCAAAGAAAAAAAATGTAAGCATTTTGTTTTTGTTTATTTTTGTGCTTATGTTGAAGATTTTTGTTGGTTTGTTTGTTTGTTGGTGGATTAATCGAATCTCAGATATACTACCATATATGCTAGGCTTGCCATAACGAAAACGATAACGATAACAATAACGATAACGTTTGATTATAATTATAATTGTTGTGCTCTTTTTGTGTTCCCCACGTTCTCGTTCTGTCTCTCTGTCTATGTCTATCTCTCTCTCTCTCTGTCTGTCTATCTGTCTCTGTCTGTGTTTCTCTTTCTTTCTTCATTTTTTTCAGTGTTTTTGTCGATTTGCTAAAAATCTTCCGTTAAGCAAACTTAACGACAATTGGCAGCGATAACAAATCGACAAAATCACGATTATTTTTTATGTGTAATAAATGTGTTTTTTGTGAATTTTCCTTTTTGGTTTTATCGTTATCGTTTTTTATATATAAATTTATGATTTATCGATTGCTCACTCTTTCGCACTAATTTGTGGTGTGTATTTCATCGGTGTGGTATTTATTTGATTGTGTTCCATTCCATTACGTTCCGTTGCGTTTCGTTTCGTTTCGTTTCGTCTCGTTTCGTCTCGTTTCGTCTTGTTCCAATGCCTGCCGTTCCAATATATAAATGAAAAACGAGATGTGATCGCATGCGATTTATTCGTTGAGTTTCGTAGCAAGCAGCGCGCATTCGCATGCAGTTCTTAGATGAGCCATAGTGTACATACATATATATACATAATATATATATTCTTGTTCATAGCTAGATTTTAAGGCAGATATTGATACATTGCACAGGTAAGCATAACAGTTTGAAGACGTTTGCCCGCATTAGTTTGAAACTGGGTTTGTCGGACATTCGATAGTCCTGCCTTGGCTTTGCACTTGCATGACCTATCGATAACTATATATATCGATAACTTTATATATCAATCATTTATATATTCATGCCTGTTTAACACACTACACTTATTCTCTACTATAAACTTTAAACTCTTTTTCGCTTGTTTCCGAATGTTTCCATTCTACTTGTCGTCTTTTGTTTCACATTGGCACACACACACACACACACACCATTCGCTACACACACACACACATCTTTCTATCTTTAAGTGTGCTATATCTTTATCAATGTATATATATGGTACCCACTATGTATTCTAGTATCTAAGTTGTTTTAGAACCCGAGAACTCCCATCACCAAACACCACAGAACTTTCCACTGCTCACACTCTAAACTCTCAACTGTAAACTATGTCAACCACTAAATCTGACCCTCTAAAAACTTTAAGCCATACAAACACACACACACACACACACACACACATATACACATATACAAATACACATTATAAATATATACATTCATTTTTAGTACAGTCTCTAGAGTTGGTCAGTCATGTTCGAGGTTCCCAGAAACAAAAAACAAAAAACAAAAACAAAAAACAAATGTAAAATAAAACCTTTCTGCTTCACTCAACATTTGCTTAATGAATGAAATACACACGAGAAGAACAACAACGATAGATATACCCTACTCCCACTCTCTGTACATAAACAGTCAGTCAAATATACTATATATATATATATATGTATATAGCCTCTCACCCAGCTCCCACTTGGAGCCAGACAGCCACAGCAAACACCGATCAGAAACACGTATGAAACACACATATATATATATGTATATATATACAATACCAACAACATATATACATACCACACATAGCTTATATATATACCTACATATATACATACATACATATATATATATATATACAATCCATTCCATAAGGCAAGAGAAGAAAAAAGAAGAAAAGAAAACTGAGCGAGCTTCGAGCTCAACTCGTTCTAACTACTTTAACTTAACTTACTTAACTAACTACTTACTCGTTTATATTCATAATCGAATCGCAATACTATATACTCCAACTCCAATATATATATATATCTATATATATAACGACTTATATATATATATATATATGTATATGCTATATATATACACATCTTTGAATCATATCTGATATACTATATATATATATATATATATACATATATAAAACATATATACGTATAAACCTACAGCATACTCGGCATGTATCTGTTTGGCGGTAAGTTTTGTAAATTTTTGGACGAATCCGGACTCGAACGCGAGTGCACGTGTCCCGAAATAATCAGCCGGCATCCGCAATGTGAATGCGATCGCAAGCACTTCAACAACATTTTGTGGGCCACAGTCACAGTTTTTCAAGTAAGAACAATTACCAATAGCAATTACAAATAACATTTACAATTACCAATACAATTACAAATATCCAATTACAATTACAATTACAATTACATTCAAGCAACGATACCCTATATATATATATATATATAAACCTATCCAATTTTGAACCTTGCCAACAACAAAAGAGAAATCCAAAATATAAAATAAAATATATATATAAAAATCACCAAAACAAAAAGTGCAGATCGAACCTCAACGTTGATCTTTGTATTATTCTAGTTTTTTGCGTACCTTTCCGTTTAGTTTTAGTTTAGTTTATCCTTAACAATATATATATCTCTCTCTCTCTTTCTCTCACCCACTCTCTCTCTCTCTCTCTATCTCTCTCTGTCTCTCTTTCACCTTATATACTCATCCTATGGAACTTCACGCGTTTTATCTAGTTTATCGATTTAGTTGTTGCTCTTTTATACAAGTTTTCAGTTCCTTCAGTCTTTCAGTTCTTGAACTTTGAATTTTTACCGACCAGCAAGTAGCTCCTAGATATCTTTACACAAACTGTCAACATCCAATACACACACACACACGCACACCTATTCATTATAAACACATACCGCAAATCAACAATATACTGTGTGTTACTCAAGTCGATTCGGTGTATATAGACTCTATTCTATATAGAGCAGTAGGGTGTTAGTTTCTACTTTTCACTATTCAAGTTCCTATTATGATGATCAGATGATAAAGTAAATTAAGATGCAACTTTACTGACATTGTTCTATGAAAACTGCAATATAATACCTTATAGCTGCTACACACCCAACTCTCTTTTTACACGGTAGATACGTTCCTCAGAAATCCGTGTAAAAAGAAACCGTGTAAAAAAAGAGGCGTTTCCTGGATACATTCCATGTGATCTGAAAACCGTGTAAAATGAAATAAAGAACTATGTTTACTTCGAAAAACCATGTAAAAAATGTTGAAAACTATAAAATTTCAGATACGCATGCAAATTGTATGTTCATAGGGCATTTTATTGAGCATTAAAACTTCAAATACATAATTCATACTGGTGAAAATTGGTAGAGCAAGCAAAAAACAAAAGAAATCTGTTAATCCAGAATTAAGAACAGAACAATTAGAATAGAAGTAAAGAAAAAATATTTACATAGCTACACAATTATTCGTCGCTACTTGATAACAAGAGCAATGGTTTGCGACGATCTGGACTAAAGTCGGTATCATCACTGGAGATATCCATCAAATTATCCAATGGTGAGTTTCGTTCGACAGTTTTGAACTGTCGGACTGCTTTCCGAAAGGTCTTGCGCCGTCGACTTTTTTATTAAAAAATCTTTTATAGCAAGTTGAACTTTTGGTTTTTTAAGTTCTTTATACAACTCTTTATACCCAGCAATGCAATGTAAAAACAAACATAATTACAAAACAGTGATTTTGAAACCGTGTAACTTCGAATCCGTTTAAAAAGAGAGTTGGGTATATATATATATATATACTTTATAATATAAAATATGTAATACACTTGTAGCTTATGAATTTTATATGAAAAACCAGCAAATTATTTACTTGAAATGAAAGGGATAAACTATACCAAGCTTCAGGAGAATCAGACCTAAGACTAGGCGAAACATCGATAGATATATATACATTTCTATATATAAAGGATATCCAAAGGTTTCTTATAATACTTTAAAGATTTCCACTTTATCGTAAATAGTTATTATAAGGTGCGTTTCATAATCTTTTGACAGTTTAGGAATACTAAAAGTTAGTTTTTTTTTATATTGTGACAAAATAATTGGCTGCTTTCAACTATGGAACGATCGGACTAGCCTCGTAGAATATTTATGGATATTTACTCTAGAAATAAATTTATATATATATATTTATATATGACAAAATAATGTAGCTAAAACAAAGAAAATAGCCCCAAGTTGACAGATTCTAGGAAAAATATATCTGAACAAGTGAAAAAAAAAACATTTTTTATAAGGAAAACTTCTACCGAACTTTGGGAAAATTAATTATTTTAGAAAACAAATGAAAGACAACAATAATTTAGTTAATTTTCTCCTCTTCTTCAATCTCTTTTTGTTTTTTACAAAAATTTTTCAATATTATATATTTATATCTAATATTTTTATATTTAAAATATATAAAAGAAAAATGGATTAAAATTTATTTCTTGCTCTGTAAAATTCTCTTCGAAACGCAGCCTAAACTACTCGTAGATCGTAAGCTATGCTAGGCTTATCTTTGACGATATTCGACATTGAGTGATCACGCACACACAGTTACATATATACATATATATATATTGATTTATATATATATGTAAGTATGTTTACAATCGTACCAATTGCCTCTTCCTGCAACAATTACGCTCACAATTCTGTCTCTGTCTCTTGCGTTTTTTCCACTTTGTCTCCCTTTGTCATACTCTTTCTCTATATCTCTCTCCCTCTCTTTTTCTCTCATACACAACCACACACCTACACACACACACACACACACATACCAGACATTTCCTCATCTGTAACATATGCAAAACAGTTTCTAATGCTCATTTTTGTTGCATGATTTCCTCAATTTTTCGATTCTTAAGTTCGATTTCAAATATATATTCCCGTTACGTTTGTTACATTTACTTAAACCCAAACCCCTATATATATACACACATATGTATGTATACATAATATGTATATATGTGTGTGTATATACATAACAACTAAGTATATAAATAATAGCCTATCTAAAGGCCGTATAAACGCCTTGTGTTTTTTTTTTGGAAGCGCTTCGTTTGTTGGTTCGTTTGGCTTGTTTCCTTCGAGGTGCTGCTGCTTCTTCTTTTTAACCTCCGTTCCGAAAACGTTTTTTGTATATTTTTCTTGATTTTTCGGTTCGTTTTTAGCTATATACCAATTCCTGTTTTGCTTATTGCTGCTCTTGCGCTTTGCTTAAAACAAAACCAAAAAATAAAATAAAAACAAAAAAAAATTCAAATTGCATATTATTTATGTACAGTCACGTCAAAGAGATCAAAACAAAAAAAAATAAATCTATTCAATATACTCATATTGTATATCAAACATATAGCAACATATATACATATATATACTTATTGGCACGTCGTGTAAAAAAGAAAATCCAAAACAAAACCAAAAAAAAAACATTTTTCAAATTATAAAAAATTCATTAATTAGTGTTAAAAATTTGAATTTCTATGCAAGATTTTTGCGCGCTTTGCAGCTATTGCAATTTTTTTAATTTTATATATTATATTTCTGATAAATTGGAGTTTGATTTTTTGTTAAAGTTCGAGCTTAAGACGTTTTTTACCACACCATTCCGCATATTAATTTAGATCTTAACCCAAGTTTGTTTTATCGTTTTTTATGTCTGTTTTTGTTTTGTATATCGTTTTTTTCGTTGAGTTCCTTAAAGTGCGTGTCTTTCATCTTTGGTTCCAATACTTTCATTCTCCATTTGTTTTGCCAATCGCTTTCACTGGGCTATGGCAAAATATCGTTTGTGTTCTACTAATTATGTGTTGAATGTACTTAAATAACTTAAGATCTTGCCTACATCTAAATACGTATACGCAATGTTACGCATATATTTCGTGGGAGGAAAAGGGTAGAATATATATATATCAGAAGAGTCTTACTTATCCGATCAACTTAAGACGTCAACCAGTATCTTTTTTATATATCGTTTTGCTTTTATATCGTAAAGTCTGTTTTTGTCTGAGCAATTTGCTGGGTTCCTTCCTAAGAATTTTATTTGCTGCAAACATTAGTTTAACTTTTAAGTTGTTTGTCAGGGCAACAGTTAGACTTATCCTAGACTTACGTATATATATAACATATTGATACCTATTTATATATCCAAATATCTAACACTTTGGCGTTCTGCTTCTCCAACATGATGTTTTTGTGCTCTCTTTTTTCTTACATTCTTTTATTCCACACATATGTTTATGGTATTTGTTTTTTTCGCTTCTTTCAATATCGATATTATGCATATATTTATATATATATCCCGCATATATATATACAAATATATAAACGTATAACTGCACCACGTTTGCCGCCCGCCACCTGCAACTGCAACCAACCAATTCAACCAACCAAATCAACCAAAAAAATAATCATGAAAAACCAACAATTGATACATGAACAACATTAAACCAACAACAACTCCAACTACAACTCCAACTACAACTACAACTACAACTACAACTACAACTACAACAACAACATCAACAACTACCATCGTAAAATGTTTTTAGATACTGACGCAAGAGGATTGGAACGTGGTCCTATTCAATGGCATGGAAAAGACAAGTCATTGGGCCGCATTGTATTTTGTGGCTCTAATGACATTCGGCAATTATGTGCTGTTTAATTTATTGGTGGCCATTTTGGTTGAGGGATTCAGTTCAGAGGTAGAGTTTTGCCAACACCCAACGAAATCCAAAAAAGACTAAATATAAATCTTAAAGATATTTGAATCAATTTTCGCCAGTTTTGGGCACCGTTTCAACTTCAATTTAAAATCAATCTTAACAATCTTTCAATCGGTTTTCATCTGTTGAAACGGTTCCAAGCTCGATCACTTTGATCCGTTTGGCATAATCTTTGTACTTGTCGATAGTGTTTCAATTATCAACAAATCGATAGCTTAATATCGATAACTGTTAGTTGAAACATTGCGCTGCAAATTGAAAACGATAGTTCGAGTACGACGACGACATCGAGAAACGTTGATGAAAATAAAAGTCTAATTTTGAAATTTTGATTCCCTCAGCGAAATGAACGTCGCGAACGCGAACAACGCGAATTGGTTAAAAAACTACGCGAAGAAACATTGGCCGAAAATTATAGCGATGGTATGTACGATGAATCACGCAGCGAGGCGGATTCATCGACCACTAACGATAGTTACTACGAGGTACGCAATCGCTGGCGCAGCGCCGAGGATGTGCGCAAGGTAAGTCTAAGAAGGAGAGAGCGCGATCCCAAGTCCCCGCCGCAAGGTAAAAGCTCAAGCGAAAGCTTAGGCGAAAGCTCAGGCCAAGTCTTAAGCGCAAGCTCAAGCACAAGCTCAAGCGATAGCCCAAGCGATAGCTTGAGATCGACTCTAAGGCCCACACTGAAAGCGAGCAAATGCATGTCTAGGTGTGAAAGAGATAGCTTTAGTCTGTATGTGTGTGTGTGTGTGGGTGTGTGCGGCCTATAGAGTCCATTTACGGTACGTATCGTATGCATATCCATATGTATGTAGTATCCACGTCTATCGTCGCCTCAGCAGCTGCAGGACTCCGCCGAGGTCGTCAACGAGGCCAAGAGCAACATGCACCGCCAGCGTCTGCTCCAGCCGATCCAAGATTACCAGATAAACGAGATGCCCTCGTCGGGCAGCTCTGCCGGAGCCGCTGCCGCGTCCTCCTCCGGTGCGGACAAGGAGGCAAGCAGCAAGCTACTGCCGCACGAGGACCCAAAGCCTCGCGGCAGCCTCAAAAAGGTAAGTCCGAGGTCGACACACACGCAGGCACACACACAATTGTATACACACCTGCACTTGCCTCGCCTCCCGTACACAGACATACTCCGTTAAGGATCGACGCAGCGAGGCGCCACGCCTGCCCAAGATGCGCCCCCTACGTGATCCCCCAATGATCACAACCACAGCGGCCACGCCCCAGGACTCGCCCAGCACAACCATGGAGCCAGGCATGACCTTCCGCCAATGGGGTGAAGTCGAGGTTAGTTCAAGCAGCAGCCCGAGTCGCCTGAGTATGTGTATGCCTATCGTTGATTAACCCTCAGAAACCCTAAACCCTACACAATCAAATCTATCCAAAACTATGTAAATACTTTTATTATCTGTTATATATCTTTGATATCTTTACACTTATATCTTTAATAATATCTTCTTTCTAGTTTTTGGTCTTCCTTCTCTTAAACTTAACTTAAGCTCTTTCTGTATGGCATGGAATATTTATAGGATACCCTGAACCCATTAAAGACTAGCTTAAAATACTATAAAACGATATATAAATCAGTCAGGAACATCGATTTTTACCATAACAGCACAGTTATAAACAAATATTTGAAATCCAAAACTTATGGTAGATTTTACAGCATTAGGAGTTTAGTGAGAGCAAGAGTAGGATATCTCACTGCTGAGTGATATTCTTAGCGAAACCTTTTCTCTTGAGGTCTAGCAGGGAGTAAGCCTCTTGCGAGGTCGCTCCGGTGTCTCAAAAGCCCATCGCTGCTTCGGCTGGTGTGTCGTCCGATCTGCTCCTCAACGGGGTACAGATGGAGGTCTCTGTGTAGAGTGGAACCACGGACGTACCAGGGACAGTTGGTTATCTGCCTCAGGGCACGAGTCTGGCGATCCCCCAGATCTCTAGACATTGTGCTTCTTTTTGTTGTTTAGCCAACGCAGCTGTTGCATTCTTTGGCCACATCTTTTGCTTACCGATTTCAGGTGTGGGCCAAAGGTAAGTCTCCTGTCGAGCGTGATCCCAAGTATTTGGATCAATTATAGAATATATAATACTTATGTTCTTGAGTGGAGTTGATCTCAATTTGTCTGTCTGTTTATTCCGGATAACCGCACCGATTTGTACACCAACATTTAAATACACTTTGCATATTATGAATTTATTTTTATTTTATTTCAATTTTATCTTAAATTTACTTTCAGTTTATTTTATTTTCATTGTATTATATTTTTATTATATTTTATTTTGTTTTGATGTTATTTTTATTTAATTTTATTTTATTTGTAGTTTATTTTTATACTTATTTAATTTTATTTTAAATTTTCATTTTTAATTTATTTAAGTTTCATCTTGATTTTATTTTTATTTTTTTTTATTTGTTTTATTTTTGATGGTTTTATTATATTATTTCTAAATTAATTTATACTTATTTATTTTTATTTAAAATTTTTAATTTTCATTTATTATCGTTTTCACTTTATTTTTTTTATTTTATTTTAATTTTATGTTAAATTTACTTATAGTTTGTTTTATTTTCATTGTATTATATTTTGTTTTGTTTTGATGTTAGTTTTATTTAATTTTATTTTATTTTTATACTTATTTTATTTAAAATTTTTATTTTTAATTTATTTAAGTTTTATCTAGATTTTATTTTCATTTTATTTTTAATTTTTTATTTATTTGTTTTATTTTTGATGGTTTTGATATTATTTTTAAATTAATTTATACTTATTTTTTTTTATTTAAAATTTTTAGTCTTAATTTATTGTCGTTTTCACTTTATTTTTATTTTATTTTATACATTTTTTAAATTTTATTTTGAATTTAATTTATTTTGTTATATTTATTCTTATTTTTTTCTTTTACTTTTACTTTTATTGTATTGATTTATTTTTATTAAAATTAAGTATTATTTTATTTTATTTTTATTTCTTTTATTACTTGAATCTTTTATTTATTTTATTAATTTAATATCAGAAACTAAACGCAGAAGATATTAAAGCGTCAATTGAGGAAAGTGCTGAGTAAAGGTAGATCAGGCGACAGGGACTATAAATTATGTATTATTGAACTGGGTTAAGGGTATCTTAGAGTCGAGCAAACTCGACTTGTAGAAGTGTATTTATTCACTGGAATTATTTGCATTTTATTTCCAGCTGCACTTAGAAAAAAAACGTTTCTTTCTAATTTTTTATCCTTGTGTTTTCCAAGTTATATTAAAAATATTGAACCTTATGAAAATTTAATCCAAGCTTTAAGCCAACTTCCCAAATATGGCATGAAAATGGAACTAGTTCAACTCGTGAATTTTCCAACTCGATTGTCAATGCTCGTCTTAAGCCTTTTGTGAAATCTTCCTAATCTTTCTCCAATTTCAAAGCTCTGTCTTCACACTCTTTCTTTAGGATAATTTTCCTTCTAAATTTGTTTGATTAGAAAAAGTAGCTTGGAATTTTAGAGAAACTTTTCCCGCTTTGCCAACTTCTTGACTATAACCTCTGCCTGAACCACCCACAGCCGCCGCCTTCCCCGTCGCCATCGCTGCTAAAGCCGCCGAACATCTTCAGCGGTGGCCAGCGGTGTCTGGATGAGGGCATACCCTCCATTGATTTGATACCGCCGTCGCCGGTGCTGGCCCACAAGCCGCTGAACATACTCAATGCCAGCCAGCTGCAGGGTCATCCTGGCAGTGGAGCCGCGGCTAGCATGTCCAGCGGAAGCAGCAGTCAGCTGAGCAGTCTCTTGCCCAGCGCCCTGACCAGCAGCATGCACAGCGTTATTATTGATGACATCTCGAAGAACTCGAGCACTACGGCAGCGGCCACGCCCATCTATGTGCCCACCATATCCTCGACAGCGGCGACGCTGCAGCCACCCTCGGAGAGCCACAGCCACAGCCACAGCCACAGCCATAGCCAAAGCCACAGCTTGAATCTGTCCGATCTGTCACCGATGACGATCTCGCTGGCCGGCTCGGTGAGCTCGGCTGTTGGCGGTGGCGGGGGCAGTGTGGCCTCCACCAGCGGCAGCTCGTCCAGCGAGCGTCTGCCGATGCCGTCGACGAGCAGCTTCAAGCAGCGCTTCAGGCGCAGTAGCTCCAAGAAGCGGCCCACCTCGCTGAGGACCACCGCGACGTGCAGCAGCCACGCGGAGGACAACATCAGCGTTCACGACGAGGAGGAGCAGCAGCTGAACAATGGCAGCGATAACAGCTGCCTCCTGCGCAGTGGCGTCGTCGTGCCTGAGCCGCGGCACAAGGATACGAATCGCCTGAGTCCACAGAACTCAATCAGGCGCCTGTCCAACACGCTGAGCATTGGCAGTGGTCCAGGCAGCCGGCGTGCCTCGGCCTGCATCTTCAACTCGCAGGTCTACCAGAATCTCAATCAGCCGCCGAAGCTTAAGCCTGGTGCTGGCCAGCGGAGGATGAGCTCCATTGAGCTGGCTTTCAGCAAGACGTCGCATCTGAATCTGCATAATCTGGAGGCGAATCGCAAGTCGCTGTCGTACACCAATTCCAAGATCGATCTGGACAAATGGCAGAAGTCCTACACCAATCTCAACGAACCGGACATGCTGCAGCAGTATATGGAGGCGCGGGACAAGCGCAAGAACTCCATCAGCCACTACAATCTGAAGAAGCGTCTCGAAGAGAAGGAGCTGCAACAGCTACAGCAGCTGCATCAGCAGCAAATGGAACAACAGCAGCTGGACTCACAGTCGCAGTCGCTGCCGCCGCAGCAGTTAACCAAGGAGCTGCTGCAGTTATCCATGCAAAGACATTCCATGGTGCCCAGTGGAGAGCACATGTCCAAGCTGAAGATACTCATCCAGCGCTTGACACCCAAGAATTTCACCACTGAGCGTGAGACCTACTCCATGTACTTGTTTCCGGAGAACAACAGGTACGCACCTCCAAGACTTCAACACTTCTTCTTAAGTTTTCATGAGCTTTATTGGGTAAAGCTTTAATGTGCTTTTAAAGCTGCTTTCATACAAATCTATAAGCTTTACGATCCAATAACTAAATTCAAGCTTAAACCTTTAATGTGCTTTTAAAGTTTATTGTATAAATTGTCCTTTAGTATTCTTTGGATCCACAAAAGGATGTCCCTTCAAAGATGTTTCAATTTATGCAGCTTAAAGAGTTGAAACTGGCGCAGAGCTTTAATGTGCTTTGAAAGCTGCTCTTAACCAATTCTATTTTCAAAGCACTTAACTCAGACTTCAATATACATACAAAATCGGAAAGTTTTATTGACTCCAGAAAGGAATTTCCATTCAATCAACTTAATGTCATGCAGTTTAAGCACCAATAAAGCTTAAATGTGCTTTATAAGCTGCTTTTATACACTCCTTTAATCTACGATTCAACTAGAACTTCAATTTCCATACAACTTTTATAGGATGCACAAAGGAACTTCAGTTTTTAAGAGCTTAATTCAATGCATTTTAAGCAGTTAAACCTTACATTCAGTTTTAATGTGCTTTTTAAGTTCCCCTCATAAAATTTTATAATCTACGATTCAACTAAGACTTCAGTATTCATACAGCTTTTATAAGATGCACAGAAGAACTTGCTTCTTAATGAGCTTAATTCAATGCAGGCTCACCAGCTAAACGATGCATGGAGCTTTAATGTGCTTTTGTAGCTGCTTTTACTGATTTTGTTAGTTTGGAGTTTAACTAAGCTTTTATTCACAACTATAAATCATTGAGTTTTCTTTGCATTTATAAAAGGATTTCCTTGATGAGGCTTGGTACTGAAAAGCTACAAAAGTTGAAGCTCAGACAAAGTTTTAATGTGCTTTTAAAGCTGCTTTTAATCAATTTTCTAATTTGAGATCTAGCTAGTCTTTTAATATCCTTAAAAAATGCTGAAGTTATATTGTCTCACTAAAATAATTTCCCTTTTAATGAACTTAATGAAAAATAGTTTAAGCAGCTTACGCTTACATAAAGCTTTAATATGCTTTTGAAGTTTATTTTATACATTTTGTAATCGTCACTATAAATCCTCGAGTTTCTTTTTTATCCACAAAAGGATTTTCCTACAAAAAAGGTTTATTTAGAGCAGCTGAAAGGGAGGAAGTTCGCATAAAGCTTTAATGTGCTTTTGAAGCTGCTTTAACAGATTTTGTTAGTCTTATACTCAACATTTAATGACTTCTATAAGTCCTTGTGTTTTCTTTGGATCCACAAAAGCATTTCCCTACAAAAGAGTTTTATTTTCAGTATCTGAAAGAGTGGAGGAACGCATAAAGCTCTAGTGTGCTTTTTAAGCAACTTTTACAGAGTTTACCAATCTGGTCCAATCAATCAGCTAAGATTTTGTATGTCCGTTCTTAAGTTTTCATGAGGCAATCAAAAAGATTTTCCTTGTGAAAGACTTTTCCTGTTAAGCTGAAACTTTAACGAGATGTTTGAATTAATTTTGTAATGCATTTCCTTTACATTTTTGAAGGTTCTCAGCTCATTTTCATTTGAAGGCGGTAATTTAGTGTCAACATTGTTGGACCAAGTCCCCCATAAGTGTTGTGACTCCCTTGAAACTAATTTACTGTTAACGTTTTGCTTTGTTTCTGGGTCAGGTTCCGGCAAGTCTGTACGTGGTTTGTGAACCAGAAATGGTTCGACAATGTTGTGCTCCTCTTCATAGCACTTAATTGCATTACACTGGCCATGGAAAGACCAAACATCCCTCCAAACAGCACCGAAAGGGTGTTCCTGTCAACAGCCAATTACGTTTTCACCGTCGTCTTCACAGTCGAAATGTTCATTAAGGTAAGTTTACAGTTCGTTATTCGTTATTCGTTATTCGTTATTCACAGTACACACACTTGAAAGTTCATGTTTTCCAGTTTACAGATCGAGCTGTTTTTATTCTTGCATCGTTACTTGTTGCTTCTTGTACTCAGTCAAAGCTCATAATAGTTAAACAGTTTATGGTTGAAAGTTCAGAGACTATAGCTATTAGTTCATGGTTTTCTATGCAACAGTTTGAACCACTTTGCGGTTCACAGTTCGCAGTTCAAAGTTTATAGTTCTTAGTTTGTCGTACCAGCTGGCAGTTAACAGCTGGTTCAGGGTTTGCGTTTAACAGTTCACAGTTTGTGGATCAAAATTCATAAATAGCAAATAAATTCATAGATTAAAGTTGCAGTTTGAGGTTATGCTAGAAATTTTATAGCTCAAAGCTGTGAACTAACGTAACTATATACTAAGTTAGCAGTCTGCAGTTCACAGTTTTCCACCAGTTCATTAGTTGTGGGTTCATAGTTCAGGTTAATAGTTCACAGTTTGTGGTTCACTTTTCGTGGCTCAAAATACATAAATGACAGATTAATCATTAGTTCACAGTAGCAGATTGAGGTTATGGTATTGTAGAAAGTTGGTAGATCGAATCTGAAGATAACAGTTTGAGGCTAAAAGTTTCTATCCAATTTTTACAAAAGTCACTAACAGTTTGTGGTGAACCACTTAACAGTTTGAGGAGAGCAGTTCCCAGTTACGACTAGTTCATATTTTGCGACTTAGTGTTCCCCAGTTCATAGTTCAGTCACTTACATTTTGAGGTTTACTTGTTGTAGTTCACATATTTCTAGTTCAAATTTATATAAAATTTTATATAACAGTTCTTAATCTGGAAGTAGCGTGAGATTATGGAAAAGACATTTACATTTTAATTATTATCTTGAAGCTTGAGATTATCAGATTGTACTTCACATTTACATTGGTCACTAACAGTTCACAGTTTATGGTTTTCATGTTTCACTTTTTGTAGCTTACAGTTTTTAGTTCAAAGTTTACAAATAGCAGATTCATCCATAGTTAATAGTAGCAGTTAGAGGTTAGAGGTAATGGTAGACAGATTTTAGCTCAAGAGTCAGTCAGTAGCTAACAGTTTGAGGTTAAAAGTTCACTGTTTGTGGTTCAGCTTTTGTAGCTCACATTTTGTACTTCAAAATTCATAAATAACAAATAGTTCATAATCTCGCAGTTTGAGGTTATAGTAGAAAGATCCTAGATCAGATTTAGTTACTAACATTTTAATTAAAAGTTTGCAGTTAACAGTTTGAGGTTAACAGTTTATAGTTCACATTTACAACAGTCACTACCAATTGTGGCGAACAGTTCTCAGTTTTTTGTTCACTTTTTGCAGTCCAAAATTCATAAATAACATTTTAATTCATAGTTTACAGCTGCAGTTTGAGGTTATAGCTCATAATCTATGACTAACAGTTTGATTAATAGTCAGTAGTTAAAAGTTTGAGGTAAACAGTTTGTAGTTCACGGTGAACAGTTCTTAGTCTGCGACTAGTTCATAAGCTGCGACTGAGGGTTGCCCAGTTTTTGGTTCATAGTTCGTAATTAACTGTTACCCGTTTGCAGCCAGCAGTTTGTTGTTAACGGTATTCAATGAACTAGTTCAATATCCATGGTTCGCAGTTTACCAAATTTCGCAGTTTTCTATAGTAACCGACTAATTTTGGCCTTTAACCCTTTTACAGGTAGTTGCGACGGGCATGTTTTATGGGCCGGATGCATATTTCACATCCGGCTGGAATATAATGGATGGATCTTTGGTTACGATTTCGATAATTGATTTGTTAATGTCATTGATTAGCGAGTCGAGCCCGAGGATATTTGGGATTTTAAGGGTAAGTTCTTGGGTTTGGCGACACAGCAGCACAAACCGCAGCACTGCAGCAGGCGACAGCAGCAAATCGCAACATGCAACAGCTTAAAAACAGCTTAAAAAAACAGCGGCAACATGCGTGAACCACTATCGACTCCTCGAACCACGAACCACGAACTCGAACCACGAACCACGCCTCACAAAATCAGCTGCTGTTGCGCACGCGGATCCGAATAGATCTCGCTATCGTTCGCTTGCTCGCTTCTTCGCTCTCTCTCTCTCTCTCTCTTTCTCTCTCTCTATCTTTCTATCTTACTCTTTCTCTCTCACTTTCTCTAGCTCTTTCACTATCAGTAAATTTCTCTAAATCTACGCATCACTCTTACTCAATCGGCTTCTGTCTCTTTCTATTTCAATGCTATCTCTCTCTCTCTCTATCTATCTCTATCTCTCTCTTTGGCACACATAACTATCGTATTCATCGCTAAACAAGAAAATGATAACAAACTATCGCGTATCCTAACGCGTTTCACAATATTTTCAACAACAATTTTTCTCGTATTTTATATTTTTTATGGATACTTTTATATACATATACTATATGTACCATATGTATGGCTATATCGTGTACGAATCGGGTATTCAATACTAATCAAACATAACCAAAAAAACATAAACCAAAACAATCCAAACCGATCTGCAGGTAAATTCACGCTGCTATTTTAATTAATGGCAAAAATTACTCGTACTCGCTTTTACCTCTCAATGTGTGTTTAGAGTCCTTTCCAAAGTATATATTGTTGGCTCACATCCATCTCGTTGTACTATATATATATATATACATAATAATCAGTAATATTTTGCATAACCCCCCACCCACCTATCACACCCACCCACCCACTACACACCTTATATATATACTATATACTCCATGTACAGACATATTTATAGGATCTATTCACCTGAAAACCTTCTCAATTCAATTCTACTTTATCGATTATAATCTAGATTATCCTTAAACATATGTCATACATTTACTGCAGGGCTATCTATATATGTTCTATATACATTATCTTTATCTATTTGTCATATCAAAACTTGTTTCTATACGATTCATCGTTAGATTACGGTATATCGTTTACAAGTATATTGAAACATAGGTTATACAGTCTCAGGATCTCAGGGATTATATATTAGATCTATCTTGACTACGATACTACCTATATAACCTATACCGAATCAAAACTTAATATCGTATAGAACCAAATATATCGGCACATAGCTTATACAATACGATACGATCAGGATCTCAGGGATTAAGGGTAGCTACTGTCATATGTCAGATGCATAGATAAGCTGTAGCAAACATTCTAATCCAACTTGAATTATATATCGTATAGATTATATCGTATAGATTATGTCTTATAGACTATATCGTTACATAGCTTATACGATATTAGGACCTCGAAGATTGATGTTAGATCTTTTCCGCCTAAAATGCAGCCTATATAAGCTATACCCGAATCAAAACTTAACTTAAGTAGTATCTATAGATATCGTATGTAGATAGATAGCTTATACGATCTCAGCATCTCAGGGATACAGTCTTTTCCGACTATAAAAATATCTACATAAGCTGTTTCAAATGTTCAAATCAACCATCAATGGTATCTAAAGATATCGTATTGACTATATCATATGAAGTATATCGTATAGATTATATAGTATTGAACTCTATCATTACATAGTTTATACGATATTAGGATCTCAGGGATAGATCTTTTCTAGCTAAAATGCTGCCTACATAAGTTGCAAGAAGTACTCTTAGTTCAACTAGAGAAACTCAGATATCAGATGGTCTATAACCAGATCTAGTTTATACTATAAAACCTCAAGAGGTCAGGGAGCAAAGCTATCATCCTCTTCTATAAGTTATCTACCTTCCCAAAGGAAGCAAATCTTTTGCCAAAAAAAGCTCCCTGGATTATTTAGACCAAGTTTGTAAATATGCTTTCCGATAGGTATCACATCTACATATATATATTAGTCATAAGTAGGGAAACCCACAATCCACCACGCCCACAACCTATTGCTTGTAGCTTTTACATCATTTTGCATCAGTTTTAATCGTACATCATTCATCTGAATAATCATCCACATTCACATGGATCGATCCCATTATGGCTTTGCTTTTTGTCACGTTCGTTCGTTCTGTTTTTAGTTTCTTGTTCTGTTTCAGTTCCAACAGTGGCGCCCACTGGCGGCGTCTGTCCAAGATGTTTAATTATATATATATATATATATGAATAAGATATAGAAGTTGATGCTGATCGTAAATTTGAAATTCTGTTCACAGGTGTTTCGGCTACTTCGTTCCCTGAGGCCGCTGCGTGTGATCAACCGCGCCCCGGGTCTGAAACTAGTCGTTCAAACGCTCTTATCGTCCCTGCGTCCCATCGGGAACATCGTGCTGATCTGTTGCACCTTCTTCATAATCTTTGGCATCCTGGGCGTGCAGCTGTTCAAGGGTACCTTCTACTACTGCGAGGGCGAGAACATTAAGAATGTCCGCAACAAGGACGAATGCCGCAAGATACCCGGCAATGTCTGGACAAATCGCAAATACAACTTCGATGATCTTGGCAAGGCTCTCATGTCCTTGTTTGTGCTGAGCTCCCGGGATGGCTGGGTGAACATAATGTATACGGGTCTGGACGCAGTCGGCGTCGACCAACAACCGATTGTCAACTACAACGAGTGGCGGCTACTCTACTTCATTGCCTTCATCCTGCTGGTGGGCTTCTTTGTCCTTAACATGTTTGTGGGCGTGGTCGTTGAGAACTTCCATCGATGTCGCGAGGAGCAGGAGAAGGAGGAGAAGATACGTCGCGCCGCCAAGCGTGCCCTGCAAATGGAAAAGAAACGTCGCCGCATGCACGAACCACCCTACTACACGAACTATTCACCCACCCGGATGTTCGTCCACAATGTGGTCACATCGAAGTACTTCGACCTGGCCATCGCCGCTGTCATCGGCCTCAATGTGGTCACCATGGCCATGGAGTACTACAAGATGCCCAAGCCGCTGCAGTATGCGCTGAAGATCTTCAACTACTTCTTTACGGCTGTCTTCATACTGGAGGCGAACATGAAGCTGGTCGCATTGGGTTGGCGTCTGTATCTCAAGGATCGCTGGAATCAACTGGACGTGGGCATCGTGCTGCTCTCCATAGTGGGCATAGTTTTAGAGGAGCTGGAGACGAACATCATACCAATAAATCCCACCATAATACGGGTGATGCGTGTCCTGCGCATCGCCCGTGTACTGAAGCTACTGAAGATGGCGAAGGGGATCAGGGCACTGCTGGATACGGTGATGCAGGCCCTGCCACAGGTGGGCAATCTGGGACTGCTGTTCTTTCTGCTGTTCTTCATATTTGCGGCGCTGGGCGTGGAGCTGTTCGGGCGGCTCGAGTGCTCCGATGAAATACCCTGCCAGGGTCTGGGCGAGCACGCGCACTTCGCCAACTTTGGCATGGCTTTCCTCACATTGTTTCGCGTAGCGACTGGCGACAACTGGAACGGCATCATGAAGGACACGCTGAGGGATAATTGCGATGACGCAGCCGATTGTGTACGCAATTGCTGCGTCAGCTCGGTTATTGCTCCCATATTCTTTGTGATATTCGTTCTTATGGCGCAATTCGTTTTAGTGAACGTCGTCGTGGCTGTACTGATGAAACACCTCGAGGAGAGCCACAAGCAAATGGAAGATGAGCTCGATATGGAAGTCGAGCTCGAGCGTGAGCTGGTGCGTGAACAGGAGTTCGCACAGGAGCAGAAGCTGTGCCAGCAGCTGGCGGAGGCGCAATGCAAGGCGGCAGCTCCGCCGCGTCCGCTTGCCAAGGTCAAATCCCTGCCAAAGAACTTCATCTATAGCACACCATCGCTGGACAAGAAGTTCCCCAGCCCCAGTCTCACCAGCAGCGCTGCCACCAATCTCAATCTGGCAACGCTTCCTGGCACCGCCGGCGCTGCAGCTGGGGCTGGCGCTGGATCCGCAGCTGCACTTGCGGCTGGTGCTGGTGCACGCCGTCAAACTGTGCAGTACTTCAACCAGCATCAGCAGCAGTCGCTTGGCCTCAGCCTGGCCGAGATGGGCAGTGCGCTGTCGCCTCAGGGGCTGGGCGCGAGGCTGGGTGAGCCCTTTGGCGGTCTAGTGACGGCAGCGGGAGGACAGGCCGGCGAGCACGGACTCCAGCTGCCGCCACTGGGACGCCGCGGGCGACGTGCCTCGGCCGCCGCGGGCTTCCGCAAGCGCGGCGTGCTGTCCAAGGAGCGCTCCCTAGACGAGCAGGCCATCCGACGACGCAACCTGGAGGCCAAACGCACCAGCTGCGACTCGCTGCCCTGGGGTGGCGATGCGCTCGACTACAGGCGCGGCACCATCTTCGAGAGCCTGGAGTCAGATGGCGGTGGCAACAGTCCCTCCTCCAGCTATGATCTGGATGTGCGCAGCATACGCAGCGCCGAGGTGCCGCGTCCACGTGACCGAGATCGTGACCGTGAACGTGAACGTGATCGGGAACGTGATCGTGATCGTGATCGTCATATCGATGTCGATGTCGATGTCGATGCTGATGCGGAGCCACTGGCCGTGGTCAGTGCGCTGGTGCAACATTCCGTGACACCAGCGTCCACACCCACGGTCATGCCTCAATCCTTGCCCATGCCCACACCCACGCCCACGCCCCTGGCCACACCTACACCAACACCAACGCCCACCGTTACGCAACAACGACGTCCCTTCGGCTGGTCACAGTCCGTCGATCAAGGCTGCCTCCTGGGCGCCTCCGGCCGCAGTAGCCTGCTGCTCTCCGTGCCACGCTCCATGCCGCCACGCAGCCGCAGCGGCAGCACCAAGCAGCTCTTCAAGCAGCAGGCCCTCGACGAGGACGCCGACCTGGATGAGAACTCGCTGCTCCTGCCCGCTCCACCACAACCCAATGTCACCGCCAGCAGCTCCTCCAGCACAACAGGCCCTCCCACAGCAGCCTCCCAGAACGTCTCAGCCAGCAGCAGCAGCGGCGGCGGCGGCGGCACCGGCACCGGCACCGGCACCACTGCCGACTGCCCGCCAGCCGCCATACCCAAGTCGGACACGGCGGACATCATGCGCATCATCAGCGAGCGGCGGCGCATGGATCAGCGCGATCAGAGCGGCAACGAGGACAGCGACTACAACGAGCTGCTGCTCGTCAAGTCGCCGCAATCCTCCGCGGACTAAGTTAAGTTCTCTCTCCCTCTCCCCCTCCCTCTCACACTCTCTTATACTATCTCTGTCTCTTTTGTGAGGCTTGTTCTGTTTCAGACGTGAATGTTTTAATGAATGTTTCATTCCAGCATTCCAGCTGAATATTGGAATTGATTATCGAGTATTAGAAGAGAACAATCCTATCTATCTATCTCTTTCTATCTGTCTCTGTCTGTCTCTCTCTCTCTGTCATACACTATGCAAACTTTAGGGAATTTTCCAAGTGCTCAGTTTGAAGAAAACAAAACTAAAATTGTTATTAACTAGGCTATAAATTTGATAAATAACAGTTAAATATAACAGTACTCAATAGTGTTAGGCGTTAACTGTAACTAATGTAACTGTAAACTCTAACTGTAAACTGTAAACTGTAAACTGTTAACTGTAACTCTAATTCTAACTTTAACTGTAACTGCGAAAACAGTAACGATAACGATAACGATTAACGATTACGATAACTACTAATAGAGCGTTCTCTAACGAAATAAAAAATTGTCAACTGTTTTTAGGGCAATCTACGGTTTTCATAAGTTTAGCAACAATAACAAAAACAACAACAAAAAAAGGTATCAAAAAAAGGAAAATTTAAAGGAAAATATTGAAAAATTGTTATTTAGCGAGTTTCCGTTTCAGCCAAAAGAGATATAAACTATATATCCGAAAAAAAAGAAGAAAAACAGCAAAAGAGAAATCGAAGCTGATTTATTATATACAAGCGTTATATATATATACAGTTATACAGTTATATACATACTTATATACACACACGAGTACCGCATAGGATGGAAATTGTGAACAAAAATCATCAACTCTGTGATTAGCTCTTAAAGTTTAAACCTTTATATAAACCTATATACATATGCTATTCATACGAACTTAGACATACATATGTACTCTAAGATTACATATATATATGTATATACATATATATATATATATGATAGGTCTTATATGTATGTTTGTCTATGTATTGGATGATGCTATATCGTATGGTATTATATTGTATTTTATTGTAGTCTAGTCGAAAGAAACCGAAGCTGACAACTATTGACGCAGTATTAATATATAAAAATATATATATATATATACTAAAAAAGTACTAAAGAATATAAGCAATAGCAATATTAGATCTGTAAGACTCAAACTAACCTAAAAAATACCAGAAAAAAACAAAAAGAATATACCAAAACTTGCATTGTTGCCACACTTTTCACAGACAAAAATTTATGAAAACGAATTTACATAGGTACTTAACACTAACTTACACACACTTACACACACACACACACACACACACAGACACAAACAAGTGATACAAAAATGATCACGAAATTACTTTGGACAATCTTTCAGCTTGACGCGCTCTCTTTCTGGCCTTAAACTAATGCGCTCTCGCTCTCGCTGTCACTATCGTTGTCTCGCTCATTTTCGAAAAAACAACTGTGCCAAACACACACACTCACAGACACACACACACACACACTCACACCATTCAGTAAGGGTAATTAGCGTATGTTAAATTTTTGCGTAGTAAATAAATAACTTGAATTATATAATTGAACGGAAAATCAAAAAGTAAAAGTAAAGTAAAAGTAAAAGTAAAAGTAAAAGAAAATGGTATATAAAGAGGAGGAAAATGGAAAAGTATGAACCCCAAAGTTTATTTTTATATATACGAACGGGCAAAACGGAAAACTAAGTACACTTTAGTGTTAAAAGTAGTTTAAATGCATACAAAAAAATTATATATATATAAATATATGTATGTATGTACGTAGTAAACTTTTAAAGGTAGTCAGAATATATATAAATATATATATATACATGATATATAGTCATTAGCTGCAATAGATATCAAAACATAAACCGAAACCGAATCCGAATCCGAACCCGCAACCACAGAACAACTTTATGGCGTAGCATTTATAAAAGATAAAAGTAGAAATTTAAAACATTTATCGACTACTTATATAGAGTATATAGCTATATGTATATACTATATACTATATATATATAGTATAACCAGATATAGCCTGTATATATACTATGTACTTGTACTATATATGAAACTATCAACGAATTACCAAAGCTAACCGAAAAGTCGGCTACACTTAATAGGCACTAAAAAAGAACCCAAAGAAGATGAAGAATAACTATATAAAAAGGAGAAGGATAATTAGAAGAGGAAGCATAATTAGCAGAAGAAGCATGTAAAGGGTATATGAAGAATACAAAACACTGTCAATTTTTTCTCAAAGTGGTCTAAATCGAAATTTCCAAAGAGCATTTTTACACACACTTTGTAGATGAATAAAAAAATTAAAAAATTATAAGAAAAACGTTTACGATAACGATATCGATAACGATATAATTCTAGTGAACCCTCGTTTAGATAAACTTTTGACACCAAACAAAACATAAGAAACAAATCGAACTTAGAAACTTTATGCTAAAAAAAGATCGGGGGCCTCTTAGGGCGTTACGCAGAACCGACACATTTATACAACAAAAACAACAAAAACAACAAAAACAACAAAACAAAAACAAGAAGAAACGAACAAAAACAAATTTAATTATGTAATAATTTCATCTGTGCCTTTCTCTACGTATACATACGAGTATGTATTTGTCTAAGTAATATACATACGTATGTGTGCATATATACATATGTACATATGTATGTATGTAAATACAATTTATTAGATAACTATGTACTAACTACTATAAACTTACTTACAATCTTCACATGTGCTCTTCTTTACACTTTCTACACAAACACTCTCTCTCTCTCTCTCTCTCGCTCTCCCTCTACCTTTCCCTTTCTCTCCACAACAGAACACACACACACACACAGAGAAACATACACACGAATAACGTTATAACATAACGTAACGTAACGCATCAGCTACTTCTTTGTAAGTAGCAGGCCAAAAAGGGATAGAAGCAGTTTCTTTCCAGCTCTCGCTCTCACTCATAGTCTCCCGCTTACTCTCCCTCTCTCCCTTTCACTTTCCCTCAATGGCAATAGACAAAATGCGGCCCCTACACGACGTTTGTGCTTTGTGGGCCGCATGGAAATAACTAAACTATTTTTGAATTAAAGCCCGATTAATATATATCAACTATATATCCAGCATACTACACACACACACACACACACACACACACACATACATGACACACACAATTTTTTTTTGGTAATTTTTTAAAGTAGCAGCTTGAGCTAAAAAAAAAGTAATCGGATACGAAAAAAACACTTTTTGAGACTATTTAACCCAAAAAAAGAAAAACAAAAACAAAAAAATTATATAAAAAAAAGTATAAAGTGCGTTTTTTTCTTGTTGATTAATAATTAGGTAAAACGGCTAAAAAACCATAAGTTAATTAAAGCAAAAATTTAGACAAAAGTTGCCGACGTTGCACAAAAAGCTAATTAAATTAATAAACGAAAATAAAACGTTTCTAGCAGAAAAAATATAAATTTGCTTTTAGCCAAAAACCAAAAAAACACAAAAGCCACAAAATAAGCAAATGATCAATAAAAACCATGTATGAAAAAATAATAATAATAAAAAACAAAAAAAAAAAATAACTGTAAACAGCAACTACTAAATTGAGCACTATTTCCAGCTGTCTCTAACTAGATACTAAAACACATACTAACTTACAGTAATTATATAAACCAAAAAAAAGTTGTAAACATTTCGTTGCGTACCTCTTGCGTTCCACTGAAAGCAACAGAAAATTATAATATGATATGTAAATTGGTTAAAATTACCACAGAAATCGCTCGAAGTATGCCTATACGAATCTATATATAGTATATATACATATATATGTATATGTATGCCCATATATGTATATATGTATATATATACATATACAAAGAATATGTTTGTATTGTAAGCAAAGCAAAGAGCATTATGAATTAAACTGAAATTTTGAAAACATAAACATAAAACCAATCTTTTAATTCTTTATGGCGCCATCTATGGTTAACAGCTTTAAGCTGCCTCTTTACACTGCTTGCAAGCAGTCGCCGCACTTAAGTTCACACATTTTAAAATCTTCATTTATTGACAATTCGTCATTCCAACATCCCGCCCGTTACCGTTATGTTATCTCGTCAACGCCGCATCCAATCCGTTGGACGTGCTGTGACTCGCGCGTTAGTGTTAAATACCCTGCACCTTTATGATATTGAGAAACGGGTATGTTAAACTTATGGGAAAGCATGTAACGGGCAGTTGGAGACAAGCTTGTGATTGTAATGAAGCAGTTCAGTGAGCAGTTCAAGTTTATATTCAAGCATTGGCTTGTTGAACAAGCTGAAAACATTTTTTTTTATTTATATATTCTAATATATTTAACCTCAATTTCATCTGCTAAAAATCTCAAAAATCGATTGAAATTTAGTTTATACATATTTTTATTTACTAACTGTTCATATCACACAACAAATCGACACATAAATTATTTGAATACGTATACGTAAAAAGTTACGTATACTTAAAGGGTATCTGCACGTCGGTCGCCTTCGATTGGTTTCCCTTTGATTTTGTGTTTTATTTCTCTTATTTTTCACAGCTGACGTTATTAATGGGTAAGTGACATTGCATTTTTGTAGCATTCGCTCTCTGTCTCTTGCGCTTTGTCTTATTGTCAATTTTCTCTTTGTTGCATAACTGTCCCTGTGTTGTCTCCCTTCTGCCTTAACCCACCGTTGCCCATCTTTCTGTGAACTTCGCTGTGCCATTAAAGTGACGTCCCGCAAAAGTCAAGTGAAAATATTTTGGCGCCGCTTTTATAACTGTTGCCCATCCTGTATGGGCCCCAACCCTCCCCTCCCCGCCCCTACCTACCTTTCGTTAAGTCCACTTCAGTCCACTCCACTCCCCTCTGACACTGACTCTGACACTGGGCTGTAAGTCATCTCCCCAACCCAGCCGCCCCACACCCCGCTCAATCAACACAATGGATTTGAAGCAATCTTCGCTCATTTGCCTCTGTGCGTTTGCGTTTTTAATTAACGGCGGTTTCTTCTATTGCTTCATGAAAGATTACAAATGAAGTAATTATAATGAAAAAAAACCGACGACAAAAACAAAACAACGAAAATGGTTTGAACAAAAATAAGTTACGACGAAGAAAAATCAACGGCATTTCGTTCAGTTCATCGCCGTTGCTGCTGTTGTTGTTGCGTTGCATTGCTGAGCTCTTCTTTCCTTGCCGTGAAATGCGTTCATGGTCAAAGTGTCAAACGTGACATAACAGCTATTCGGTGACCCTTGACAGAGAGAGAGTTAGATGGCTTCACCTCATAGTGGACTTACTTAAACACTGTGCACTTTTCACTATGCATCATCGAGGATAAGGACCTCGCTGGGGAGTCGGAGATAAGGAAAGGATCTTAATCGTGACGTCACTTCACCTGTGACCCAACAATAAGAGCTAAATTGCAGTACCCCAACAATTTTTGACTATGTACCTGGAAAAAGATGAGGAAACGCTTTTTGCTTAAATAGTCAAAGATGAGATCGCAGCTATTCAGGGAATTCACATAATGAAAAGAGTGGAACTGCAACAGTTTTTGGGGTAGAAGGATAAAATGAAGTTTTTGGTGGTACGAATGACATGCAACGTGGAACATTCCGGTTGCCACATGGTAAAGTAAGCCGAGTGGTTCAATCTAAGCCAAATGGAGTATCCCAACTAAAAGTTATACCTTTAACGTAAAATAGATATTTAAAGTTTGTTGAAGTGTTTATAAAACTAAGAAGGAAGCATCTCCTAACCCATAAAGCATATATATTCTTGATCGGGATGAATAGCTGAATCAATTAGTTGCTGTCCGCTCATTCGTCTATCTTTCCATCTTTATAAACACAAAGAAGTTACCAAAAAGAACCAAAAAGTAAAGCTCTATAAAAATGGAGAATATCAATCGACACACTCAGAGATATTATCCTGAAAATAGTCCAAGTTTTTTCATCCACATGCCTTATGAGTCTTATACTTATACTTATACTTATACTTTCCTCAAATCGAATTTCTTATATAAGTAATCTCAGGTATTTCCTTTACATAAAAAATATAGTTTAAAAGTAAATTTTCCCATGAAATTGTGCGCAATTCAACAATTTTTATATATATATTTAATATAGCAAAATTGCTCTGAATCATCATTATTCGCTGGATAATAAAAGTGAACACATTTTATTTAAGTATCTAAATTTATTTCATTCATAAAACAGATACTCCTCTCCCGGGGAAAAGGTGACGCAAATACTATGTTCATAAGTGTGTAAAAATTTAAATGAAATTAAAAATTTCTCTTCTCTTTGCGGCGGCTGAAGATAAAAGCAATGCGACAGGTGAATTTAGTTGAAAGTTGTCCTAATGTGTTAAAGCTCTAATTTGACATTTAGCGGTAACTTCTTTTTTTTTTTTCTTATAATAAACTTAAAACTGAACACAACATATTTTATGGGAGTGACTCTATACTATAGAGCTATAGAGTCTATAGCTTATTTACTTTGATTGTGAAAGGAAGAGCTGAAGTTATAGGGTTTACTTTATCAGAATAAATTTGATCTATATATAATGATACAAATAATAAGAGAGAAATCTTTTGATAATCCGATTTTTAACATTAATCTTAGTCAGCCATGTCCTAGCCTTCCTCTTGCTAGCCTTCCTTCAGCCTGACTTTTCCCTAAGCTCGCAGCACATTTTAGGAAAAGGAAAAGTGTTCATGGAACTTTTTTGTCAGAAAGAAAAGTTTTCATCTATACTCCAATAGCTTAATAATTACCAATATATAATATATATATACATAGATATGGATATATAGAGATAATAGTTTCTGGCAGTGAACCCAGTTAACTGTAAGATCGATCTACAAATAGGAATCTGCATTTAGGAAAAGGAAAAGAGTTCATGGAGCTTTTTTTTCAAAGAGAAAATTATGCACCAATACTAAAATAGCTTACTAATTTACCAATACATAAGAGATATAGATACAGAAATAGATATATCTATAGATCATAGATTCAGTAAGTAAGGCCAGTTAACTGCAAGATCGATCTACAATTCTTTTCTATATATTTCAGTAACTCGAATAGCTTTGGGCAGCGTCTTGAAAACCAATTTTCGACTTTAATTACGCTGAATTCCAGTTCCCTAGGCCTCAGTATGCCGAAATTCGTGTTTATATTTGTTTTTGTGTTTGCGATTGTATTTGGGCTTTAGTAGCACCTTATTATTTATTCACTGTTAACTGGAATTGTTGTTGGGTTTATTTTTGTTGCTGCGGCTTTTGCTTTTTTCTTGACACTTTCACTTTTCTCATTAAAATATGAGACCGGGCTGAGCTGTGTCAACCCAGCCGCAGGGCAGCGACAGGTTTCTGCTGACAGCATTACAATACAAAATCCGACTACGAATACGGCTGTGGCTACGGCTACGGCTATCGCTATGGCTATGGCTATGGCTACGGCTACAAATACGTATACGTATCCGATTCCAAAAATGAATGCATACGTGTGACATGACAGTCCGTGAACCGTCCGACGTTGCCCTAACCTCAAACATACGTACGTCTATATATACATATAACTGTATAAGATGTGTATATGTGTTTTGAGATTTCATTTGCAGCTTCATTCAATATATCAACCTCTGAACTCCATAGGTCCTTCACTCTCTCTCTTTCTCTCTCTCTCTCTCTCTCTATATCTTAATCTTCTTTCAGTTTGATCAACTTGACACACATTTAGAATCTCCAAGTAACCTCCATTCAACTGATCTAAATATACTTCTTATATATATATAGATATATATATATTTATCTGGGTTTGTAGCGCAATTTCCATTTTTTCCAGCTTCTTTCGGCTGCATTCGAAACCAGTTTCCGAATCAGTTTTGATTTGCTTCTGCTTCTGGCCACATCTTCCAAAATGCATTCTCGTTGTGTTTGCCCTTTACCAACACACACACACACACACACACACATATTCACACACTCACACACAACAATACACACACATACTAAAAAGAATTCCAATCATTTGCTGCAGTTTTTGGCATTATTTAGTATATGCTCAGATCTTGGGAACTGGTTTTTTGGGCTAACAAAGCGGCGAGTCCAGAGCTAATGGTAACGGTAAAGTTAAAGCTAGTTAAAAAACGTATTTTCCCAACTTTTCATGTGGCTTGGAAAATTGAAAAAGCTTTGTGCGACATTTGGGGAGGGGAATGTCTTATATTTGTCTGTCCAGCGGGTACAAATGTTGCACAATGGGTTTAGTGAGAGACCAACAACAACAACAACAACAATTGTTGAAATTGTTGTTGAAGTTGTAATTTTCGTATTACATTGTTGTTGCTGCTTAAAACTTTACTCGAATTGGGAACTGGGATTGGGGCTTTAAAGCTGAAGCTGCGACTGCAACAAGTATATTTGTCTGTGTGTGTGTGTGTGTGTGTGCGTGCGTGTGTAAACAGGTCAACAACAACAACGAAACGTTGCCACACTTCGCTGTCATTTCTTGTTCCTGATTCGATATTTCATATAATATCGTAGTAAAACCGCAACAAATAATCAAAATCTTCGGAGCGAATCGTTTTCGATAAATGATCTTTACGCTGCTTTAAGCACGTTAATTAATTTAGTTATTTAAGATAGTTAAGCCTTAATAGTTTACAGTTTTTGTTGGTATTCCTTAAGTTGAGCAGGTTAGTTATTGATTGATTCTCTTAAAGTTGTTTAACGCTGAATAACTTAGATGTTATTTAAATGAATTTTGAATTTACTATTTTCGGCTTCTCTCTCTGCTTCCATCTTTCCATCTTCCATCCTCCTATCTTTCTTTCCATTTTTATTTTGCGACCACTTTTGCAACACTCACTAAAACAACAACAACAACAACAGCAACAGCAACGCGACAACGACATTCGTTTGTTAACAAAATGCTTATTACAACATAGTCGATGACGCAGGGCTTTTTTTTCGGTAACTGGTCAGCCGCAATTGGCGCTCTCTCTGGCAGCGACTGCGACTGCGGCTGCGACTGCATTGCTCTCTCGATCGATCTCTCTCCCTCACTCTTTCATTTCATTGACTGTCTGCAATACTTTCGTTGCGGTAACGGTAAAATTTTGCACTGCTGTCGCTCACTTGCGCTGACGCTCTGAAGCTGAGCTTGAGCTTGAGCTTCAGCGTCTGCTTCGGCGTCGGCGTCTGCTTCAGCTGAGACGTCGACAGCGTCTATGCTGAGATTTTATATTGTTTCTCAGCTCTCGCGCTGCCGCTGTAAACTGCGGCTGCTGCTTCGGCTGCTACTGCCGCTGCTGCGAGTTTTGGGGCTGCGTTTTTGAAATTGTTAGCATATTTTTACAGCTGGCCAAGACGCGCAGCCGCAATTCGTTGACGTGCGTTCATGCCAAGCGGTCGTCGCTTGTCGCAGCTCCAGCTTACCACATCTCGTGGCTCTCGTGGCGTTCCTTGTTTCTCCCCTAAAGCAAAAGAAAAAAAAAACCAAAAGCTTCTTCGCGCGCGCCCAACGAAAGTAAAAGTGCCAAAAAAAACAAGAGATAAAATAATATAATAAAAGATTTGAGAAAGAAACAAAAGCAAAAACTGAGAAATTCTAACGGTTAAAAAAGCCAAGAGCTGCTCGAGCAGAGCTTATTACACAACTGGCGCCCTAAAAGAGAAGCAGAGAAGAGTTTTTAATGTGTCTTGTGTGATAATTAAGTATTTTATTTTATTTTTCGAAATGGTTTAAGCAAAAAGTGTCCACAAAGATTAAACTAAAACGAAACGACACACTTTGGATTTTTCACATATATTTTTTTGGAATTTTACATACAAATTTTTTTTTGGGTATTTTGTATTTTTTTGTTTTGTGTTTCTTGTGGTTTTTTGAGTGAAAGTGAAGCAGGCCAAAGCGACGGACGAACGTGCCCAAGCAATTTGCTGGAATTTTTTTGTTCAACATGCGCTTGCATCAAGTGCTGAGGCAGCTGCAGCTGCTGCGGCTGGTGCTGCTGCTGCTAGTTGCGTTCGCAGCGGCCAACACAGAGGCGGCCATTGACAAGGACAGCAAGTCCTCGTCGACCATTTACCCGCCGATCATCAATCCCGATCAGCACAATGTCATCAACTTGAGCCTGCACGCCGCCGCAGCCAGAGGCAGCAACGCCAGCGACGCCATCGACGTCAATTTTGATCTGACGCGCACGCAACGACTGCGGGACTCGCTTAATGTCTTCGATCTGACGCTGCTCGCGGCGCAGTGGCCACGCCTCGAGGCGAACCGATCGCTGAGCGTCAACTGCACGAAGGACATGCGCAGTTATCTGCGCGGACTGACAGATGCCAAAATGTGGGCCGTCAAAAGTAAGTAGAGAGGGGAACATGATGGAATGGAACAAAGCTTAAGCTTAAGTCCTGCAGAGGAACTGTTGGGCAGAAACTAAATTATGTTATGAAACGGTTTGTTATAATCCTTTAGTTGTAACTGTTTCAACTGAAATCAGTTCACAGTTCCAGTTCAGTTTCGAAGAACTAGTTCGTTGAATAAGTTCACGTCTTCAGGGTGAACATGATTGGAATGTGTTGGAATGACATTGCGCTTTAGACAGACCCAAAGAAAACTTAGCAAAGAACATGCAGAGCTTAACTTAAGCTGCTGGTTAATAAGTACACTGAAAAAAATCACAATTAAGTTTCAAACTTCAGGATACAATCGTTCATATACAGCTTTATATATACTTTAGTTCTTAAAAGGAATCGAATAATGAAAACTGAAAGTTACGTAAAGAACTTGGTCAACTTTCACGTGTTACCAAATAGTTAATAGTATCTATGGGTATTACTTATGTAATATCTGTCTAGTGTTTATCTAAGTCTTTTCTTTAATCATTATGTTTAAGATATATGAATTTTTATTGGGCAATCTATGAAACTGGCAGCTATTATCGGTTATCTGAATAATAAAGTGCCAAGCTGCCATCGTTTTGGATTTTGAATAATGCATTGATAGGTTTTCAGTTAGTTGTTGTTGCTGTTGCTGTTGCTGTTGTTGTTGTTGTTGTTGTTGTGGGCTGTTGTTTGGTTAAAGAGAAGTGAGTGCCGCTGCATGTGAACGTGCCGTTTGCTGTGGGCCGCTTTAAGCGGCACATTCTCAACCAGAGTTGAGTCTCCAATCCAATCTACATAAATGCATGCGCTGCTGCTTGCTTCGGTGTTCGCTCGTAGACGCCCAAGGTCGCAATTAGTTCTTGCCATACCACAACAAGTTGCAACAACTACAACATAAACTAGTGCTACAAAGTGCAACTTAAAGTTGATTGTGATTTTGAATTTTGATTTGTGGCTTACTGTGCGTGTGTGTGTGTGTGTGTGTGTGTGTATCGAGTGTGTGTTCAAGTTTTTGGCAAATTGTTTGGTCATTATGTCAGCGCCCATGTCAGAGCATTAACAATGGCCCATAAATGTATGAATAGTTGCTTATTGCATTGTAGCACGCAATGACTATAATGCACTGCTTGCTGCACTGCTTGCTATACAAATACAACAAGGCAGCGCTGCAACGCTGAAAAATTATGAATAAATGTTGTGCGACAAGTTTTTGGATTTGGTTTTTCAGTTTTTCAGTTTTTCAGTTTTCAGTTTTAGCTTTCAGTTGCGCCAGCGAGCTAAGTACACGCCCCCTTTTGTCCGCCTTTCCACCTGTCCACCCGTTCGTCCCACTGACCAACTGCCAGACCGAATGAGTGAATGACCAACTACCAGTGTGTGTGTGTGTGTGTGTGTGTGTGTGTTGTGTGTGTCCAAGTGAGCTGTAACTGCCTTTGCTACCTGCCACTCTTTGCGTTTCGTTATGCAATCAATTAACGCAAAATGCCGTCAAGACGAATCCAAGAAACGAAACGAAACAAAATTCAAAGAAAAAAAAAGCAGATAAAAAAAAAACAAATACAACAATTTTTTTTTTTTTCCTTTTCTTTTCTTCCATTTGATGTTCCATTTTTATTGGTGTCAATTCAGAGTTTCACTTGCTTTTAGCCTTAAACTGTTGCCCAATAGGATATTCTATTAGCCTCTAAGCCAATTGTTACCTCATTTAAGCCAATACACAGAATTCCATTGATTAATTTGTCCGCTGTCATTGCTCATTTACTTGACTTCAAATGTATTTTTAAACGTTTCTCGCTTGACTTAAACGCTGCCAAGTCCGAGTTACGAGACTACACGCCACTCGCAATGGCCAAGATCAATGTGACCGCGTTAACTTGCCTAACATAACTTGCCTAAACATACCCGCACTTTCAGCCAAAAAATGTGTTTAAATAATATTATATATACCTTTACTTTATCTTATCTAAACTATTTCTTACCTATGTCTTATCTTAGCCATTATATGACTTACTTTTACTTTACCTCTACTATATCTTACCTATAACTATATCTTCTATTATGTCTTCTACTTTTTTTTTTTAATATACCTTCTACTATATCTTCTCCACTGCTTTCTACTATGTATTCTACTATTTATTCTACTAGTATATCTCTTACTATATCTTCTACTACATCTTGTACTATATCTTCTCCTTAATCTTCTACTATGTCGTCTACTATATCTTCTACTAAGTCTTCTACTATATTTTCTACTAAGTTTCCTACTATATATTCTACTATGTCTTCTACTAAATCTTCTACTCTATCTTCTACTATATCTTGTAAAATGTTTTCTACTTTATCTTCTACTATATCTTTTATTGTATCTTCTACTATATCTTCTACTAAGTCTTCTACTATATTTTCTACTATGTTTCCTACTACATCTTCTACTATGTCTTCTACTATATCTTCTCCTCTATCTTCTCCTCTATCTTCTACTATGTCTTCTACTATATCTTTTATTGTATCTTCTACTTTTTTTCTACTAAGTCTTCTACTATATCTTCTACTAGTCCATCTTCTACTATATCGTAACTGTTACCAATCTATACTACCAATTCATAGATTTTACTGTAGAAAGGCCAGAAATATGAGAATCTTCAAAGATAAAAGATACCAAAAATTTGATAAAATAATATCGAAAATATTTTCCAATTTGGCAATGCATTCACCTGGATAAATATATTATATCTTAGAGATACTTAAACAAGCAAAATCAAGTAAGTCTTATGATATATAGAGATCGAAATATTTCCCAGTTTAGAAACAAGTTCAACTCAATAAATATATTATATCTTAAAGATAGATATAATATAATATAGACAAGTAAAATCAAGCTTTACTCTTATACTATATAGAATTTTTCATATATTATACAAATATGTTGTATAAGAGATCAAATTCTACTCAGACTGGGTCTTATACTTCGAATTCTATACCCTAACTTAGATATAATCTTCAAGAGAAAAGACAGCACATATCTCAAGCAAATCTTCTGATAGAAGCTAGAAGAATCTAGGTAGAATCCAAAGACTTTTTTGCTCACAGAAGTATAACTGAAGTCTCTGAAGTATCCAATAAACTTGGTGCGGGTATCAGGCAAGTCGTGCATGCTACGGTTTAGTCTGCGTTCTAACGTGTTGCCGTTGTTGTTGTTGAGTGCTTGGCGGCAACTACGCTTCGTTGCTTTTGGTTGATTGTTTGAATCGATTGGCTGCTGCTGCTGCTGCTGCTGTTGGTGGTCAACAAGTGGCACCAACTGCGTCTTCCGTTTGGCCCCCGTCTTTAGCCGTGTTTAGTTGCCGTTGAAAGCGATTGCAATTTGGCTTAAACGTAGTTGAAGGCCGTTCGTTTTCCCATGGCTGCTCGGCTGGTTCTGGGCCACGGCATATGTAGAAATCCTGGCAATGAAAAGCGCCGCTTAAACGTATTTCTAATAGATATTTATAGCTCTTTTTTTTTGGGTCCAATTCGCAGATTTGTTTATTTTGCGCAGACTTTCGTCAGAGCCGACGCAAACAAAAGAGCTACAAAAAAAGAGGAAATGCAAATGTTTGCCCTCTCAACATAATGAGCATCATTATCAACCTGATCATTATCGAACTCCCTGTGTGTGTGTGTGTGTGTGTGTGTTTGGGCTTTGTTGTGCAAACTTCCTCATGGCTTTCACAGCCCACATTCCCATGCAGATTTGAAAGAAAACAGTTTCAGATTTGAATGTAGATTTCGTTTTGTATATAGATTCTCATTCCAGGAGAGAAAAAATGACCTCCAGCTTGGCTCATTGCCTCATAAGCTGTTGCCACAATTGCAATTAGCCATTACCAAAGAGCCGTTTGCCACTGCTGCTGTTGACCTCGTCTTGCTTTCACCTGGTAAATGATCAAAATTGGGCAAAAGTAACAACAATAAATTATATGTACAAGCATAAAAATAATCAAAAGCCAAATGGTAGTTGGCCAACTCAAGAGCTCAAGTCCAAATTGGCAAGCAACTTGCAATCCGGGCTCGTGCCTGGCCCGTTTTTTATTATTATTATTTCATGTGTACTTAGTTATATTTGTTGGTCATCAGCTTAGACATAAGACATAAGCTATAAAGCCAGCAACGATTTTTAGGCCAATATACTTAGCCGACTTTTATGACTGAGGGTCAGACGGGTGGAGGGGGGGGGAGGCCTACGAAGGGGCAGTTACCAATTACAGTCTTTGTGCAAAATGAAACGTCACGCAACATAATTTCTACTGCTTTCCCGTGCCTGTTGCTGCTGCTGGTTGTTGGTTGCTGTTGTTGTTGTTGTAAATAGCAATAGTAAAGCAATCTGAAAATGAAGAAGCAGACACACACACACACACACACACACAAATTGCACAACAAATAAACACGCCAAGTCAGCGCATGTTGCTGTTGTTGTAGCTGCTGCTGCTGCTGGCATGTAGAGAGCAACAACAGTTGCAGATAAGCGCCTCAGCTGCTGGCCAGACAGCAACGTCGACGCAGACGCCAACGCCAACGTTGAGCTTATGTAATGTAACTTTAATTTGATTGTTGCAATGTCTTGCAGTTTTTTTTTGTGTACGTTTCGTTGTTGTTGTTGTTGTTGATGTTGTTGTTGCTGTTAGCGAAAACGAAATTATGGGCAGGCCAGGTAAATGTGCGTTGCTCATGTTGTTGCTGTCGTTTTTACTGCTGCTGCTGTGTATTAGCAACAATAACGGTCAATTTCATGTGAAACACTTTCAACTTTGACCGAGATTTTCCGTTTTCATTTTCGTTTTCGTTTTTAGTCTTCAATTTTCAAATTCAATTTCAGTTTCAATTTTCATTTTCAACTTGTTTTTTTGTTTGTTTTGGCTGCAACACAAAAGACTTAAGCAACGAACTTTGCTGTGCCGCTCGGCTTATGCGTAATTTTCGTTACTTCACTTCGCACATGATCATGAACTACAACATAACGCAATGCGGCTACAGTGAAGCCTCGCATAACGAACAGCTCTTTTGTAGCAGATTTCTTTGAAAGAAATCGTTTTCTATAGGAAAAGAAAGCACAAGGCGAGTGTTCACCGTACAGAGTTTTTACTGTAGTTTGATACTTAAGCACGTTTAAAGTAGATGCTTAAAAGTTGTATTAAAAGTTGCTGGGAAAAAGCCTAATTTAACTTGAATCCTTGAGTCCTTAGGGACAGCTTTTGGATACTATTCCAAGGATATTTGAGAAAATTGTAAAGAGAAAAAAATGCGAAAATAGGAAGAAAGTTTGGAAAGGGGAAACTGAAAGCTGAAAGAGTTAAAGACGTTTATTGAATTGAAAGAAAATAGTTTAAAAAAATGACTTTTCTTTATCTGAACTATATATATAATATATATTATATACAATTCTTACCTATATCATCCCAAAGTCTAGACTTATTTCCGCCTCTTCCTGAGATTTCCTTCAACCTTACATAAGTCAAAGTCTCTTATTAAGGATGTAACTTGATCGCATAAGCTCACTTTTCACCTGATAACCTCGATTAAAAATTACCCTGTACGTGTGTAATAACAATATTTGCACTTGACTTGCATTTTGGGCCTGGCCAAAACCATTTGGCAGTCGACCAACTGCGACTTAAACTTAAAATTCCGTCAAATGCCTCAGAAACAACTCAAACTTAACGACAATTTGATGTTAAAAAAAAAAACAAAAAAGATAATAATAATTGCGATTAATATACATTGTGTAAACTTATGGGATTGAGTACGCGTGTGAGTACTTTTATGAGTAACTGTACGAGTACTTGTTAGAGTCTGATCAAAGAGAGGGTCAAGCTGCGATTCATCACATAATCCAAGTGTTTGGCAAACGTCTGTGTCTGGGCATGGGCAGAGCTAATTGGTATCGTAATCGTTATCGTAATCCTTATCGAAATCACATGTCCAATTGGATTTTCAAGTTTAATGGGACAGTTGGTCTTGGCTTGAACGCTAATCAAACGATTTCTATGACAATCGTTGCACTTACTCGAAGGTTCCGTTCCGCTGCGACTAATCGCACGTTTAGTATGTGAACCGATACTGGCCAAAGTCTGAGGCTTAGTTCCAATCTCGAAGTGCATCGCTTGGGCTGTGGCCCCATTTGGCTTTGACACTGAAGGGGCGACGCGTCGTCTGGTAAAAGTATCCGAGCTGGAAACTAAAAGCGTTTCCGTTAGGTAAAAGTCAGACGCAAATTCGACGTGCCTCGCATTTGAAACGATTATGAAATGAAATTTGTTTCAGCCATTTGCATGCCACTCTCAATTTGGGGTTATTGACCATAATTGCAATCGTTTTGGCCATTTGATAATTGCGCACTTGCCTGGGCCCCCCCACATTAGGGCCAGCTAATATCGTATTATATATACATGGGAGCGCAGGGGGAAGGCTTATGCAACTGCGCACATATCCAAAGGAAAGGCATTATCTAATTAGACATTTCTATATGCATATATATACATCTGTATATAAGGTTTCATTAGACTTTGCTAGCCTTTTATTACAATTCAATTGGATTCTAATTTGATTTTTAATGGGATTTGTTGGGTTTCAATGAAAGTTGAGCAACGTTTTTTAAACAAATATCAGAAGTTTTAATGGTTTTCTGGGATTTTGTTGCAATAGTTATTTATGATTATCATAAAGTATATACTATTAGATATATATCAGTATATTATATATAAGTATATACAATACTTTTGGGTTTCTTTTCGGTCAATCAGCTGTATTCCAATTGGGCCTTGCATGGGATCTGTCGGGCATCCATATAAAAGTTGACAACTTTTATGATCTTGGTTCCATTGCAGAGGCATAAGACTTATTTATGATTATCAAAAAGTATTTAGTATAAGATATAAGGTTTTCATTGAGTATTATAGCTCAGTTGGAGTCTAATTGTATTAGTCATAAGATTTGTTGGGCTTCAATGGAAATTGAGAGTCTTAGATGATAACTTATAAGTTATTACAAATTTGCTGGAATCTCTTGGATTATTTTGAAAGAGTTGTTTATGAATATATATATATACTATACTATACTATACTATACCATAAATCATAATAACTGAATACCAAGAACTTTTTCACATCAAATTCTTAAGAATTTTCAAAAGGTTTGTTAGGTTTTCTTCACATATTTATATATATTTTGATATATACATATATATATAAATAAGCTTCATCCGAACAGAAAATATCATAAAATGCTGCAAATATATCGATTATTATCCATAAATTGTCATTCAGAAGTCTTATGAGAAACCACAAACAACTTGTGTTAATTGTAACTCCCAAAAAGAAGTTTATTTCTTGAGCGAAAATCGCCGCGAGAAGAATTGGAAATAATTGGATTAAGTATAAAGAACTGAAGAAATAGGTTTAAGATCTGATTCTTAGCTTTGATATACCGAAACGTAGCTCGTAAATAGTTATACTTTTTGTTGTCTGCAAGACAAATTCTTTGTGAATGAAAACAAAGTAATTAATCGAATTGTTATCTAACGTGATTCAGTCAAAAACAGAAGATAGAAGATCTCTAATGAAGTGGAATATTAATAGTTATAGAGGTTATATATATATATATATATATTATTAGTTGTAATTGAGCGTTTTGTGCGCTTTCATCATGACGTTTGGCATTCGTCACTCGATGGCCAGTTACAGACGGGTTCATCAAGATTGACAATCGGATTGTTTGGCTAATTGTTTTGGATGTTGTCATTGGCGGATTCCATTGCAAAATGACTGAGGCAACGAGCGCGATTATAAGTGTTAATTAATAGTGTTGTTAATGGCACTACTCCGACTTATGCAGCCCTGAATTGTGCAAATACTACACCAACTAATGTGCGTGTGTGTATGGATATTGATTCAATCTGGCACGCACATTACGCAAATCTGAAAACTGGCCATTGCCACGTGTCCGAATCGGAGACTGAGCCAGATTTGGGGGCCAGTGCAGGCCAGGCCAGGCCAGGCCATGTCAGGCCGAGTCGGGCCAAGTCAGGCCAAGTCAGACGAAGTCAGGCCAGGTGAAATACCAGTTAGTCACCACTTGGCCAAGCTATAAACGGGTCGACAATGGCAATGGCGATGGCGTTTTTTAAGCTGAAGATGCAGCTGACCTTGTGCTGAATCTCTGTAGAAAATATAGAGCCGAAAACAAATAATAAAGAAAACAAGAAAACAATCGAACGAAAACAAAAACTCGGACTTCAACTCGGACCTACCGCTGCGTCTATGCCGTAAATGGAGCTCTCACTCTCCCGCCGTGGCCCATGCAAAGTGGAGCACAAATTGCTGTCAATGTTCGCCAAGCGGCGAAAGTGCCAGCGGCAATATTGCTGCTGTTACTGATGATGATGATGATGATGATGATGATGATGATGTTGGTGATGACAGCGTCAGTCAATTGTCAATTGTCAATTGTTTGGCAAAAGGTTTCAATGTCGACAGCAGCCAGTGGGCGCTACACAGCGGCAACTATTGCACTTGAACCCCAACCGACAGCAGCAGCAACAACAACATTGACATTGAAACTGTTGCCCAGTGGAAGCAAACTCCGACGATGTCTCTGCCAAGACCTGAATATCAATTGTCGCTCATGCATTGCAGTTTAACAGCAACAGCAATTGTTGCCGCTCTTACCAGCCATTATACAGGAAACGGATCGCTGAAAGATGAGCAACATTTGCTACATTTTGAGAGTTTTCTGCGATTCAACCAGGCGAGAAGGCGCTGTCACATCCAAGGCTCATATATGATCGCAAAGAGCTTCTCCAACCATAAAATTGGCCAAATGCGTGTTTTGCCTTTGATGTGTCTCAATTAGGCAACAGCCCAAGAGAAGCAACCAGCAACAACAACTATCAACAACCATCGGCAACTATCAACAACCATCAGCAGTTGCCATTCATAAATATGAAATGTGTTTGAGATGAGTTTGTGGAGATATATAATATATACGACTCAGCTGTTAAGTGTGGCTCATAGAGCCGATCAAGATTATAAAGCTTATGAGTTCTGAGCAATTAACACTAGACAAACCCAACAGAAACCTTAACCCTAGCCACACCAAGAAGCAAATCGATAAAGTTCAAGACGATAATAATCGCTTTGGCATTGGTACAGACAGCACTTAGTGCGATAAACCAATCAACCGCCAGCGGAATCACAAAATAATTTGTGAAATTGTGCAAATCCGACAGAGTCTGTCACAATTATGAAACGTATAAACATCTGGTACTATTACTAAAGTCATAAAGGAAAGCAATTAGGGTCTAAATCTCGTTAGCTCGAATGTGGCAACATGCGATAAACATTCCCAGCTAATAGTTGGCCAGGTTATCGACTTTTGGCTCCCTTGAGCAGAAGATTGACTTAATTCTCGGAAATACTTAACTATAAAGCATAATCTTTGGTCAGACAGCATCGTAGTTATCTGGAGCAACTACACCTTAAATAGTTAAACAAACGATTTGTTGACTGAAATTCCATATAATATTATGATAGACGCAATAGCAAAGCTCTTGGCTGTAAGTATGTACTCATGGAATCAGCGATCTCAGGCCACTTTATCACTTGAAACAAGTGTAAATCCTATATAGTATATATATAGCTAAAGATACAGATATGTTTATACAGATATTCCAATTGAAAACATTGCACAATTTGCATATTGAAGTGTGAGTATAGAGAATCTCAATCATATTGAACAAGTGTATATATGTTGTTTATATATATATATATATATATATATATATATATAGTTAAAGATCCGAGTTTATAGTGTTAGATCTGTGATAACTACGCACTATCTGTCTATAGAAGAGGCGTTGCTCGCAAATTGTTTGCACAACTGTTTCAAGAACGCAAATTGTCAATAAAAACTGAGATTTAAAACACAAATCAAATAATATCATAAAAAAAGAACAAGGCAAGTGCCAGACAGAATGTGTACATATCGATTTATATATCGATAAGCGATACAAATATAATAAATGTTAATAATCGAAGTGTTTATAGCTAAAAATTGCTTGAGATTGGATATGAATTACTATAAGTTTATTATGGGAATTTGTTGCAAGGGAATAGGTAATATATATATTAAACCATCGATTAGCCTATTATCGGTAATCGATAACCATTTTCTAACAATTTCTTATATATACAGCAACTATTAAGAGTCGATAATAGATCTTATTTGGATTTAGATACAAGAAAAAGAAAAAGAGTTTTTATTTAGACTTTTGCAAGACTTTCAATAGTTTTCTATGAGAATTCAGTTAGATTCTGATTGGATTTCGTTGGGTGTTGTTTGCTTCTAGTGGAAATTGGGTATCTTTAATGATTTCTATTAAAGTTCAATTGGATTTCGATTGGATTTTGACTCGAATTTGTTGGGTGTTCTTCAAAAATTGAGTATATTTTATGATAATTAACAAGTTTTCACACATTTGTTTGATTATTTTGATAGATTTACTTATGATAATCAGAAACTAGACAAAAATTCATAGCGTCTTTCAGTCTTATTGGAATCTGTTTGGCCTCAAGAATACTATTTAAATGCCAAGAAGTTTTCACATCAACTCGTTAAGAATTTTCATACGATTTGTTTGGTTTGCGCGGAATTTTGTTTGTCTTAAGAATCCAATAAGAGCTCTTCACACAACTTCGTTGATTAATTCCTTGGGCTGTGTTCAAATTTGCTGTTGACTTTATTGATTTCTGATCTGACGAGCTGTGACTATATGAGTATATAAGTATGTGTTGTGTATGTTTGTGTGTATAAGTTTTGGTGCTCGGAAACGCGGAGAATTACACGTAGAGCCCATTAACAGCACTAGAGACAAAAATATGCCTTGTCAACAGTTTTTGGGCGAGAATCTAAAAATTCTTTCAAATCAAAAAAATAATAATAATAAAAATATAAAAAAATATCATTATTTTTATTGCCAGCGGTTGAAATTGACGCAGGTTTCTTCTAGCTTTAATTGCACGGCTTAAATTTATATCGCGTAATAAATAAATTATAGAGAGAGTGATGGACTTAGAGATACTCTGCAAAGCTTTTGGTGAATAATCTTCTACTTTGCACTTCGTTTTAAGTTTTTGTAATGAAATTATGAGACTGAATGAGAGAGAGGAATCACACTAATATATGAACTTGTGCTGTAATAGATCATTTATATTGATTTAAGGAGTATTTAGGGGGCAAAAAATGAGGATCTGCCTGTAAGATACGATATAGTATACGATATACACACCAAATTGGAGGTCTCTAGCTTTTATAGTCTCTGAGCTTAACTTATTTAACATATTTTGTACATGGATCGTCAGTAGAACAGACTTTGATCAACTTTTGATCAATAATACATATTGGGGGAAATAGCTGATGATCTCTTTATAATCTACGATATAGCATACGATATTCACACCAAAGGAAATGTCTCTATGTATAGTCTCTGAACTCAACTGTTTTATATAGATTGAAAATATACAGAGATCGATAGAAAAACAGAGCTAGATCAACTTTTGATCAATTATATATATTGAGGAGGATTTGGGCGATAAGACCCGATGATCTCTCTATAACATACGATATAGTATACGATATACATACCAAATTGGCTGTCTCTGACTTTTATAGTCTCTGAGCTCAACTTATTTGTATATTTTATACTAATATCGATAGAGGAAAAGAGTTATATCAAGTTTTGATCAATAATACATGTTGAGGAGGATTTGGCCGAAAAAAGCCGATTATCTTTTTATAATCTACGATATAGTATACGATATTCACACCAAAGGAAATGTCTCTAGCTTTTATAGTCTCTGAACTCAGATTGACATAGATTGAAAATATACAGAGATCGATAGAAAAACAGAGCTAGATCAACTTTTAATCAATATTATATATATAGGAGGATTTGGGCGATAAGATCCGATGATCTTTCTATAGTATACGATACTGTCTCTGACTTTTAAAGTCTTTGAGCTCAACTTATTTGTATATTTTATACTAATATCGATAGAGGAAAAGAGTTATATCAACTTTTGATCAATAATACATATTGAGGAGGATTTGGGCGGAAAAAGCTGATTATCTCTTTATAATCTACGATATAGAATACGATATTCATACCAAAGGAAATGTCTCTAGCTTGTATAGTCTCTGAAATCAACTGTCTCTGAACAGAAAAACAGAGCTAGATCAACTTTTGATCAATAATTTATATTGAAGAGGATTTGGGCGGAAAAAGCTAATGATCTCTCTATAATATACGATATAGTATACGATATACACACCAAATTGGCTGTCTCTGACCTTTATAGTATCTAAACGCAATTTATTTAGAAATTTCTACATAAATCATTAGAGGAAAAGAGCTAGAACGACTCGGACTCTGATCAATCATATATATACTATATCTTTCATGAGCTCCTCGGTCGGTTACATAACTTTTTTATGGTCTTTCTACCCTGCTTTCGTGATGTGTTAAGGGTATCAAAAACAAAACGTTTTTGTTTATTGCTTTGCTCTTTATAATAATTTTTATTTATTTTTCGCTCTTTTGTTTTTTCTTCTGTTTTTTGTAAATATTTTTTGCAAACCTTTCGCAATGGGCCGCAACTCGATAATAATGAGTACTATAAAACTATTTGTTGTCGCTGCTATTTAATTGTTGTTGCTGCTGTTGTTGTTGTTGTTTTCATTGTTATTGTTGATGTGTTAAGCACATTATTTATGATTATTTTTGTACACCGTTTCATCAATCAAGCAAAAGTTTCAACAGCTTTTTTTATAGCGCCCTCGGGGCGGGTGTGTCCCCCTACTGAATTTTGTTGAGTTTCTTCAATTGTTGTTGCAGACATTGTTGTTGCTGTCAAGCTGTAATCGGGCTTAGTGTTAACACCTTTGTTGCGCAGGCGCCCCCGTCCAGATAAACCCAAATGCGTTACGCTTTGCCCAACCTCCAGCCTGCTGTCTGCTGTCAGCCTCCAACCTCTCCGGGCAAATCTCTTTCTATGCTTCTGTCACACCCCTCCCCCTACCCCTACCCCTCTGTACTTATAGCCCACTCTTCGGACAGTCCGCAGATTGTTTTCAAGAGCGCAATTGGCGATTTCATTGACACTCAAGTGACAATGAAAAACATTGGCAAGAAACTGAAAGCGAAGAAAATAAAATAAAAAATATGCGCAAAAAACTAAGCAAATTCAATAATCAGCTATAATCATTGACAGCAACTTCACAGGTGCGAAACGGTAACCAAAACTTAAGCCAAATTGGGTAACAAGTATATAGCTTCCTATAGACACTACTTATTCTCAGCCACATGACAATCATTCAGTCAATAAACGTTAATAGTAAAGATCTAAGACCAAGTGAAGCTGCTACTAAGTGAATTGGCTCCTATTTTTGGAACAGTTCTTTTTATTCATCGGGATAGAGATGAGAACATCTTATATAACATATGCTGATCTAATTTATCTTTGAAGACAGTTCTGAGATTATCTCAGTTCTTTCCTTCCATCGGGAGAAATATAAGCACATCTTTCCCAGCAAATCACTTACGATATTCAGATGTAACCTCAACCTTTTAGGGGTTATCCTTGAAGTCAGCTCTAACAAATCTTTGATGAAGCACCTCTAAGTCTAAGCTTATACACCTGGTTGACCACCAGCTCTGCCCAGACCCCACCCATCCTTCACCCAGCTCTCTCTGCCCTCCCCTCCCCTCAAGCGGTCAGCTTAGTGTCTCTGCGGCGAAGACCTTGCGAGAGAAGAGAAGCATTGGTATGGAGCACGAGGGTAAAACCATCAAGTACAAAGTACATGGTAAATAAGTATATCTTGAGATTTGATTAAACGGTAGTCAGTCTGGCCAAGATCATAGTACGACTACGAGTATGAGTATGAGTACGATTATGAGTATGAGTACTCGTTTAAGACTGGGCGATTACCTGGTGCTGGCAACTATTCCGGCTGCTGTCCGGCCGGTTGGCTGGAGCTTTATTATTGTCATGTACGTTTAAGTCACCTTGATGGAGCTATGTCTCTTGTTGTTGTTGTTGTTGTTGTTGTTGTTAGCTCTGTTTCATCAGTTGAGTTTATTATTATTTTTGGTAGCATTTACACAAAATTTGGTTCGTGGTTTTGGCTTTTGTCTGCTATTTTGAAGACGTTAAACGCTTGAATGACACGTTCAATTGAACATGAGACATCAAAAAGATAGACAAATAATACACACACACACACACACACACACACACACACACACACACACACACACACACACACACACACACACACAGAGATATGTTATAGTGATATATGACTAGTTAAAGGTCCCACAAACAGAGCTCAAAAGATCTCCGAGACGATCATCAACTGATGCCAATTACATAAAAGCCCTCCCAAAAAATGAAAAAAAGAAACCACAATACAAAGCAAATCAACTGACCTCAATCGCAAATTATATTGAAAACATGTTTAAACATTACACACAAGAAAGAGACAGACAAGAGAAGAGCGAGACAGAGAGAGAGACTGAGTGAGAGTGAGAGTGAAAGAGAGTGAGAGATCAATTATCGGCTCCCTTTTCAGAGATTAAAGGGAAACTGATTTCCTCAAAGACAAGATACAATCTCTGGGCTTGATTTCAAGTCTTAAACTATCTATTAAAAAAGTAAATGTTTAAGAAAGAGAAAGAGAAGGAAGGAGAAAAAGAAAGTAAGAGTGTGAGAGAGCGAATGAGGGAGATGAATTATGGCTTGCACTGGGTACATAAATTATAAAGTTAATCCCTAAAAATACACGCTTTACTCGTAGCTACACCATAAAGCTGCCTCCAAGTCTTGAAATACCCATTAAGAAAGAGACAAGCTTGAGTGCAGATAGAGCAAAAAAGAGTAGAAAGATATAGAAAGAGAGAGAGAGAGCGAGTGTTAGGGATCAAAAGGAAAAAGATCGTTCGATGTTTTCCTTCAGTGAAAATCATTTCAGAAGTGTTTCATCAGAAAAGAAACTAAAGTTAAGCCCTTAGGAGGGTGCCTAGTCTAAGATTGGGGGAGAGACAGACTCAATGAGAAACAGAGACAGACTCAATGAAAGCCAGAGACAGAGAGTGTTTAACCTGCTTCAATTCAGTAAACAAATCGGAAGTTTTTTTCCTAAAAACAAAACAACTCCTTGAGCTTCCACTCCGAGTCTTAAACTAGACCTAGACAAAGTGGGTCAGCGAACAGTTTTAGATTTGGGTTAATTAATTAATAAAAATCGGTTAATAACTTGTTGAAATTCACTTACCAATGCGCTAATTGATTGGCCAAGTCCATAAACACCCTGTGAAAAGCTGTTGAAAGCGCCAACATTGCCTCACGGCCAATGCCAATTGGCTTGCAACATGCACGCTGCAGAGGCCAACTGTAACCAGAAACCCACTTCCACACTTCCCCAATAGCACCTTATCCACCCCACAGACAACCACCTCCCTCCAGCCTGTACCCCAAACACCCTCCTTCCTGCCATAGCTCAAAGCTTGGAGCTCGGTCAAGGCAAGCGTCAAAATGTTGCGACGTTTACAAAAAATATAAAAAGGAGGAAGTAAAACTGACTAAGACAAACTGTATGTAAAAGTTGTCACCCAAAAAAAAATGCCAAAATGTCTGCAACAGCAACAACACACAACAATTAGCAACACCAACAACAATTGACAGCAACAAAATGTTGCGTAGTCGCAGGCAGCTGCAGCTTTAGTTTTCGGTTTTGAATTCAGCAAACTGGTTGCTGCCACTTCAACCTCTGGCTTGGTAACTGGCAACTGGTTACAAGACAGCAACAACAGCAACACCAAAAACACCAGCAACAACAACAACAACAACAACAACATTGTGCAAATATAAGGAGAAGATCACAAGCTGAGCTAATCGCAAAATGAACTCTGGTTGAGCTCTGAGAGACAACAAAATGTTGCAAGGCTGCAGGCTTGTTGCGACGTTTGGGCACAGCCAAACTTATGTAACTAACACACACAGGTGTAAGCAAGGGGTAGGGGGAGGGGGGGGATGAATTATCACACAGATCGCACATTACAATGCCCTTCTCTTTGTCCATTTTCTTTTTTCCAGTGGACGATGCTTCCGGCCATTACACATCCGGTTTCTTCTATGGCAACAATTACTGGATGGGTTCGTTGGCCCTTTGCGATGCCATCTCCGAGGGTTCCAGCGACAGCAAGGATAACAACACCGAAACGGAGGACGATAACCGGAACAATGGCCTACCCTTTGCCGAGGCATACGCCAAGGCCTACAGCAGTGTCTACAATGCTCCGCCTCCGTTCCTGCCCGGATTCTACGTCCTCAAGCTGCAGCTCAATGAGACGCTGCCAACGAAGGTGGTAAGTACGATAAATAACCTAATTGCTTAATAACTTAACTTGGTAACTTAAGAGAGTAGACAGTAGAGAAGTAGAGAAGCAATTCCAGAAGTGGGTGTCAAATACAAAACGAAAAGAAAAGTGACTAAAGAAGGGATAAGAGAAGCGACCTCAGATGCAAAAGGCAACTAAATTAGGAAGAATATATTTGAAAAGTACTTAGAGAAGTTTAGATAAACGTTTAGAGAAGAAACTGCAAATAAGAGAGAATATAATGAAGCGAGAAGACTAGTATAAATCGATCTAAGAAGCAACAATCGAAGTGGTGGGAAGAAACGAGGATAACTGTGAATCTTTTTGAGAAGCAACTAGAGAAGGGATTAGAGAATCGACTAAAGAAGCGACAAGAGAAGTGACTAGAGAAGCGGCCAGACAAACGACTAAAGAAGTGACTAGAGAAGCAAGTAGAGAAGAGACTAGAGAGGTGTCTAGATAAGCGACTAGAGAAGCAATTAGAAAAGCGATTGGAGAAAAGACTGGTAAAGCGATTGGAAACGCAAGAATCAAATTGGATAGAGATAATCTATTATTTGAGAAGCGGATAGAGAAGTGATCATCTTTTTCAGCAGCGCCTAGAGATGCAAAATACGAGAAACAAGTAGAGAAGTCACTATAAATGTTTGAATAAAGAGAGAAGCAGAAAAGATAAAATAAGTGAGGGAAGAAGCTTAATCAAATCTCTTCTCGATTATCAATGCTAAAAAGCAGCAAAGCGTAGTGAGAAGCAAATCGAAGGGAGAAGCAAATCGAAGGGAGAAGCAAAGCGAACTGAGAATCAAAGTGAGCTGAGAAGCAAATCGAAGTGAAAGATAAAAGAAAGTGAGAAGCAAAGCACAGTTAAGTAATAAGCAAAGTGAAGTGAGAAGCATAAGAAAAGAGAAGCGATGAAACTATGAATCCAATTGATCAAATATAACTATTCTCCAGACTATTAATACTACAATATATACTGTATTTTCGGGAATCCCTCTGATACACCCTCTGGTTCCCCCTCCTAACTAACCATCATTCTCCCCCCTTCCCACCTACTTTCAGCTGCGCACCATTTACATGGGCATGTGCCTGCCTTCCACCTGCAGCATTAAAGACGTGCATGCGATGAGCCCCTATGCACGCCAGGAGCTGCCTAGCCGGGATCTGCGCGTCATGGACATACGTGTGCCGACGGACAAGGGTTTCAACATTTGGGCGGACAAGACCTTCTGCATGCTGATGTAAGTAGCGATTGGGTTGCCCAAATCGAGTGCCACATGCCCGAAATTGAATCACTTTCAAAATTTGTTCGCCTCGCTAATGGTCAGCACAAATAGTGGCTCCATCCACTGGCTGCCCCTCGCTCCCCCTGCATCCACTGTGGATCAGTCCACGGGTGCAGACAGAGCGGATAGTTGGCATTTGCCATTAGCATTTCAAATCGTGTGAAATGTGCGTCTGGTGCGAACCAAAAAAAAAAGCGAAACTATCCAATGGGGCCAAACCCTCCAATAGTTTGTCCAGCTAATTAACAGATTTCTGTGGCTCTGGCCTCTCTCTTTTCCCCCTCCTCCTTCTCTATTCGAACTCTAGTGTGGTGTCAAGCATCGTGCTGGCGCTGATCTGCTGCGGCACGCTCTACGAGATCTACCTGACCCGTCAGCTGCAGGAGGCACTGCGGCAGCAGGACAAGGAGATGATGAACAACAGCGAGACGAGCTCGGGCATTGGCTGCGCCTCGTCGGATTACAGCGATACGATGACCGCTCATGACGAGGCTCTGAAGCAATCCACCCAAACCGATTCGCTGAAGCAACTCAATCAGCTGGTGCTCAATCTGCCTCCTACACTGACTGGGGATAATGACAGCGGCAATGGACTCCATCATCATCACGACCACGAGCATGAGCATGAGCACGAGCTGGAGCATCATGATCACGACCGGATGACACATCATCATCATCATGGCAGCAACAACAGTGCCAACAACAACAGCAATTCGGATGAGCATCTGGAGGGTCATCTCCATGAGCCGGAGAAACTGAGCGTCTACTCGGAGCTGCTACTCTCCTTCTCGGCCATAACGAACTTCAATGCGATCTGCGATAGAAATGTGGGCGCCGATACGATACCCTGCATCCATGGACTGCGCGCCTTCAGCATGGCCTGGGTGATACTGGGACACACCTGCATTGTGGTCTTCAAGTACTCCGACAACATGGAAATGCGCAAGGAGGTCGAGCAGAACTTCTTCTTCCAGGCCATCACAAACGGACCCTTCAGCGTCGACACGTTCTTCTTCATCAGCGGCTTCCTAATCTCCTACCTCTACTTCCGCACCAACGCCAAGGGAAAGCTGAACAAGCTGAGCAAAGGAGCCAATGAATTCACCGCTGGAACCGCACACTTCTTTGGCCTGGTCGCTTATCGATTCATGCGCCTCACGGCTCCGTATCTCTTTGTGCTCGGCGTGGTGCAGGTGACCATGAAGTATTTGGCTGCCTACTCGATCTTCGATCCTCCCACCATGGACCATGTCACCTGCCCGGACTACTGGTGGCGCAACATACTCTACATTAACACCTTGTTCCCCGTTGATGAAATGGTAAGAAATCCCTTGAGGTTCACATCTGTAACCCTTCCCTTCACCTACTCCTTCTCTTGTTTTCAGTGCATGCTTTGGAGCTGGTACCTGGCGAATGACACCCAGTTCTATATGATCGGTGCCATAATATTGATCGTGGGTGTGCGTCACTTCAAGCTGTCGGCTATAACAACATTGGTCTTCCTGGTGCTATCCTGGATAACGACGGCAGTGATTGCCTTTACGAACAACCATCGTCCCAATACCGATGACCCCCTGGCGCTCTTCGACAAGATCTACGACAAGCCCTGGACACGTCTTGGACCCTATCTAATTGGCATGGCCGTAGGCTGGATATTGTTCCGTACCAACTGCAAGATTCGACTACCCAAACTGACTGTGGCCACCGCCTGGGCGCTGGCTATGCTTAATCTGTTCGTGCTGGTCTTTGGACTCTATCGCGCGGATCTGTCACAGTTCACAGCTGCCGCCTTTAGTTCTCTGAGCCACTCGGCCTGGGCGCTGTCCCTGGCCTGGATCACGATTGCCTGCTCCACGGGCTATGGCGGATATATCAACTCGCTGCTGTCAGCGCCCTGCCTCTATCCATTCTCGCGTGTGACCTACTGCGCCTACCTGGTGCATCCCATAGTCATACGGTCCATGGCGCTCAATTCGGATGCGCCACTGCATCTGGGAGGGGATTTAATGGTAAGTTTGGCTCTTAAGCCATCTTAGAGCATTTTACTAACAGGTTTCTTTACAGGTCGTCATGTTCTTTGGTCTGACGGCCGCCTCCTACTTCCTGTCCTTTGTCGTCTCGATGTCCTTCGAGGCGCCGGTTGTCACAATGCTAAAAATCTTGTCACCTAGTCGAAAAAAACGTATCGCCTAAGCCAGCGGCCCCGTCTATTTATGTGTTACTATAAACGAATACATACTATATATCTACCATATAGTCGTAGACAACCATACATACTCCACTCATCATACTTTCTATCTATTCTATCTACCCTTCGTTAAACATGTTCATTCGTATTATATACCCAGCAAACAATGCCCACATATTTATAGCATAGATCGTTCATACATTCATCGTATAATATTGCATGATATTATATGAATCTTTCATTGGAATTCTCTTAAATCGACATTTTGCTAAACTCTTTTCTTTCCCTACCACAGAAATTGTATTTGTTTCATTAATCTTTAGGGCAGAAAAGCCTCTTTTTGTTTCTTAATGTGTAAATTTTAGTCGTTTAATTTATTCCAAAGGTTTGGAAATTTGTGTGTGACGAAAAGTAATAGTACTTAATAGCTATAATTATATGCATAATTAAAACAAAAACAACTCTAGTACCTAATTTCAAGTTCATGTTGTATATAAACTATATATATATTTGTAATATGTATAAATCTTTAAATAAAACTGCTACCAAATAAAAACAAAAAATACAAAAAAAAATAAACTTTAGTTTTCAATTCGATTGCGATGTTAGCGACAATATATCGATTAATCGCTGTGGCTCTATCGCAATACATGGTCACACTTCTTAACGAAACACGAAAAAATTGCTATTCAAATTCGTTAACTTCGCCAATGTGAAACACTTTTAGTGCATTTCTGTTACATTTACTATTTTTTATGCAATTTGCCTGCTTTTTCTATCGTCAAGTTCGTTTAAACAAAGGACATTAATCAACATCGACAATCACTTAACGAAAGAAACGTCCGAGTGAAACGAAGTCTGGTGCATGCGCACTTGTTCCGCCCTTTGGCTTTGCACAACACTAATTTAATGTGTGTTTCCAACACTGCATCACTAATATAGTCAGATACGCCGGCTTCCTTATCGCTTTGCGATGTGCATTAATTACGATTTTTTATAGTTTCACATTTGGCCAACGCCAACGAAAACGCATCCAATCTAAGCATCCACATCCTCAGTCGGAGGCGTTGGTATCAAGCATCCTATCAACACTAGCATTTTTCAATTAGAAGCCCTCGCAATGGCCAAGCCGTCGATCTCTACATTAGTGGGCGTGGCGTTTTTAGCTTACATTTGTCATTCTATCTATCAAATGTCGCAGCTCTTCATGACGCTGCAGTGTAGTGGAACTCCCTGCTACACATCCTTCCTAGCTGAGCAGCCACGCATGCAACTGGCGCTGTTCAGCTCATTGACACGTAACCCGATTGCCTCTGAGGTTCATGATGTATACAAGAAGAAGAGGTTTGATTACTCGAGGACCTTTGATCATGACTTCACCCTGGATGTGCCGGCCAAGACGCGCCGCAATGGCACCCACTACTTGCACGTAGTCGTCGCCTTGGAGGGTGAGCCGCTAGATTGGCGAACTATGCGACGCGACGGACCCACAGTGATGCACACGCTTAGCTTGTGCGAGTACATGGTGCCTCGCGCCGAAGCCTTTAATCTGCTGGGCGATGCCGAGCAGCAATCCAAGGCAAAGACTGTCGAAGCCAATGAAGTTAAAGCCACCAAGATGGGTCGTCCCAGCACACATATACGCTCCAATGTGTATGTAACGCTGCTCACGGATCTCTTCTCCGTCTCCCAGTCTGATGTGCCGCCCGAGATGGCCCAATTGATACGTGTGAATCGCATGCAGCAGATTCTACCAATACTGCAAACGGACTCGTTCAACACCCGCCTCAAGGATCTTGTACCCGTAACAAGCAACACCACCGAATTCACCTTCAGCTTCCACTACAAGCCTGTGGGCGTAGGCAAGCTACGTCTCATGCTGCTCATGGAACACGCGACTCAAGCACTCCTCACCATTGGCTTTGCTACCAAAGACATTGACGAAGTAAAGGGCATATTCTCCGATACAAATGTCTATCTACTCTGTGGCACAATTCTCGTCTCCAGCTTGCATGTGAGTAGCTCATTCTTTGTAGACTATGATCCATCAACTTATGATCTTTAAATCCCTAACAGATGCTCTTCGACTTTCTGAGCTTCAAGAATGATGTATCCTTCTGGCGCAAGAAGCAATCCTATGAGGGATTGTCCACGCGTACAACTCTCTGGCGCGCCTTCTCCCAGTTTGTCATCTTCCTGTATTTGCTGGACGAGGAGACATCATATTTGGTCCTGGTGCCTGTGGGCCTGGGCACGTTAATTGAGTTCTGGAAATGCAAGAAGATACTACGCATTGAGCTGAGCTTCAAAAGCTTCATCAACCGCAAACTGGACGAAGTCGATCAACGAAATGGCAACAAGAGCACCACCCAAGAGCCTGGCCAGCTGGCCGAGAAACAAACCCAGCAATTCGATCGGGAGGGCATGCGGTATCTCAGCTACCTGCTGTATCCCTTGTGTATTTGCGGCGCCGTCTACTCGCTGTTGTATCAGCCGCATCGCTCCTGGTACTCCTGGACACTTAACTCCCTGGTCAATGGCGTCTATGCGTTTGGATTCCTCTTCATGCTGCCCCAACTATTTGTCAATTACAAGCTTAAGTCTGTGGCCGCCTTGCCCTGGCGCGCCTTCATGTACAAGGCATTCAATACGTTCATCGACGACTTCTTCGCCTTCATCATCACCATGCCGACAGCCCATCGTGTGGCCTGCCTACGGGACGACATCGTGTTCCTCATCTATCTATACCAGCGCTGGCTATATCCCGTCGATAAGACCCGTGTCGATACGGGTGCCGCCATTAACGAGGCGCCAGAGGCTGCCAAGACGCGAAAGAAGCGCAACTAAACAGGAGCAGGGGGCCATCCGTCGTATGGCACATTCCCGTATACCTAGATGCACATTCCGTCGATTTTTTTTAGCAATTAGTCTCATGCATTGGCTGTAATTTTTTTATTTCCCACTTAACATTTTTTGTAGCAAATGCAAACGACTCCCCGCAACATCTGCGCTCCACTGTTCTTATCTTAGTTCCAAGGATTCCAGCGTGGCAAAACGGATATGTCCATACGATGGACTCCGCTTGAAATACTTAACAATAATTATAATCAAAACCATAAAAACGATTTAGAATTTAAGATCAAAACATAACCACTTCCTGGAATCTGCATTGTAGTTCCTAAACCCGATCCCTAGAGTATCCTTTTACTTTTCTGACTCTAACTCCCTGACCCTAAAGGTCAAAGTTCAATGTAATATCATCATAGAAATCAATATACCTAATTTATTAGGTTTCTCCATAGCTTTTAAGATAACATCGATACTTTTGATCGATCCTAAGGAATTTCCTAACATTTTATACCCGAGTCATTACTAATAGATACTTAGGGGTAAGTTTATGTAACAAGCTTTGAAAATGTTATCCTTAAAAGGATAACTTATGATAAGGATCAACCACCAAGTCCCCTTTAAGTTTTACCCTTCCGTTCCACCCGCAAATCGCGAAAAAACTATATGCAAAAACTTTTTAAAGATATATCCTAAAACTTTTGAGATATCATATTGACTGGATATAAGGATAACTTAAGTTATTCAAGAAATCAGTATATAGAACAGACGGGACATTGCTCCTGCTGAATTGAATGTTGTTTCCGTAGACAATGTATTAAATGTGTACTTGAGATCAGACTAAAGGGTGTATAAAAGTCGATCAGACTCGACCAGCGCGTTCGTATTATATAGAGACCGGTCATAGTTACTATCAACTAATATAACTGCCATTTATAGCAGATGCTACTATGATCTTTGAATGAAATATCAGAGCACTTACCTGATATATAGAAGCGCCACCCGATTTCACTAGAGAATAGATATATATAACTCATAACCATAATTAATTTTGTATGTGTTTCACAATAAAAAAAAAGACTTTACACTCTTAACACTTGGGATTTGTCTGGTATCTGATCCTAGAACTACTCCAACCTGCATGCACCTCCAATGTGTGTTCTTACTCGTTCCACTTTATCTTATCCATCCTTTTGTGTGCGTGTGTGTGTCTATTTGTTTGTTGTTTTATTTAGCAGCTGGAGCCTGGTTTTGTTTTTCTTTTTGTTGACAAACAAGTTATATAATTATGTATATATATATGTATATAATATAGCATGAGAGCTTAGACTAAACTGCCGAAGGAAAGAGTTTCGCCATGCGCACGGATTGATACGGTATGACGGTACGAGTAAAAGGGTTTTTTTCAGAATGCAATTGGATTTAGTTATTGCGTATGCCCAGCGCTTGCTCCAGCTCTGCGCGCTTTTGGTTAACCTTTGTGAAGAAGTAGCGCGAAACGGCCTCATGCGTCCATGGTTGATAGTAGAACTCGGCTCGTCGTTCCTCCTCTGGATTGCCAACCACATCGGTCATCAACTGCAGAAGAAAAAGGGAAATATAGTAAAGGATACTCTTAGGAACTGTTTTTGTATACTCACTTTGAGATCCCGCGTCTGGCTTATGATCCAGCGGTGTATAAACATTTGTGGATCCTTGGCAAAACTGAGAAAGAATTCGCGATTTGTCTTCATTTGATTAATGGTATCGACGGTCTCATGTATCTTTGTGTCGAGACCTTGTATCTCCTGCTGGCTAGCCGTGCTCATCAGAAAGCTGTTCATTTGGCTCTTGAGCGTGTCATCCACCTCGACATCAATGTCATAACAGGCGGTCTGTTTGTTTTCAGCGCCGCTTTCAATAAAGTGATTGATCACAATTGGATCTGGGGGATGCAGCAGTGGATTTAGCCGTTGCGGTATCTCGGCAAACTTCATGCGTTGACAGCTAAATATCTGCTCCAAATACTTGTCACAATTAATGTACTCCCGCTCATGGGCATCCTGCAGCTTGTGCGTCTTTATATACTGCCACAGCGCGGAGATAATCACCGGCCTTGTCTGTGTGTGCACGCCCAATAATCTAGCTAGGCGCGGATCCAGCTTAAACTGGAGCGGCTGGTAGTCCAGCAGCAACAGGATAGTGCAGCGCACATTGCGATCCCCGGGACGCTTCACTTGAAAACCGTCCGTTTCTTGTGTAGTGTGTGTGCGATGCCATTCCACCAGATGATTATCTGGTCCATACAGCTCTTTGTCCAGCTCAATCACCAGGGATTTAAAGAACGATGAAAACTTGCGCTTAATCTTTGTGTTCGGATCCCCTTTGCCATCCTCTAGCAAGCGACCCTCAACGCGTAGTTCCCACGAAGCAACAGCTCCCTCATCGCCATCATTTGTGGGCTCCTTGCTCGGATAGAATGTATTCGAAATGAAGATGCGTAATTTGCGCTTTTGTTTCATGGGCCGTTTGAGAGCCTCTTGTATATCCAAGCGCTTGCGCATTATGGTCGCGTCCAGTTTACGCTCAAATGTTAGCAAATCCATGTATGCCTGCGATTCCGGTACCAGATCCCGCACTTTTTGTGGTAATATTTTGTCTGCCAACTTCTTCTTCTTTTTGGAGCCCGCAAACTCACCCTTATTTGGGCCACTGTTTAAGCCACGCGACTCTGCTGAGCGTTTGCTGCCACCACCACCACCCGAACCACTGCCCCGCAGTCCTGTCTGAAAAGTGGGCTGTGAGGCGCGCTGTAGTAACGAGGGGCCAGGGCCAACGGGCGTAGGCGCACTGCCAGGCACAGGCTGTGCTGTGTTCGGGTGCATAGGAAAACCGCGTGGCTAAAATAAAATGTTCTTAGCGTTATTTTTTTGCAATTTTCAGACTATTTATAATAAAAAAAAACTTACCGGAAAGGTTGTACCGGTGCCGGGCTGATAGGGACGCATACCGGGAGCCTGTGGTGGGGGCTGATACCGTGATTGCACCGGCGCTTGGCCTGGTGCAAACCGTTGCGACATAGTCACTTCCGTATGAGTTATTTGGCCCTGCAGTTTGCTGCCTTTTTCGCGAAAATTACAATTTTTTATTACAACAACGCTGCGTCACACAAAAAAACTCTTTGTAAAATGGCGTCGTACTTAGGGTTGTAACAAACACAACCTGCTATCGATATATCTAACAAAATCATGTAAGAATCGATATTCGCATAAATCACCTTCACCGCCCTTACGATGTTTTTTATATCGATTACTGTGTATTTTCTGTCACGAGCTCATACAAGCGCATTGACCGTGACTGACAATTATCAACACGCACGAACACAAACTGCTATCGATATACCTAACGTCGCATAAATTACCTTACGATGTTTTAGTATTTCATATCGATTAGTATGTATTTTCTGTCACGAGTTCATACGGGCACACTGACCGTGACAGACAGTAATCAGCAGGCAGGAATTTATTCTGGTGTAATATTACTAATTTTGCATTTGTGAATAAAAGTTACAAGTGTAAAAGCTAATCCAATGGATGAGGAATGGTGGCTCACCAATTTGCGTCAGCTGGAGTCCAAGGATAAGCGCCTGGAGACGCTCAGCGATATGAACACTAATATCAACAAACAAGCGGCATTACCGCGCCATATTCTTGAGTCTGTATTGCGCACGCCGGCTTTGTACGAATGCGCAGTGGTTGAGGACACTGCAAAGGAACCTTTAGTGAACCTGACCACTGATTTTATGCGCAGCTGCCTGGAGCAGCTCAAGATGGACACTAGTGATGCCCAGCTGCCACAGCTGCTCGGTCAAGCGCTGAAACATGCGAATCCTGCACTGCGTGCACTAGTGTTCAACAGTTTGCTTAAGGAGGTGCATCACCAGGCCAACGACAGCAACATGCAGCCGCTGCCTAGCAAGGAGTTACTGCTGTACGTGTTGGACGAATTGCAGCAGCCGGAGACACTGTCGAGTACCGCTGCCATCAGCATATTAACTATTGTGCTCGCGCAGTGGCTAACTGATGCTAGCGTACAATCGAAACTAGTGCAACTGCTGCAGCAGAACGATATCGTACGCTGTCGAGCCTACGAGCTGGGCGTGATGGTGGCCAAGCGCAGTGCATCTGCTTTAACATCTGTTGAGTTCATACTTGATGCAGCTCTCAGTGAGCTCGACAACGATGATGTGCTGTTACAGGCGAGTGTGATGGAAATACTTGTGCCACTGGCGGAACAGAATCACGGTCTCTGTTACATGGAGCGCCGACGTGTCTTTGATATAATCAGCAGCCGCGTGGAGCGCATCGACGAGAACCCACTGAATAGTTTACTCATACCGAGCATCATGAAATTCTTTGGCAAAATTGCAGCCGTACAGCCACAGAAGATTATCGTCGGCTATCCACATATGTTGGCCAGTCTCTTCGGCATGCTGCAATCGGGTGATGAGACAATGCTCCCAACCGCCATGGACACATTGGCTAATCTGGCAAGCAGCGTGCAAGGCAAAACGCTGCTCCATGTACAATTTCAGCCAGCCATGGAGCATCTTCTACGTAAATACTCTGAGTACACCAAAACCCTTTCGCCGCCACTCAAAATTCGTATGCTTAACTCGCTGGACATCATCTACACCATGGATACGCCACCCAATAATGAGCTCAGGTAAGTGTACTTCACTCGGATTACTCTTAATCTGTCCAGGATTCATCAATCTTTCGTTTGTTTTTATAGCTCAATTTTAAGCAACTGGTATGAGTGCTTCGCTGGTGGGCAGCACATCAATCAGATCATGGAGCTACTGAATACACCGTTTACCGATCTCCAGATGGCTTCACTGGGTTTGCTCAAGACCCTGTGCAAGTACGTCTGGGGTGTTAAGGCTGTCCAACGCACAGCCGGTGCCATTGAGTATCTGCTATCGCGCAAGCGAGATCTCCATAAGGAAGTGAAATATCTAAAGTGGCAGATTATGGAGGTGCTGGCCGTGAGTAGCGAGTTCACGCCCACCGAAACTGTGCGTTTTAACACCTATGTGAATGAGGGACCATATCATGTGCAAAGTGATGTGAACATAGCCACCGAGTCGCATGGTAATTAGTGTTGCCTTCAGCTGAGGCAAAGACCAAACACAAACACATACAAACACTCTTATTGTAAACTAGAAACGAAGTTAAATGCATATGAAACTGTGTTTTGCAGTCCACGAATTGAAAGGTAATGCACTTTTGATACAATTATAATACCAGTTAATGCAGTTAATAATAACTTTTGAGGTTAGACTAGGCTCCCTATGTGCTTAATCCCGTTACAAATCGAGTGTGTAACCCAGTCGATGCATTAAATAAATGCAATTTGTTGCAGTTGCAAACTGCGCCGAAATTCCAAATATATTTATTTACATACGAATCTCTATTTATAGAATTATAATAAAATTAACTATTAGATCACATTTAAATCAACTGCCGCAGTCCACACACAAACACACACACAAACGCACACACACATCAGTCTCAGATGTCCCTTATAGGTAGCTCATGTGCCTATGAGACATACGCTTGCGTCCAGATCCACCAAGACCTCCACCCAAATGTGCCAAGCTGACACTCAAGCCGGATTCGTAGGCGGTTTGCGTCTGCGAACGCGTCTCATTGTTGCCCAGGGAGCAGCTGGGCAGCGTGTGACAGTAGCGACGCATCTGCTGCTTGAAGGCTGCCGTCGTCAGTGTATAGAGCACAGGATTCAGGGCCGAGTTGACGGGCAGCACCAGCACTGCCAGCCAGGCATACAGATTCGGCGAGATGACACAACCTAGAAGAGTACAGCATGCGTTTTGCATGAGAAAGACAAGGACAGAGCTATGCAATTCGTACCTGACAAGGCGGCCACCTTCACGACGATAATGGGCAGCCAGCAGGCGCAGTCAGTGGTCACAATGATGGCGAAACTGTTAAGAAAGGGGAATCTCATGATTATGTGGCAACTTGGTTGGAAGAGACTCACCGTGTGGCCACCACATTCTCGCGTCCGCTGTGTGTGCTACGCATGCCACCGCCAGAGTCGCGTATTGCCTGCAACATGCGCACGTACGAGAAGAGTATGAAAATCAGCGAGAAGGTATTGATGCAGATGAACAGCAGCGCCGAGTACTCCCAGCCCTGTAAAGGTAATGAAAGTTTACTCCATTTCTCAGTGATTCCTAGCAGACTCACCTTGGCGTAAGGATCGTGAATGTGCAGTGAAAGGCAAACGCCGTTGTTGCCATAGAAGTAAGCGCCGAAGTATTCATTGGGCATCAGCGGTGCCGCTGCCAATGCAAAGCTCAGGCCCCACACCAGCAGCAGACGTAATACAATTCTGGAAGGAAGAAACATGTATATATATAAATAATATATATATATATATATATATAACAGTTAATGTGAGCTATAAGTGCGAAAAGTATTTAAGTACGTGTTCCACATATACTTATGCTTTTTGTTAGGTCTTTTTCAGCAGGAATTATGGGTATAGTCTATGTATGTACCTATGTGCCTATATCTGTCCCATGTCCTTATAGAGGCATAGTTCCTAACTAATCTGTGGCAGTATTTGACTACTTTCCACATTCTGATTACCTTTTTATATCCCACACCCATTCTCAAAGTCTGTCACATATAGAAGAAGCTATATATGTACATCTCTATATAGAGAATATATATTCTTGATACATTTCAATAGCCTTAACGATTAAGCTTTGTATTTTTCATCTTGTTTCTCAGACTGTTTCTTAGCTTTGAGTATAGATATCAAATTTGATGTATACATTCTAGGATAAGTTGAGCCTTGTTTTGATAGCTTTGTTATTTATTATCTATCAATATGACCTATAAACTTTCTATATACTCTCTATACGCCAATCTATATGCTGATATAGAGAAACAGCTCTAGAGGCCCAATATTCTTATACAAGTATATGTATAGAACATAGATTTCCCCTATTGTCAGAAGATTCAATCAATCTTTCAATACTTCAGAGGGTTTTGCTTTTAAGTTCCAGTTCTTTACTATATTTCTTAATCCTTTTTATATATACTATAATATCCCTGATTATCATTATACCTACTATATAAGTATATTGAACTCACCAAGATGTGGATATATCTTACCAACTTTGGGCAGTTTCTAGAAGATGCAGAAAGCGGCTTCCAAGTGTCAGGTTTTAAACATATTCTTTGAGCTTTTACTTCCCCTTTTACCATCATACTTATATATTAGAACATATATACAAATATGTAGAAAATGCTTTAGTTTTCCTTAAATTTCATTGCAGTATTTCCATTCTCTTCAATCTGTATCCTTATATATATTATATATTCTTCTAATCAAGCCCTTAACTTTATTATCACTTTATCAACTTCAGTCTAGTGCCTTTTGCCTATAAAGACGCAGCAATCCTTAAAAGGAATCTGCTTTTTCTCCCAGGTATATGAAATTAGACGTAGCTAAGCGGCGCATAGTAAAAGGCGTATCCTAACCAGTTCTAGATTCTTTTGAATCTTGGAACATTTTGTACCTAATATTCTATAATGGAATCTACTTAATGTTTATATTTACGATATTCACCTAAGTTTTTCGGTATCGCGAGGTTTTAGTGGCCGCGTGACAGACATCAGACGATCCCAGGTGACCAGTGTGAGCAGCAGAGTCGAGGACTGGCAGCTGAAGGTGCTAAGGAAGCCTGCAAGCAGAAAGGATTAAAGGATGCACGAAATGGGTTTACATGAAGTACAAACCTGCGAAGGCACAGACACTGCTGTGTCGCCAGAGCTCCTCGTGGCGGATGTACTGGCCGCGGTAGTTGATATCCGCACAGGCGATGAGCGTCAGGTAGATGCCCATGAGGAAGTCGCTGGCTGCCAGGTGTCGCAGATAGAGCGAGTGCTCCACGTTGCTGCGCGACTTGTAAAAGTAGCGTCCCAGCAGGACGAGCAGGTTGCCCACCACCGCAATGGAAGCCATAACCCAAACGCTGAGAAAGAATTAGAGAAAACAAAAAGGATAGGAGTTATCTTTAGAGTGAGATAGAGAGTGGTGTGGGAAAGAGGCAGCAATAGCCGGGAAGCATTGTCTATGCACGCAGAATATCAATTGCCATAAATTTGGGCAATTAAAGCAAATTTAAGTTCCTGCCCCTCGTTGGCTGCCACCCACCGCCAATGGCCAATTAGATGCAAACAAAGGCAACGCCAGCAGGCGGATCCTTTGTCCTCTGCGTGTTTCGTGTGTGTATAAGTGTGTGTGCTGTGTGTGTGCTGTGTGTGTGTTGTGTTCACAATTGTCAATTGCCTTGGTGCTCATTATTGTTGTTGTTGAAATTATGATTTGGTTGCCAGCACACGGCACCTACCGAACGCAGTTAGCGTCCACACATCCTTTGCTGCTGCTGCTGTGGCACTCTACTTATTATGATTGCCACTGTCCTGCAAATAGTATGCCTCTGTGCATGTGTGTGTGTGTGTATGTGTGTGTCTGTCTATAAGTGGATGTTCGGCTGTATATATAGAAGGCAGTTAGCGAAAGAACTGTAATTTATATCAACTTCGAGTGTCCTGCAATCTATTAATTTGCTTTACGAGCATTTCCTATTACTTATAAAAGTAAATATCAACACACTCACACACACACACACACATATGCACACACACGGTAGGTGCCTAAGCACTAGGATAAATTGATACTAACCCAAAGCGGCGCCTAAACTTAAGTTAATATTTGTTGAGTAAAAAACGAAGCACAAATAAACCCAAATGACAAAATGTCTTAGCGGGAGAACTTTCAGCCTAAACTGATCTATAAATAATATTATTTATTATATATATGTATACATATGTGTCGATCTTTCTGCGTCTTCGACAAACTATGCAACAAACGTTGAATCCGTTTTAATAAATTTTTCATTTTGAATAACCTCCAGGTAAATGTTTTGTTCCATTATTTTTTTTTCAATTTTATCATGTTGAGTACTTTCAGTTGACTCTAAATAAATACATATATATTTATATACAGCCATGTTCATATAAATAGCACAAAAAAATGTTCATTTTTTGAATCCTTTTACTTAAAAAACTATTTTTGAAAACAAGTTTTGCTTATCATCAGCGTAAAGTATAAACAAATTAATTGATAAAGAAAAGTGTAAAAACGTTTCGAAACAAAAGAGAAAGAAATTCAAAAATGAAAAATTACCAAAAAAATGTGTGTTCACATAAATAGTAGCAGACTTTTTTGTGTGATCTTAAATATATTCATTAATATAATTTATAGAAAATAAAAATTGTTTGTGGAACACATTGCTCGGTTGAAGAATGGAAGATTATATTCACATATATAAAATATCTAAAATATATATTCACATATCTGGAAAAATAGTGGCTGAAGTTGCCGAAATAAAAAAATGGTCCAGAAAATGGTAAATAATACACTTAATTTAATTAATTTAAACCCAACCTATGTGACTGACAAAAAAAACCGAATATACATATACACGAGGGGTATTCAAAAAGTAAGTTTCCCTAGTCTAGCGTTTCACTCAGACGCCACCTAGCGGACTCTAGCCGAACATAGTTCCAGCGTAGGCTCTACCGAAAACAACGGAATCAGTTTTGGGGACCAAGAATACTGTTTGCAGTAATACGAGCTCGAAAATCATGGAGTTACCAGTGTGAACTACGTTCGGTTATTCGTTTTTTAACTGCGGAAGGGTTAAACGGTAATGGGATTCACAGTGAATTGGTGTCTATTTATGGTGAAGACTGTCTGAGTGTCCAAATGGTGCGAAGTGCACGATGAGCAGCGTGCTGGACGCCCAAAAAGCGTCATTACGGACGATGCGATTGCAGCGGTTGAAAAAACTATTCAGGAGGACAGACGATTGACTTGGAAATGTTGCCTCCTGCATGTCAAATTCACCGAACTTCAGTCCGTACAATAGTGTCGGAGAAGCTTGGTTACGGTAAAGTTTGCTCAAGATGGATCCCACGCCTGATTTCCGATAATCACAAACAACAACGACTTCACGCCGCCCAAAAGTTTTTTGAAATGCTCAAAAATACTCTCCTGACCTCGCACCAAGTGACTATTTCCTCTTCCAACGTTAAAAGAAAGTTTCGTTTCAAATGACGAAATCGAACAAGTCGTCAAATTGTGGCTCAAAAAACAGGGCACGCAATTTTCTAAGGAAGGTTTACTTAAGCTTCCACACAGATACAAAGTCTTTGGCCCAAAGGTGGGCAATTTGCAGCCAGGATGTGAGTGGGCAGCTGCTGAGTATGTTGTGTCCTTAAATGTGGTGGTAGACCAAGTTAATTTGCCAATATGTTAGCCGGTGCTCAGGTTTTCTTTGGCTAACAGAATATTTAAGTTTTCTCTTATTACAGAATTTCCAACTAGGGGGCGGGAAACTGAAGCAATTACGCTTAGTAGGCGACTATTTCCTTATGCACAGTAAATTTACCGTGAAATTGGCAGAATCGTGCGAGGTTTTCTAGGAGTTTATAGTCCAAATATAATATTAAATATAATGAGGTCAAAATAGCAGTTGCAGGCCAGAAAAATTATAAATGCGAAAGGAGTTAGGGACATTAGATTGTGTCCTTATTATCATTATTAACTATTTGCTTTCATATTTTTCATACTATTTAATATATATTTATATAAATATAATATAAAATCTCGCTCAGTTAAATTTGTGTCAACTTTTTGTATAAGTTGAATGGAAAGCAAATTGTCTTAAAGCAAGCTTGAAAGCAGTTCCAAGACTTCTTTGGTTCACTTTGTATAGGGATATTTATATACAAAGTTTGGTCAAAGGAAAAGGTGAAGGTTTTGTTTCACTATTTGCTTTGATTACAAAGGCGTGGCGCATAATGAGTTCTGGCCAACAGGTCGTATGCTTAATAAGGAATACTGCAAGGAAATGATGCATTGATTGGAATTCAGGGCAAACAAATAATGGATTCTCACATCGATGCTTGTTCGTGGTTTTCTAATTGTTGGCCAAAAACAACACCGTAATCATGCCTCAACTACCGCATTCACCAGACTTGGCTCCCTGCGAATCTTTCCTATTCCCAAATTTGAACAGACCAATGAAAGGAAAACGATTTGTTACAATTGATGAGATAAAATTGGAATCGAAGGAAGAGCTGATGGACATTTCAGAAGTGCTTCGAGGATTGTAAGAAGTGCTGGCAAAAGTGCATTATATCTGCTGGAGATGTCTTGGAAGGGGACAACAAGGATATTGATGAACAAAGACAGTCGAATCGCGATAATTCGTAACAAACAGCGTTCCCTTGAAATAAATTCGCTTGTTCATAATATTTCCATACATTTTGGTGCCTTCGGTAATTCGTAATTTTTTACGCTATTCCATAATTGAAAAACCTCTTAGAAATCGTAAGTCATTTTCGGAACCTCTTATAACCTCGTTAAATCGAAACCTCGATACTTCGAAACTCTCAGCAATCCTTAAATTTGCTTCCCTTTCTTCCTTCCATTCCACCCTTGCCACTACGAATTATCGAGATTCGCCTTTAAATACTTTTCGAAAAAAGCATTTTCTTTTGAACAATGCTCGTACATATGATATATAATTATAAGAAAATGTAGATAATTATATACATAAATAGTTAATAATATACATATAAAAGATAAAGTTAGGAATTCCCTATTTAAAACGATATTTTGTGCTCTGTTAAGAGTGAAAATTATTGTGTTGTTGCGGTTTTCAGCCTGAATCCTTGAGAAACGAAATGCATGCAAAACTGAGGACAGGACCAAAAACTTGTTCATGTACCAAAAACTTGTTCAAGGACTACCTATAAAGGATTTTTAGATCTACCTTTAATATATATACTATATACCTATATACTACAAGCTATTCTAGTATGAAAGCTGAACAGCTCTTAAGATACTTTAGAAACTGTAAAGTTCTCCCACAAGCGCTTAAATTTGTACGAAAATATTCAAGGCCGCAAGGAAATTCAGTTAAAAGTAACGCAGACAAAGGAAATTCGCTTAGGCCAATGAGAGCTCTGGCAAGGGGTTTGGGGAATTGCTGGAAAAACAAGGAAAACCCGTAGAGCTCACATATGAGTATTTAATTTTTTTTTGTGAAGTTGTCAACTAAAGATAATAAAATAATGCAGAAGGCAAATTCCACGGGCCGCACAACGTGCAGGCACTCGCCGTCTTGTTGCCACACGTGTGTGTACACACCACACACACACACACACACACACATGTATACTGTGTGTGTTTGTGTTTTGATGTTTGCCTCGAAGCTTATAGGAATACGTATGCCGAAACTTATATACACATTAGACACTTGGGGCAAGGAAAAACTTGCAGCAGGAAAAAAGAGTTGGAAAGCGGCAAGGAAAAGGTACAGATACAGATACAGATAGATATATATATATATATAGTATATATACGGAAGAGAGCTCAGACAGCACGCAGAGCGTGTAAATGTAAAAAACAAACAAAAACAAACGAGTTGGAGCAACGTAATTTTCATTTTCACATGAAGATGCCATCGAAGGAAAAGCAACAGAGGGCTGAAAGTGGAGGAGAGGGGAAAGCAAACGGGGTAGAGAAGTTGGCAGTTGGCATCTCCCAGTCAGATAATCACTCAGCAGTGTTGGCTGATGACAAGTGGTTGCCGTTTTCCAAGTAAATTAAAATACCAAATAGCAAGGCGTTAGCCAAGTTTCGACTGCCTCGAGCTGCAGCTGCAGCTGCGGTTGGATTGCAGGCGCCCAAACTGGGGCGCCGAATATCGTAATATCGTAAAATCGTAACATCAAAATTTGTTATCGTTCATCATTCTCATCTAAAATCGGAATCAGTAACGTTCGTCGTTAACCGTCCCGTTTCGAGAGTTGAGCTCGAAGTAGTCTATCAGTTGGCTGTGTCAGGTGATAGGAAGTAAAGCCAAAGTAATATCATATTAAATCCGTACCCTGTCATACTCCAATCGAGAAATAGTCAAAATTTTCTAAGTTGCATAACTGTGAGCTGTCGGCATGCATTTTGAGTATCAGCGTCAGAACCAGGAGCTCAACTCAGTCGTGGACTTGGATGTGGTTGTGCGCAATCGCGGGGGTGGCGTACCATGTACTGGCCGGAATGGTTTAATAACGGATCCCCCGGCTTCTGCTCCATTGGCCAGCACAGATCATCAGCATCAGATGCGTCTCCTCGTGCTCCGAGAGCGCCTCCGACGTGCCCTTTACAACTGATTGCCAAACCGGGTGCAGCCGACGTTCGACGTTCAACCAATTGCGCCATAATCACATAAAATAGTTCCAACAGATGTTGAATGGAAATATATACAAGTAAAGACACCACAATTTACTCTTTTATCTATTCAATCCGCTCCTGGGCTGGCCCTCAGATAGCTTCCAGTTATTTTGGGCCAACAACAAAGCGAATCCTGTGCAGCCTCCTCTCAGTAGTTACTCTCTTGGTTGCTTCCTGCTTAAGTTTGAAACAATGCACAAACCTCAATTGCAATCCAATTGATTCGATGACTAGGCACTGCCAGAGTCCTTGTTATTAGGGGTAGACCGCAAAATTTAACTTCCACTCAATTTGCGGCTATCAAATTGGAGGCTGCAGGTTGAAGCATGTACTCAAAGTGAGATTGGGTACGAAATTGGATTAACTTTTGGCCAAGTTCTGTTTAAACGATGATTAAGTTTATAATCTCTGAAGTATCGAGTATCTTATATAGAATAAACTTAAAGGAATACCCCTATTAAGAGGTATTGACAGCTCGTAAAGAGGCTTCGATTTCGGGACTAAGGACTACAGAAAGGCTACTATAAAGGACCATTGCTTGCCGCAGACTTTGTCCAAAACATATTTTTTACTGACTGCCACACACTGCCACACACACACTCCCACACACACACCTTACACTCACTAGAAGATGTCCCAAAACATATGGAATAAATATAAACATAAACGTAAACATAAAAATAAAAATAAACAGAAGCTGTAAAGAAGAGATCGTAAGATGCAGTACTTGCAGTTAAGGATTAGGGATTAGGAGGGAACTTACCTGCCGCGCAGCAGCTGGTTATCGAGCAGGTGAAAGGTGCTGCTGATGCCATCGCCGCGTGGCTCACAGACGCGCACATGCAACGCGGCGCGGCACAAATGGAACCAGGAGAAGTAGCTGCAAGACATAGAGAGAGGGAGAGAGACAAAACAATAAGATGCAGCAATTACAATCAAGGGGGAAGTTATAGGTTAGGTTATTACGTACATAAAGTCCAGGTTGCTGAGGTCCTGCAGCACGGCCGGATCGAGGGTCTTAAACCGATTGCCCGTTAGAAGCAATGAGGTTAGGTTCTTCAGGCAGTCGAAGGCGTGCAAATCGAATTTCTCGATTTGGTTCTCATTCAATTGTCTGCAGGTGAGAATATTATTTACCTCTGTGTGTGTGTATAAGTGTGTGTGTGTGTGTGTGTGTGTTTGGGTGTGACAGACAATAAGTATGCAATGGCTTTCGCCCAGAGTCCAACTAAATCTCTGTCTCATTTGCACTCGCAGCTAAACTTTCATCATTAAAGTTGATGCCGAGTAGCTGCCACATCACGTGGCATCTTCTTTTCTGCCATTTGTTGCATGCAAATCATTCAGCGAACTGTTCAATATGCATTAGGCCACAGAAGCCAATAAAACTTTCTGGCCAAACACTATTCTCTCTAAGCCCCATAGAAAACTGTCCTTTTTCTCCTTTTTTTTTCGCTCACATTCCAGCCAGACGCTGCTTTTTGTCCCTTTGGTTAGCCATTATTGATAAATGAAATTCCTCAAACACACACACAGCTCCAACAGAGCTCTAACCCAGCTCCACATTCATCTCCTTTATGCTATCCTAAGTTGCTTTAGTCTGAGGCAGCTTAAGCCCAACCAAATTGAAAAACTCGCAGTTCCGATAAGCCGCGACAGATTTTTATATGCCTATCCGGCGGTTGGGTTCGGGTTTGGGTTTCGCTTTACATTGCCCAGCACAAATATATTTTAGGATACCCAGGAATAACAGGAACAAGGGACATAGGGTATGCACGACTTGAGAAAGACACTTCTTAGATTTAATTACTTGAGTAATTGGAGGGAGAAAATATATGTTAAGTCACAATGAATCCAGTAAGAGTACAGGATATCCCAAGGATTAGGCTTTAGATACATGTAACCTAAGGAATTCAGTAATTACTGAAGTAATTAAGCCTGAGGAATTGAGTAATTCAATTGCTTGAACATTTATATTTCTAGTATTCAAAATATAATCTCATATAAATGGTTAAAGCAATTCAATTACCCAAACTTCTGGGCCTAATTACTCAAGTAATTAAACACTTCAGACAAAGTATCAGCGACTGCCTATGCAATAGCTCCATCATATTAGCCATTTTCTATGATAATTCAGTTAACAAAATATACTATACAATACCAGACTTCTCATAAAATGAATTGCTCAAGTAATTTCTCTTAGAATTCTAAGGTTAACCACCAGCTGCTTGCAATTACCAAGTAATTAAGGCACTTTAATGAATCCCCATTTAAGTTATTTCTCCCCCTACCAACTACAGGGTATCTCTCTCTAGTCAGTCACAAGCGATTCGACACGCCGTTGTGCCTTTTCTTTCGGTTTTTTGTTTCTCTTTTTGAACTTACAGTCCTTGCAGATAGCTGAGGTTGCAGAAGGTTCCGTTGCGTATGTGGGACAATTGATTGCCGGCCAGAAATCTGAAAGCGAAAATGTTGCAGAATGTTTGCCATGTAAACTGTTTCCCCCTCCCCGGCTCCTTCTTCTCCCCCGCCCTCCCGTCGATACTTACAAGTGGCGCAAACGTGGAAATGGGAATGTGTTGGGCGAAATGCTGGCGATTTGATTGTGCGCCAGGGACAACGTGTGGAGGTGAGCCAATGTGCTGGGGAACATGCCGGGGTGCAGCTGCAGCAGACGATTCTTGTTCAGGTAACTTAAGAGAGGGAGAGAGGGAGAGAGGGAGAGTGATATATGGTATGCATGTCTGGGGGCTACTTACAGCACCTCCAGATTCTGCAGTTCCCCAAAAACGTTTGCCTCAAAGTCAGCTATGAGATTCCCTCGCAGATCTCTGGATGAACGGATATAGTATGGGTCAGGACAGAGATTGAGTAGGGATTGTTAGTACTTACAGCTCCTCCAAGAGATTCAGATAGCGGAAGTCACCAGAGTTGAGGCTGTCCAGGCGATTGCGTGCCAAAATTCTGCAGGTAATTCAAAACTTGCCGCATTAGTCGTAATGTCATTTTAATGTTGCAACAGCAACAGCAACAGCAACAGCAGAAACAAAGAGGGGCAGATAAACAAATAGACAGAGAAGCTATCAGCATTTTAATAAGCCATTAAATGCAATATGCATGCAACTGTCCAGCAGCAAGCAGTAAGCTGCCACCTGCCACCCGCTCCTTGCAACATTGCTGTGCAACGAATCGTATACCAAATGTCAACAGGCCTGCTCGAAAGTTAAAAGCCAACAGCAGCTGTTGCCCCCCCTCCTTCCCCTTCTCGTTGCATATCTTTGTCCTGGCACTGTGCTCCTTTTGGCCAAGTCCACAGCCACCGCTCGTCCTTTGGCCGCAAAGTGTAACTGAGTTGTTTATGTGTTTTTGTGCCGGCATTTTTGTTTTGTTTTCTGTTTTTAGTTTTCAGTTTTTAGTTTTTGTTGTCGCCGTCTGCTGTTGCTGTTGTCTTTCTTGCAACCGGAACAACATGCAACACTACCCCGCATTGCACACAAAAGTTTTACTTTCGCCTGCGTGTGCTAATATTTTTATTATACGCTGTCTCAGTCAATTGAGCTGCAACCTAAGCCCTGACCCCCAACTCCCACACTCCTAACCCTAAGCCTAACAGTAACCTCCGACCTCAAGCAGAACCGCAGCCGAGGCCAAACAATGGACCAGTTTATGGCCCCACTGGCATGCGTTGCGTATACGCAACAAAAGCAGAACAGACACACTCACACACACATTGCCATGATTATCATCATACACACACACAAGCACACACACTGACACACACCCACACGCTGATACAATCTACAATTGAGTATGCACATAACTGTCTCTCCTCCTGTGCGGAATGTGTGTCCCTTTTGTGTGTGTGTGAGTGTGTGTGTGTGTGTGCGCATTCCATATCTATGAACATATATCTATAGTTATTGGCAATTACAAAATATTTCGGGCTTGACCAGATAAACAGCTCTGGGAAGTGCTTTTTTCTTTCCTGACGTCTGCCCAAAAACAACTCTTGACAACTCTGTTTGGGTCCAGCCTAAAGTACAGTTGTGCCCAAAATGTTCGCTTGTACTATACAAAAATGAATTGCTACAATTTGTAGCAGTTAACTGATATACCATTATTTTAAATCGATTCACGTTTAATGCTTTTTATGAACAGCAGAAAATGCAATTTTGGATTTAAAATGGAAAATTTTCGATTAACTGTGGAAAAGTTAAAAAAATTATTAACGTTTCTATGGGTTTTTTATTCAATAGGATACTATAATTGATCTAAGAGATTTAAAGAGCTGGATATAGCATATTTGATACAAATGTACAGTGAAACCTCTCTTGGGTGGACACTCAATGTCAGTCAAGTTCTTTCCTCCGCAAGAGGACATAATTTGTATATAAAATAAAGAGGGATCCAAGGAACATCGTATAAAACAGAGTTAATAGATTATATGATGTATGATATGATGTATGGTATGATGTATGATATGATGTATAATATGATGTATGATATGATGTATGATATAATGTATAATATGATGTATGATATAATGTATGATATGATGTATGATATGATGTATGATATGATGTATAATATGATGTATAATATGATGTATGATATGATGTATGATATGATGTATGATATGATGTATGATATGATGTATTATATGATGTATGATATGTGTATGATATGATGTATAAAATGATGTATGATATGATGTATAATATGATGTATAATATGATGTATGATATGATGTATGATATGATGTATGATATGATGTATGATATGATGTATGATATGATGTATGATATGATGTATAATATGATGTATACTATGATGATATATTATACATCACTTGAGGTAGCCTAAGGTTAGTTTCCAGCGACCTTCTTCGTATAAGACCAAACGTATATCAAGTCTTATTTTGGGATAAATAATCTGAATATTTCGTTCAATGAAATTCTAGTTCCGCGAATTTTCTCCAATTAATGCTGGCCAAGTTAACTAGCTAAGTAGCCTGACTGGCAGGAATTTCCCAATTTTCCTAATAGACAAAAGTCCTGGCTAAGGCTTTGCGTGCCTGTAAGTAGAAAAACCTATTTAAAACTTTAACTTTAGTTAATTTCAATTGTACGAGAACTTTCAACATAATTTGAACAGCTTCTGGGAATTTATTCAGTACATTCATTTCCCAGCTTTTCCTGGGAAAATAATGTATTTTCGTTATATGTAGCTAATCGCATTTAAGTCTGTTTTATTTTATATTCTCTGAATGTGAAAATGTTTGTTATTTTTTAACGAAAATATATTTTCAACTATTTATTTTTATTTATTTTATGGCAACATTTTCTATGTAAATAATCCCCTTTGAATATATATTTTTGTTATGTTTCCGATTCGAAGAGCTTATTTCAAATACTCAATTTTAATTGTGTCGCCAAAACATTTGAATTTATTCAAACAGTTAAATCCAAGCTAATTATTTATGAATAGTTAATAAACAGTTGGGAAATGGCAACTGGTCTCGTTTTGTTCAAATCCAATTCCGAAGCCAATAAATAAGCGAAACCGTTAATAGCTGAACAGCTAATAACAGTAAATAACGGCACATTAAGAGCATTTACACCTGACTGTTACACGCGGCGTATGCGTAACGTCGCCGCGCCTAAAGATAGGCAACGTTTTTGTAACGCCCTCAGCCTGTTTATCTATTTCCACGTTAATGGATCTATTAGTAGAGCTTTTCTGATGAAATTGCCCACAGCTGCCGCTTTTCTTTATAGCGCTCTGAATTAGATAATTATCTAAATGTAAATTGAAGCAATCTGGCGAACATTTTGTTGTTGATTCAAACTGTTTTTCTCAGAGATCTTAGTTCAACCTGTTTTTATTGTGTCTTATATGGCAGCTGGCAAAGCTGTAGGCCTATCGACTATTTGTGGGTATACCTATAACACTCTTATACTCTATCTTATAGTCCATCTCTTCCCAGTCTGCTGGCGCCTCACACGTTTAAGCAGAAAAACGAAACTAAAAAGATATGACGAACTAAATCAAGCAGCTGCTTAGAGCTTAAAGCCATTGAAGCCACCTTGGAGCAGCTCATTGGAAACCTTTAAGCTCTCTCCACAGGTAAAACTGGTATACCTAAGTGCAGCTGTACTCAAAGATGCCTCTGCACATTCGACTGACCTTTGAAGTAATAGAAATGCTCAACGATTCCATACCTACATTCCCTGTAAACAACTCTCAACTATGAATCCTCGTTCGATTTAGGTAACGATTATAATACCATATCCTACAGTTATCAAGGAAGAATCTCTCGCGTATTATAGTCCTGAACAAACGTAAGAGTATTTACGCTAGAAGACAGGAAAAACTGTCTTCCGTCTTCTGTTTCCGCCTCGATTTACGAGGTGCAGAAATGATTAAAAATCAACAGAAATGTCGTATTAAGTGTGACCAGATGCAGTTAAGCGTATATACAGTGTGAACAGCTTTATTATAGTATCAAAAAGTAATACTTACAGAATCCTTAATTGATTGCCCGGTGCAAAGAAATACTCTGGTAAACGGGATAATTCATTGTCGTCCATATAACTGAAAGAGGAAAAAAGACGGAAAAAAAAGTGAAAAAACAACAGAAAAACACGCGTAAAAATTGTTTCGTGACCAGAAGCGAAGGCCCATTTCCACTGGACCCTCCAGCAGCAGCCACAAATGAATTAAGTGCACATAAATAATATAGCTTAATTATGAGTTATAACTCCACCTCACCATCATTCACTTCAGCCCATCGCAGCCCAGCCCCATTTACTTACAGTGTCTTTAACGGAATGGCAGCCAGTCTATCGAATGCATGGGAGGCAATCTCACGGATTGCGCAAAGCTTCAGCACACTATAGAAAGATACAGATAAAAATAAAGATACAAACTCAATTACAGATGCAGATACACTCTGAAAATACGGATACAAACAATGCTTGTAACCTAATAAGTCTTAAATTCAATTGTCAACTTTGCCACAATGAGATTTCAGCTCAAAAGTTTATTTTAAGAATATTTTTACATTTTTTCTCCCACCGCAACATGCTGTCACTTCACTTGGGGCATATGAGTGGATGTTGCATGCAACATAACACAAATTTGTATAAAATGATAAAGAAAAGTTATGAACTTCTGATTTTATGAAGTGGAAAAAAACTCTGTGTACAAACTTTAGTCTAAAGAGTAGCCTCTAAATTAGGCTTTAACTTATACGAGATGGGAATGAATAGAGGAATAGATTCATTCAAAGCAACACCAAGGCGTAACGCTATTTGACGTTACATCGTTTGGATCCGAAAGCAAGGCAAAGCTTATATTACAGGGTATCACATCTTCGCAGTCCCTTTGCTTTAAAAGAGCTTTGGCTCATGTTTTTCTCACTGAACTCCCACAATATTATGTTATAGATAGATTCATTTAAAGCAACACCAAGGCGTAACGTTTTTTGACGTTACATCGTATATAACCAACTTTTACTTTAACTATCCAAAAGCAAAGATAGCTAATATTACAAGGTATCAGCTCGTCGCAGCATCTTCGCTCTGGCTGATGTTTTTCTGCCTGAACTCCCACAATATGCTGTGATAGAAAAGGCTCTAACTGGTGGCTTATATGAGATGAGAATAGATTGAGGGATTCATCTATTCAAAGCAACGGTAAAGCGTAACGCTTTTTGACGTTTCATGGAATATAACCAGAATTCGCTTTAACTATCCGAAAACTAGATATAACTTATATTGCAGAGCATTAACAAGTCGCAGCATCTTCGCTTTGGCTCATGTTTTTCTGACTTTTCTGGCTGAACTCCCACAATATTGTGTGATAGAAGAGGCTCTAACTGGTGGTTTATATGAGATGGGAATAGATTGAGGGATAGATCTATTCAAAGCAACGGTAAAGCGTAACGCTTTTTGACGTTTCATGGAATATAACCAGAATTCGCTTTAACTATCCGAAAACTAGATATAACTTATATTGCAGAGCATTAACAAGTCGCAGCATCTTCGCTTTGGCTCATGTTTTTCTGACTTTTCTGGCTGAACTCCCACAATATTGTGTGATAGAAGAGGCTCTAACTGGTCGTTTATATGAGATGGGAATAGATTGAGGGATAGATTTATTCAAAGCAACACCAAGGCGTAACGCTATTTGACGTTACATCGTATATAACCAGCCTTCGCTTTGACTATCCGAAAGCAAGATATAACTTATATTACAGAGTATTAACAAGTCGCAGCATCTTCGCTTTGGCTCATGTTTTTCTGACTTTTCTGGCTGAGCTCCCACAATATTGTGTGCTAGCCCCGCGGTCAATTTAATTTCCACGCATGTCGACAGCCTACGCAGCTGGCAGATCGCAGTGGTCCGGGACAATGCGAGTCATCTTTGTGTCTCTCTGAATCTCGTATATAATTAGGACAGAGCAAAAATTTGTCAATTTTCAACATTGTGACACGTAAACAAGCAGATGACAACGTGTGCGCCAGATAGAGAAGATGGGAAAAGCAGTGGAAAGTGGTCAGCGTGAAAATACTTGAACTGAGAGTGAGTGTCGCATGTGTGGCCAAGCTGTCCCATGATGGATTTCCAAGTGCTTAGGCTTAAGCAAAATGGCCAATAGGCAATATGTGGGCAGCAACAGAGCAGTCGACCGAGCACAGGACATTAACTACAAAGTCTGGCCAATAAATCAACTACGGCAAATATACACAGCGAGAATCGAGGAATCGAAAATTAAATATATTCTTTAAGAGCCGCAAAGTTTGCTTAAAGAAACTTGGCAACTTTCAAGCTTATGTGGCTGGGAATCACATTTCCGCTCTAAGTAGAAACCAAATATGATGCTTTGGCTACATTTTGTGTTTGTTTTTTGGTGAAATTCTCTATTCTCTCAGTGCTAAGGAACCCACTCGCATTGTGTGTTGTATGTTAAAACTCTTTTACGGCTTTCGTCTGGCATTATACCCGTAGAGTGTCCTTTAACACAGTGGCACATAAACTGCAACCGGCTGTAAAACACGATACGAGCTGTCTGCTGGCTGCCACACAACATGCCCCACACTCTCCGAACAGACCCCCTCTCAAACTTGTGTGTGTAATTTGTATGTGCGTCAGCGTGTGGCTGCCTAAAGGACACAGCACGACGCTAAACATCTAGCGCCTTTTAGCTTAAAATTTTCCCAAAATTGGAGCGCTCTCACAGCGCTTGAATTTCGATTTTGCGATTTTTAATGAAGCTAAAAGCAAAAACTTTCGATTCCACAGAGTTTTATATATAGTACATATAGTGCTACTCACAGGCTCTCCACATCCGGCAGGCTTTTAAAGAAGGTTTCATTGATGACCTCAAAGTTGTTGCCTGTTAGATCCCTGCAAGTTAAAGAAATTTAAAGATATTCAATTAACAAAAGGAGTAGGGGAAATGTAATGAAATTTTGAATAAAATAAAGTATAAAATGAATGAAAATATTTTAAATATAAATATAAATAGTATAAATGGCTGAAAGCTCTCATTAGCCTTTTATGATTTCAGTTCATAAAAAGGATATAATTTAAAACAGATCTGTTATTGTAATCAATAGTTCAATCACATATCGTAAAACTTTACTGCTTCCTATTGTAGATAGCATAAACTAATTATGCTTTTATATTACTATTCTTATAACCTCAAATAAGTGAAGTCTTCATTACCATAACATAACTCTCTAATACTTATGATTAGGATTCCCGCTGAATGTAAGTGGATAATGAAATCTGTAGTCCTTCTACGAATATCGTATATAATTGCATTGTTATGAGAGCACGTAAGCATCAGAAGAAGTTGTTGTGATTTAATTTGAGATTTAATTATTTTAAGTTTATTGAGAACTACAATTGGGATGGAAATCAATTCAAGTCCCTAGAACTCTGCACTCTTTATCTACAACTATTAAATCTACTCTTTAAACATGTTTGAAATGTGGAAATAAACAGGAATTTTCTACTAAGTATATCTTCAAATTTGTCTGAAAAATGTTTCTATTCCTCTAAAATCTATTGAAAACATATTCAAGCTGAATCGTTTGAGACTATTATATACAGAAAATATCATTTAGATTCAATAAAGAAAAGGTGCATATATAAAAGATCAGCACTATATCTTGGATATATATCATGCTCTTGGTAATCCTGACATTACCCTAATACGACCTTCAGCTGACTTTCAATTGTCCCCAGATTATCACATATATCATAGTCATATTAAACCTTAAGAGCTGGTTTATCCGCTTCTATTTTACCCCAATTTCCCTTTAGTTTGTGCCCTTTGTATACTTACAGCGTTGCCAGATTGTTGCTAGGCAGATTAGGTGGCAGCACTGTGAGCTGCTGGAAACGGCAGAGAATCTCATTGCCACGACAAGGACAACTGAAGTTCTCGTTGTGCCAGGCTGAAATGTGAATCAAAGCAGATTGAGTGTTAGTCACGTACAAACGAATAATCCTATTCATACTAGGAGTATTCATAGTATTCGCTTTTATATACGAGGGGGAGCGGGTTAGCGTTCCATTTGATATTCACATTGATAATTATTGTTTGTCATTTGAGTGTTTTAATTAAGGCGCGAGTCTGGCATGCGAAAGCTTGCAAATTTACATGAGAATTGAGAATTCATATTATAATGGGAGTAGAATGGAGCGAAGGGAAAGAACATAACCTCAATGATTGTATACATCCATCCGGATGTTTGGCGCCAGTCGACACAGTCGAGAACCATTACGAGGGCGTTAATTGCTTTGACCTTGTTCATCTTTAATCGGAATACTCACAACACTCGCCAATTGGTATGTCATCCATGCCCTGGCGCCCGAACGAGTTCTTGCGGAACAAGTGATCCCAGTATTTGGCGTCCACCTCGTTCACACAGTTCCACTCATCGGACCCATCATCACAGTCGACACTCCCATCACAGTTCGCACGCTGCGGCACACACTGAGCCGTCGTATTGCAGTGGAAGTAGCCCGTCGGGCAATTGTCCCTCTCATCGGGCAGCAAGATGCCCGAATCTATATCATCCATCCCGGCAGCTTCATTTGCATTTCCATCTCCATTCCCGTTCCCGTTCCCGTTACCCAAGTTGCTGCTAAACAAGTATATCGTATGCCTCTGTGCCACGCTGGACCTTAACGCCAACTGGGATTCTTCCACGATTCTCGTAATGCTCCCCAACGACATTGTCAGCAGGGAGAGCATCACAGGCAGAGCGCATATGGTTAGACGTTCTGAAAAGAAGGGAAGGAAATTTTAAATTTGGATTCGGTTAGATGTTATCTAATATGGGTACTACCCAGTATTAACTCTGTTTTCTTTAATGAATATATAGTTATTCATCTATAAACAATCGAAATATGAAACTTGCTGCGTTTAAGATTCGTTTGAATTAAGTTTGAATATAGATTTATACTTAGAAGTGAAAGTTTCAGTTGAAGATTAAGTGAATGTTATATCAATAATATCATAAACAAAAAACCATAAAACTAGATTCATTATATTCAAAGCATCTTCTTAAACCCAAATATAATTTGTAAAACTAACCAAATTTCAGACTAGACAAAACAAAGTTTCTTTTATGAGAGCTCTTAGAGCTTTAGGGCAGAGGCATAAGACTATAGAGCTCAGCTATTATTTCAATATAACTTTTTACACTGGTCAAACATAAAAAAAGTAAATTTATTTGAGTTCAAAAAACTTTTAGTTAAACTATTTTTGGGAAGGCAATTTGGGAAATAATAATTTAAATTGAACAAAATACAGAGAACCCAGACAACATTCGCGTTCAAAAACTATTTGCCAAGGCCAGATAATTATAATAATGTGTAGTAAAATAACAAAATTATTGATTTGCCAAAATAAAATAGCCACCATAGATCAAAGCTTTATGAGCTGTGGACAGGGTATATACACAACACAACCGATATACAATAACCATAAAATATTGCCAGAATCTAGGTTAAGCATTTGGTTACAATCAAGAAAACAAAGTCAATTATTGGCGGGTTGTTGTATTTAGTCTCTTAATATGTAACAATACTTAAAGAGGTGTTAGTAGAATCAGACTATATATTAAGAGAAATGTATATTTTGGAACTACTAAGGAGATACTAGGGTAGAAAATTGAAGGGTTACAAGTATTCTGAGATAGTAAAGCAGCAGGGCTCAAGGTCGCCAGAGTGCTGGGTCACCAAGGAACTAGGGTAGTAGGGTAGATTGACATTGGAGTGCTGTGGATAGGGGTCACTAGGGTACTAGGGATATGGGACACTAGACTAATACGATAATAGATTCTTAGGTCTTAAGCTAATTGAGTTAATTTTGAATATTTTTTAATTTAATTTTGAGTCGACTACAAAGAGTCAACTAAAAGATAAAAGTTTATCAAAATTTTAAAAGTAATCTTGAAATTGAAAAAGTAAAAACTCTGGGAGTATTATTACATTTGAATTCATCCAAAATTTGTTGCAAGGATTGTGTAAAAAACTAGAACAATGAGTATAAGTGTTAAGTAAGTATCACCGAAGATGATAGAAAAGTGAAAGTTTGATTGAATGAAGAGCGTGTTCAGAAGAGAAAGCATGAAAATAAGAGTTGTAAAATATACATCCAATGTGATTTTAAAGCAAAATCAGTGGTGCATATAGGAAGATAGAAAGGGAGATAGTTCCTAGTAGATCTACAAGGAATAGAATATAAAAGAGATTCAATAAAAGGAAGTAGCTAAACTTATCTTGAAACTGGAGCACTTTGAACCTATTGAGGAATAAAGCTCATATAATGAATCGAACGAGTTGTTATAGGTGTAAAGATACAAGTACTAGTATAGTATAGATACTATAGTATAAATAGTAGTACTAGTCGTATATGAATCGTAGTTGGATCGTATCAAATCATATCGTATGCTTCTATAACTATCTCTAAAAGCTGCTCTAGAAACCTTTAACTGAGTTGAGTTAAACAGAGTTGAATTGAATGAATATCGTTAACATTGAATCAAAATATATTTTTAAAAGATACATCTGCCTGTTTAATATATATTTTCCTTCCTATAAATCTTAAATGTTGTATTGCTCTGCTCTTCGATGAGAGTGTTTTCCCCATTCGTGATACATTTTCCTCTTTAGTTGCAGTGCCAATTGCAGTTCGATTACCAGTTCTAGTTCTTTCAGCACTCGGCTCGATTAATTTATCAATTTTAACGATTGTAAATATTGTGGAGAACTTTTTACGATGCTTTCGAACAGATGCAGTGGGAGTGGGCTCATGCGGCATTCAGAATATGCGAATATCGTAGAATATGCAATAAAATTGTTTGTAATAAAAATTATGCACAGTACATTTGGGCCATGGTTCAATGGCGCGTGAAATGCTCCATGGGACACTCAGTGGATAGGTTAAATGAGTGTGTGCATCCGGGGGACACTTTCCGCATCATCGATAAGCCATCAATGCGGGTGACTTTTTGATAGCTGCCCTGACAGCTGCTCGGCCAAATGAGAATTTCAACGCTTGGTTATAAAAAAAAAACAAAAAAAAACCAAAAACAGCAAAAGGTAAACAAATAAATGTAAATCAGACAAAGGGTAATAACAACAGCAACGAAGGCAAATCGAATTAAATTGGAAAGAAAAAAATGAACAACAAAATTAAATGAATCAAGTGCAAAGGCAAAACACGTGGAAATAATAATACCCTATAATAAACCCCAATATAAATATCCTACGAATATATAGCCCCGATTCGTCACAGATATAAAAGAAACATTAAGCTGTGTGGGAAATTATCTGAAATATAGAAAAGCAAATAAACTTTTCACATTTCACATGATAAATTAACTCGTAATAAATATTATTATAAAAAGTGTAATTAAGCTCAACTGAAAGCATAAACAAAGCGAAGTTCGAATACCCTACAATAAAAAAAGAGTGCAACCAAATGAAAAACATTGCGAATTAATTAAATAACATCGTTAAATTATGCAAATGCGAGCAAAAAGCCGCTGAACCAATATCCTGAACTGATATGTTATCCTGCCAGACGCAATGAATCGAGAGAAGGAGTTGAAAGGAGCTGAAGCAGCTGGCAGGGAGAGTCCTTATTATGGGGTAAGTTCTTTCTATAAACTCAATTTACGATCTCAAATTATTAGAATAAAGTTAAGGCTTCGCTTCAGAGTCTAAGGACATGCTTTATGTTAGTAGCTTTATCCTTATCCTTAGGGTAAAGAAAATCATTAAAAAATCATTAATGAGATAATCCGATACGCTGGATAAGGGCAGAGATAAGATTTAGAGTGTATATCCAGCAAGTAGCCAGTGCAAACTATTGTATAATGCGCTTTTTGCTGGTTATGGCAAGAGGGCAAAGGACAATTTTAACGCAAATAAACAACAAGCAGCTGGAGGAGGGGAGCCGGAGGAGCTGGGAGGAGAACAATGGGAGCTGGAGAAATTGCAACAGCTCATAACTCAGCGGCAGCAAAGTCAGCGGATTGCAACTGCAATTGCAACTGGCCGCGACCAGGACAAGGACAAGGACAACGTGGCTGGCGATGACTCCATAAAAGTGTAATTAAGTGCGCCCGAACAGGGACCCGAGACGAGGGGGAAGGAGGCGTTAGACGGCAGTGCTTGACACGTGTTGCTAATGTGCAGTCGATGGAACTGGAACTGGAACTACAGACTCTGACTGTAAACAAGCTGAGTACAAGGCAACTGGTCCACATCCTGTTGCTACTCTGTGGCTACTCGCGGGCTGAGGTTGAGATTGGGTTTGCGATTTCCGATTGGGCCTGAGAACGTTTGTCAACACATTTGCCGGCAAATTGAAATGTTTGTTGGCGGCTGCGGCGCTGATTGATGAACAACAATCTTATGGAGGCTCCCATCTACGCGTGGTCTAATGGCGGTTGCTCTGGGCGTGGCCAGCTCAAGGAGCACAGAGTAGGCATGGCCTTGGCCTTGGCAGAAGCTTGCACAACTCTTCGCCACGAGCCTTGGCAACCAGTCGAAAGTATTTGCCAGCGAACCCTACAAGAGAACTATCATCATTTGGCTAAAAGCAAACAACGTGGCCAACAACACCATCAACGCGGTCAATTGGCCGCTTTTGTTTATGTCCATTTCAAATAATTAAAGCAAATGCCTGCGCTTGCACCAGGCAACGCACCGAAATAGACCTCTAGCTATAAAGAATAAAGCGAACGATCGACTTATACCAACACACACACACACACACACACACACACACACACACTTAGATATAGATGCGCAAATATAATCGGGTCGAGTCAGGTCGGGTCGGCTTTTTGGGTCTGGCCCATGTAAACAATTTGTTGAATTGTCGATTATTATGCGATTATTCGACGAGCTGAGTTCTTTCTGCTCCAACGAGTATTGACCTATGCGGCGTTCCTTATGCTTTCTCATATATATATTTGGGCCATGGCATACCCCTAATACCAATACCCCAATCAACCCTAACTACATATACTACAGAACCTTTAAGAAACGCCCAAAACGTGTCCCAAGTGCTGAATAAACGATAAACGCCTGAGAGAAAACTATTTATAGAGACCTCAGAAGCGTATAAGAGACTTGTGGCTGGGTATGTAACAGACAGGGGAAAGTGTCTTTGATCTCATAAACTATATATATATGACTGATCAGCGGCAATTACAGACTCTATAAAGTCTTATATATATGTACAACAGAGCTACTTATGGGATATCGTATTCAGCTTGCTTTTATTGTTATCATTTACGATATACGTTTTTAGACTCTTGGCTTTAGACCCTGGGTTAAGGGTATCTTCTAGTCGTGTATACTCGCTCAGCGTACTTTCTTACTTGTTTGTTGTTCAAGTACTTTACAGGTGGAAGCAATTGCTATATATAAAACAAAAGCTATTTGCTTTCTCACTCTCCTTGCAGCTAATCAAGAAAACCTCTGAAGTAATTTGTGAACTTTGTTAAGGACTTCCATATCGAACTATATCTGGCACTATATATATATAGAAAGAACTAAGAATTAAGATTAAGATCAAACCTTGAATTATACCATTCCATTTCCATTTAAGAAGTTGAAAAAATCCCAATAACATCAAAGATATTTCAGCTTAAAGAAATATATTTCTTAGAATTGAGTTTAAAAAAGCATTAGCTGTATAATTTATAGGGCAGAGGTTAGGTATGTGCCATCATATGGTCTATTATTTACGATACTGTATATACTTTAACCAGAAGATAAGCAGTTTTAAAGTATATTTTAGAAAATAGCCGAAAAATATTTAACTCGAGACATTCCAAAAGTTTTATTCACTTCGAGCGCTGCTGTTTAGATTCAAATGTGTGTGTGTTGGTTTCTTTTGCTTCTGTTTTTGGAGTGTTCGAGTGCTACGTATAGCCGGATCTACATAAGTATTATAAACACACATATCTACAGACAATAGTCTGAACAATCAATGGTGAAATTTCGAATACATCTCCCTCTAGCCAAATGCTACACAAACTTTTATAAACAAATTTTTCCTTTTTTTTCTCTCTCTGTCTGCTGATTTGCCTTCCCCTCTTTGGGGGGGTGGGGGTACTGTTGCTAGTTAGCAAGAAGAAAATAAAACAAAAACAAAACAAATTGCTGATAATAAACACAAATTGGGCATCTAAATGTATACACCCCGCCCTATGCCCAGATCCCCTCAGCCGCCACCGAGTGGGTCTGGCAAAGCGCTGTAATTGCCACAGGGCGAGGATTTTATTTATAAAATCGGCGAATTTTAAATGCTAAAAACATATAAAGAAGTGGCCCACTTAAGAGATACAAATGCCGCATACCCATGGGTTAATTGCTCTTAACCCATTGCAGCACGTCGTCACTCATTTTGACACAACAAATTTAATTATTCCCTGGAATGCACACCCCAAATCCAAATCCCAAATACCAAAGCCCAAAAAAAACTCGAGAATGACAAGAGGAAAAGCTGAAAAAAAAGTCAATAAGTGACAAGAGGCTGGAACCCAAATGAATATAAATGCTATTGGCTAATAGTAAGTCAGCCATGTGACAAAGCGCTCTATAACCTAGACATCCGCACACGCCTTGGCATCCGCATCCTCATCCACATCCGCATCCTCATCCGCATAAGTATTCGGATTCGCCTCGTGTTAAATTAAGCGGTTTCTGGGAGTCCGTTTAAACTTGGTCCCTTTCGGAGCTGCCTCGCTTACGCTTCAATCAAGAAATTACGCATGCCATTTCTCATAGGGCGCACACACAACATGCAAACACTCATCAACCCACACACACGCACACACACACACACACACACACACGCATAGACCCAGTCGATTTGCTATTGTGCAAACAATCATTTGCGGCCCTTCCTCCGTTTGGGTAGCTCTTTTTTTCCTTCTGCTTGTCTAGAAATAGCATTGACATCTAAGCCACACACACAACACACACACACACATACTGATACAAGCCTACAGGTTAATTACTTTGTACAAAAAATGGCACTGATAAGTCTTACCAATACCATTTCCATTGCCAATATCTTGCGGGGTCAGAAATCAGTGGACTGGCAAACCTCTTTGAACTCAGTATAAAAGATTCAGGCAGAGCTCAGCTTAATCCGACAGCTTTACAGGGTATACATAGGGTAGCTTGGAACTGTTACATGTTAAGCTATTATAATATATTATCTCTAATGATTATAATCTCTATGAAAAACTATTTTGTTCTCTCCCACTCACATAAAAGGTAAAAGCATTTTTATTTCGACAGATATTCAGATAAGCTGAGGTAAGTCCTTAATAGCAAAACCCTTAGGATGATTGTAAATGTAGTTGGACTCGTTGTAGGCTGTTAAGGAGCACGTTCCCATCATTGGTCTTAAGTGCTTAGGGTTCACTTCCGGCTTTCACTTTTCGCTAGCTGGAAAGTTGCCATGCCCTTAATCCTTGGAGACACACGCAGACAGACAATCAGTCAAAGAGGATTGCTTATAGTTTTGGCCACCTTAACGTATCACTTAGTATCAACTTGGCTCCTGGGCAAACAAGGTATCCAAATATGGCAACATTCAAGTTTCACTTTCATCAAGAGGAGACCCTCAGCCCCCATCCCCATTGTCTAATGATGCGCAACCTTAAAGCCTGTCATTACACCTGTCGACAATTCAATTATGCTTTCGGCTTCACATTACCAAATATACTTCTAAAACAAATAAAGAACTTACAGCGGCAATATACGACTAACTGATACGCTACAGTTGAGTGTGGAACACAGATCTATATCTATATCGGACTATATTTTTCGGATAGTGTTTGGGTTTCGGTGTAATCGATTTGAGAAAACTTCTTTGTGGATCTATTGTAAAAGGAAGACTAGAACCTAGGTTTCAACAGCTCATTGACAGTCTAACAAAATTGACTATTATGTTCAAGAATATATATCTTATAAATATATATCTTATATATATATATATGTATCTTTCAGGAAGTCTTTGGGTTTTGGAGGAATCGTTTTGAGGAAAATATGTTCTAGATCTAGAAGGAAGAGTAGAAGTTGCTGTAGTTCTAGAAGGAAGTCTGAAATCTACAGTTCATTGACAGTCTAACAAAATTGACTATTATGTTCAAGAATATATATCTTACAAATATATATCTTACATATATATATATATGTATCTTTCAGGAAGTCTTTGGGTTTTGGAGGAATCGATTTGAGGAAAATTTGTTCTAGATCTAGAAGGAAGTGTAGAAGTTGCTGTAGTTCTAGAAGGAAGTCTGCAATCTATGTTAAATAGTTTATATATAGTCTAAATAGACTGACTTTGCTGGTCAAGAATGTATATGTTATATATAAATATGTGAAAGATGTCAGAAAGTGTTTGGGTTTCGGTGTAAACGATTTGAGCAAACTTTGCTGTGGTTGTAAAAAGCAATCTGGTATCCAGGTTAAGACGTTCATTAAAAGTTAAAATAGACTGATTATTCAGATCAGGAATGTATATCTTATATAGTGTATTTGTTTGTATGTAGGAAATGTATCTTTTAGGTAATGCTTGGGACACGAAATAATCAGTTTAAGAAAAGTTTACTTAAGGCTTCTAAAGGGAAGTCTGTGCTGAAGGTTCAACAGTCCCTTAACATCGACTATGTTGATCAAGAATATATATATATATATATGGTATATATATATGTCTCTATCCTCTACATATAACAGTTGATTAGCTCGTGTCAAGAGTTCGGCTTAGCTGTTGATGCTTAGCAGGGATTCCCTTTGAGTTCTCCCTTTCTTTTCTCTGGCCTTATTTCAATTTGAAATACCATTTCCAGGGTATAGATCCAGCATATATATATTCGTAATTGTGATCAGGTTTGGTTTGGCTGTTGTGCCTGGCACTTGTCACTTGATATTGGGCTTAGCATTGGCGTCGATTAGCGGTGACTCGACCGGGGCAGTTGGGCCAACGTCATTAACAGCACATCTCCGGCGGAAAATGTGAGACCGGCAGCCATAAATAATGATTGCTGTATTTAAATTACAAACGGGACCAGCTGACCGGTTCGGCCAGTGTTGTTGTTGGGTTCGCTACACTTGAGCAACACCCACCCAACACCCACCACCCATCGATGGTTGTGGCCCACACATTGTCATGGCATCAGCCCGCGGGCGACACGCTCTTAAATGGAAAATCGGACGCCGAGTTTCATTCCATTTTCCGTGTGGCAGCCAATGGACGTGGCCTAGACATAGATATAGTTATAGTTATAGTTATAGTTAGGGTTGGACTTCTTGGACTGGTTATAATAGGAAACGCACAAAATGTTGCAAACTTATTTGTTTTTTCCTGGCGCATCGTTTTTCAAGCCAAAGCCAAAGGATTTGGAGCCCAAAGTGGGTGGCAAAGAAAACTTAAAGAAGGAGGGGAAACTTCTACTTTATGTGGTCACATATTTGAGGTTATGTAATGCCTAAGCGAGTGTGTTGCCCAAGTTTAGACGCAAAAGGAATTCAGGTGGTAACAGTTAATTGTTATTACCAGGGCGAATTTTCATTTGAGTTTTCAGTTTCCCTTTTGATGTAATTAAAATAGCTTAAAACAAATTTATGCTGCGAATTCTCCGCTCAAAGCAAACTAATTAAATTTGTTGAAATAAGTTAGAGATTATATTAAATTTATTATTTGTAAATGTTTTCCCGATTTTCCTTTCATAATCATATAATTGCTTTGAGTTTTCCCCGAGCAGTCTCCCAGCATTTCTCGGCTGAGCAACTTAGAGATACATTTCATAATTAAAATATAAATGCAAAAAGTCAAAGCACCACAACGACTTTGGGTCTAAAGGTTGTTTTATAATTTTCCCATTTCCCCATTTTCCGATTTCCCATTGTGGGTATTAGATGCAGCTCATTTGCTCATTTGCGAAGATCAAACAGCTGTTCGAGACACTCGGATAAATATTAAGCCCCCGCACAAAACGATTGCCGTATTCACTGGACCCCAAATTGTGGCGGGTTATGTGGCATGCGGCTGAAGACTGTTGCCACTGGCAACACCAAACCAGTGCCACACTGTGTGTGGTGTAAGCCGCCGGATTTGCATAAGCTGCGGAGTGGTCACAACTAATAACACAACTTTCGGCACGTATATTCGAACTAGGAACAGTCGAGTGGGCGTGGCCACAGAGACTAGGACTAGGACTGGCCCATGGCAGCCACAGCAACCACAAGTGCAACAATCACCACCACAAATGAACAGACTAACACACACACTCACACAGAATCAAGTTCACAATTTAACGGATCTGTTGGCTCATTTGAACCCATCATAAATCTAAGCGCCACTTGCGTATACTTAATGACATTTTATTACAAATTTAATAGAGTTACGCAAAAGCTGAAACAATGAATATCAACGACTTTCGCATAGCAATTTACTATAACCATATCCCTACCTATAACCCTATAACCCTATATCCAAATCCACACCTATACCTTTACCCTTAGCTGTATCCATGGTCCAGCGTCCATTTAATATTGTATCATAAATTAATATGCAAATTACAATTTCCATTCAAGTCCACGGCGGGAAATTGAAAATGTTCATTTTCATTCAATGTTGAACACACATATATTTCCCTGCTCCTTTAAACTGTTGGGTTTTATGAACTGTATAGAATCGGAAATTATATGGATAACATATATATATATATATATATATATATATATATAATTTGAAATTGAGCTAGAAAATTGTCTGTAGAAATATTTTTTGTGTTTTTTGGCTTAGATTTTGGCAGCAACTATATTTTATATCCTACTATCTTTAATATAATATCTTTTAAAACCAACCTTTATATACTATACTTTATATAATATCATTTTTACATTATAGATTTAAACAATAGATTACATTTACCTTCCTAGTATAACTTTTACCCCCATAACGCAATATGCAATTTACCTTTAAAATTTAAGAATTGACTTTTCACAGATAAAATTTACTTTGAATTTTGATAAGAATTTACACCTTCCTCCACTTGTTTATTTTTTATATACTCTCCTGTATCTACTATCCTTTATATACTTCAATTTATATGTAATCGATTTAGACATTATATTTACCTTCCTATTATAGTCTTTAACCACATATCTTAATATGGAATCTTTAGTTAAAATTTTAGAATTTACTTTTCAGAGCTCAAATTTACTTTGAATTTTGATAACAATTTTCACCTTTTCCACTTTTTTATATACTATCCTTTATACACTTTCATTTATATATTATAGATTTATATATATTATATATACCTTCCTTGTAAACTCTGTACCCGCACACCTTAATATGAAATCCATCGTTAAATTTTTAGATTTCACTTCTTAAAGCTAAAATTTACTTTGACTTTTGACAAGAATTTCCACCTTTTTCACTTTTTTTATCTCTTATATACTATCCTTTATAAACTTTCATTCATATATTAGAGATTTATATATATTATATTAATTTATATACATTATATAGCTACTAACTACTATTTAAAATACCATTTACCCACATAACGCAATTTCCAATTTACCTTTAAATTCAAGAATTTACTTTAAATTTCGATAAGAATTTTCAGCTTTTCCACTTTCTCTTATTGATCATATACTATCCTCTATATACTAACCTTTATATACTTTAATTTATATATAATCGATTTATATATTATATTTACCTTCCTAGTATACTCTTTACCCACAAACCTAAATCCACCTTTAAAATTTTAGAATTTACTTTTTAGAGCTCAAATTTACTTTGAATTTTGATAACAATTTCCACGTTTTTCACTTTTTTATCTCTTATATACTATCCTCTATATACTATCCTTTATACACTTTCATTTATATATTATAGATTTAAATATATTTTATATACCTTCCTTGTAGACTCTTTGCCCGCACACCTTAATATGAAATCCATCGTTAAATTTTTAGATTTCACTTCTTAAAGCTAAAATTTACTTTGACTTTTGACAAGAATTTCCACCTTTTTCACTTTTTTTATCTATTATATACTATCCTTTATAAACTTTCATTCATATATTAGAGATTTATATATATTATATTAATTTATATACATTATATAGCTACTAACTACTATTTTTACCCACATACCGCAATATGTAATTTACCTTTAAGATTTAAGAATTTACTTTGAATTTTGATAACAATTTTCACCTTATCCACTTTTTTATCTCTTATATACTATCCTCTATATACTATCCTTTATGCACTATCATTTATATATTAAAAATTTATACATATTTTATATACCTTCCTTGTAGACTCTTTGCCCGCAAACCTCAATATGAAATCCATCGTTCAATTTTTAGATTTCACTTTTTAAAGCTAAAATTTACTTTGATTTTTTGTAAGAATTTCCGCCTTTTCCACTCTTTTATCTTTTATGTACTATCCCTAAAAAACTTTCATTTATATATTTGAGATTTATATATATTATATTAAGCTACCAACTATTATTTATCACACATTTTACCCACCCAACTCAATATGCAATTTACCTTTAAAATTTTAGAATTCACTTTTCGAACCTAAAATTTACTCTGAGTTTTGATAAGAATTTCCACATTTTCACTAAATAAAACACCAAATTGCAATTGTTATTCGACGAATTAACCTACATATATCCAAAGTCTGTCTTCTAAATGATATTTAAAAATGTATTTAGAGTGTTAAATCTATGAATTAGTTTATCAGATTTGAGCCTATGGGATGTGTATAATCTAGAAACAGATTTCGAACTGGTTACAAAGTTTCTTCACTCGAGTTGAATATCCACAGATATCTCCCGGCTTTCTGTAATATATCCTATATATCACATATATAATATATGTTTCCTTCGATCGCAGTCCTAATTATACTGCGTTTTATGTAGAAACTACCTATGGAAGGTATGCAGACCAGGTGGCTGCTGTGGCACATCTGGGCAATGTCTCTGATGGAATGACCCGTGGGATTCTGTTTTTATTGATCAACAATTCTGGCAACATAGCGAGTATATAAAATAACTGAATATTACGGCATGTTCTCGGGTGGATAAACAAACTGGGAATGGTGCAAATGGATTGTTTATTTGTTAAAGACTTACGCATCATTATTATCGTCATGTCAGGCGACAGGCGAATGGAACTGGGAACTGCGTTTGTTATTTCAATTGCAATTTAAATGCCAAAAAAAAGAACCTTTACGATCTATTTTAATTGGGAATCGAACTTAGGAACACACTGGAAAAAAAGGAGAAGGAAACGCGAAACGAATTTCGAGGAAGTTGCAAGAATCAGTCGCTTTTTTTCTTGAGATCAACACGAGAAGTTTGGGAATTTGCATTCAAAAATAGAACTTAATATTATTCGAAATTTGTTTTGCGCGGTTTTCTATTAAATTATTTATCGGGTTTTATTCGGTGCGCGCAGCCGTTGGCAGCGCGCTCGCGAAGCTAACGGTAACAACTGAACGGCCGAGTGCTTGCAACATGTGGCAAGTGTTGTCGCTGCCGGCATCGGGCATCGGGCGACGGGCGCAGCCTATTGACACTCAATGAAAATCAGCTGAGGCGCGTTTATGAATGAAAAGCTTCACGCGACACCAGAAAACGTCAAGTTCAAGGTGAAAAGCTCTTTGCTTGCCAAAGCTTACGGCATAACGGAATTACGAATTTCAGAAGAACCGTTAGCTTTCCAATACGTTAACCAATTGGTTAATAATAATAGAATCTTTCTATATATAGTCACTATCCGAATCGTTGGATATAGAACAAGCCTGTGCACCTTCATATCGTATATATGTTACGATATAAATACATTCTAATTCACAGAAGCTGTCGAATTCAGAAAGCTTTAAATTTTTATTCAAACCACTCACAGAAGAAATGCGATATTGAATACTTTTGGTATGTGATCAATCATCTAATTCACTTATAGAAGTTATACGATATTGGAATTAATATAATCACAGAAGCCTTTACATCCCTAGGATGTCTACGATATTGGAATAACAAAATATAGAGACGGACGAACCATAGCGAAAATACTTTTAAATCTTTAAAGTGTTTACGATTTTCGAATCGTTAGCTTCATGTCAAACGAGCCTTTGCAATAATCGTAACTATACGATATTGGAAGCGTCATATATGTAAGTAGGATATATAATAGTTGGATGTCAAAAATACAGAGATACTTTTGAATTCATAGCAGTTGTTCGAAATTGAAATTGGATAAATATTATGTAATAATACACAGTCCAGAAAAACCACAGACAAAATTGAGTTTTATTTATACAATATTTACGGTATTAAAGTCTTTAGTTACTTAGTTTGAATTCAATTAAAAGTTGCACGATAATCGAATCTCTTCGAATGACATATATAGTTGAATGACCCAAAGTTTAAGAACTAGTAAGATTAATAGCTTTAGCTTTTGGGGCTTTGAGCTATTTACAAGTATTTAGTTATTTACAAGTTGGTATATGTGGATATGTAATTAAATTTTTTGTATAGGGGAGTATGTATATAGGAAATATTACAATGTAGATTCGATCTTATTTGGTAATTTTAATTTATTCCTACTAATTTTTTTCTGTGAGTATGTGATTTAATAATGATTATGAAGAGGTTATATTTTGTGGTATATATCGGCGTGTCTGAGGAATTTTACTATGGTTTCAAAGTTATCATTTGTGGGCTCTACGAGTGAAGAGATGGGGTGCTTACCACTAAATATTAGATTTCTGGATTGGGTGAGTGAAGGACAGGATGTAATAGGTGTTTAACGTTAGAGGAGGATGGTTTATGACAAATGTGGCAAGAGTTGGGTATATTTTGATTGAGGTAGTGCTGGTAAGTAATGTTTGTGTGTCCTAATCTGAAGCGGGTTATTTTGATTTGGTCTAGTCTTGATACTTTGTAGTTTTTGTGGAATGTAGGTGACAGGCGGTGCTGAAGTGTGTGGTGTCGATACCAGGTTGATGTGACTTTCAATAGGGAATTACCCAAAGTATTGTATAATATAATAAATATAAACTTAATCTCATGTATTGAACCTGAAATCATTCGACATTTAGTACGTCGAGTCCTTGTACCCTCTAGAATCATTACGATATTCGAATAGTTAGATGTATAAAGAAACAAACCACAGGAGAAATATGTTTTGGACTATAGAAATCGCACGATGTTGGTTATTCAAACTAATCTGTGGCAACTATGAAACCCTTAGGATATTGGAATCTTTAGAACACAGAGGAAGCTCCCTTGCACCCTTAAAAGCTTTACGATATACTTATGATTAGTATAAATATGGTACATAATCTTATCCAATATTTTAAAAACCTATAGAAACCTATGCTAGGTGCGAAGTTACAAGCATGGGAACTCACAGGGTATAAAACTAAGTAGAAGATTCATAAAGTCCACAACTGATCAAATTTTATTCCCGACTAATTTGCTTTTCTTATATTTCTAGGTAAACTCCACGGATCATTCTTGGGGGTAAGTGCATGCACAAGTACCTAGTTTATTAAAGATATTAAGATATAAATACATTGATACCCATTACTTCAGATTTTTCCCCAATGAAAATCTTTCGTTTTTGATAAATAACTTATTTAATATTAAATTAAAGTACATGGAAAGAATCCGATGAAAATAAATAGAGGGAGGAAAAAACAAAAAAAAAATATAAATAAAGACAAGATGAAGACCTACAACTTGGGGGAGGGCGGGGAAGGGGAAGTGGGAGGAGCACCACGCTCAGTAGTGTTGATAGCTCTGATGGTGTTGGTGATGTTGCTGCTGCTGCTGCTGCTGCTGGTGTTGCTGCTGCTGCTGCTGTGCCAGAGTCGCCTGGGCGAAGATGTGCTCGATCTCCGCATCGCTGAGGTGATCAAAGATTCCCTGGCTGCCGATGCCGGCACTGGCGGAGTTCAGCTGCGCCGACTGGCTGCTAACGGGTGGAAGGTAGCCTGGGAATGGAGTTGCTGGTTAAATGAGGGGAAGGATCCGAAGGACTGGCACTTACCCTCAGTTGGAGCACTGCCGTAAGGCGGCAGCAGCGTGACCGATGGCCGATTGGCGGAGGCAGGTGGCGAATAGAAGATTGGCTTCCAGGGCTGCTGCGGCTGTGTGGGCTGTGGCGCAGGAAGTGGCTGCTCGGGCTCTGGCTCCGGCGAGTTGGCGGGTATCTGTGGCGAGGCGATGGCAGTGCCCGATTCCGGCTGTACGGGTGCGGAGCCTGGCAGAGGCACAATGCCGCCAGGGAACTGTGCCTCCGGCTGCCCAAAGGTGGGCGGCTGCTGGGGCAGCGGTGGCTGCACTGCGGCGGGGAAGAACTGGTTGCTGGGTGGTGCAGGGGGGAACGCAGGTACGGCTGGAACAGCGGGGACGGCGGGTACAGTGGGCACAGCCGGAATAGCAGGATTAGCGGGCGCCTGAGGGAATTGTGGGAACTGTGGAACTTGCGGGAAGGGCACCTGCTGAATAAAAAACTGTGGGAACGTCGGTATTTGAGGGATCTGTGGAATCTGGGGAATCTCTGGTATCTGAGGTATCTGCGGGATCTGTGGAATCTGTGGAATGTCTGGAATTTGTGGTATCTGCGGGATCTGTGGAATCTGTGGAATCTGTGGAATGGCGGGCAGCTCAGGCGTTGGCGTTGCTGGAGGAGCAGCAGGAACTGGCTGGACAGCAAATGTTGGTGGAGCATGGAAGTGCGGCACCTGAGGGAACTCGGAGGCGGCGAAGCTCACACTAGGATGCAGGCCAAGAACAGGCTGAACTGGCTGAACAGGCTGGACAGGCTGAACTGGCTGGATGGGCTGAATAGTCTGGACAGTCTGGATGGTCTGGACAGGCTGAACGGGCAGAGTGGGAGCAATGGGAGCAACGGGCGTGACGGGAGCAATGGCTTGGACAAAGTTAGGCTGCAAAGGCGTTGACCAAGGATTACCAAAATAACCTGGTGATGCGGCTCCAGCAAGTGGACTAACCTGAACAGCGTGATGGTAGTGGACGGGCTTAAGGGGCTTGTGGAGATGGTGATGGTGTGGATAGTTGACGCTGTACGAGGAGACAACAGCGTTGCCCGGACGCAGCACGTACGATGGTCCAGCGGATACAGCGGAGGCGATGCTACCAACGGCGGGCAAAGCCGGCAGAGCCGAGACAGCGGGAAGAGCTGAGACAGCTGGCAGAGCACCAGCTATGGCTGGGGACAGAGCACCGGCTGTGGGCAGGAACGCTGCAGCGGCTGCGGCGGGTGCATACTGTTTGATGTGGTAGCCGCCAATGGCCGCTGGGTACTTGACGAAGGCGTGATGTGGGCGGTGGGCAGGTGCTGCGGCGAGGAAGGTGGCTGCAGCGGGCAGCTGCAGGCTGTAGCCGTACTGGGAGGCATAGGTGCGTGCTGGCCAGTGGCCACCATGGAATATGCCGCGCTTGTGTTTGCCGGATGCCAACGGCTGTTGCTCCTGGTCAACTCTATCCGTCTCCGCCGGCTCTGGCACTTGCTGCTGCTGCTCTGCAGCCTCTGCGCTGGCATCTGCTGTGGAACTGGTACTGCTGCTGGTCGTGGCGATGGGAGTGGGCGTGGTGCTGACCAGACGACTGGAGTGGCGCAGGCGTAATGCTGCGTGGACACCGCTATCGCCCAGCAGCAGGAACGCGCCGAGCAGCAGCATCATAGCCCTACTCCTGGCACTGGAACTGTACCTGTAAGTGCGACTCATCTTGTGGCTGTCTCTGTGTGTCGTGGCTAATTGTAATCCGTGTGCGACTTTCGATTTCGTTGTGGCTGGCGCTCCGAGATTATGTCAACGCGTCGATTGTTGCCAAGAAAATGAAATGAACTTCCTTGGTGTTTGTTGTATTTATAAAGCGGATATCGACGTGCCCGCCACGGTTGCCTCCACTGCATACCAAGTGCCAGACCCAGTCGCGGGGCAGCTGCCCCTCATCGGCATGGCCACTGGCAATTGGGCAGTTTATGACTTTTACGCGGCCATTTCACCTGACCCAAACGCCAGTGAACGCCACCGCACAACGGCTCATTATGCTGCCCCAATCAATTGGTGGCTCACCCTCCCTCGCCCTTGTTTCTTTCCCTAGGTACAGTGGTTCGCTTGAAGTGATTTGCAGTGGGTTAACATCTATGAGAATCGAACAAGGTGTAAAGATCTCTTGTTATTATCCTAACTGTTCCCATAGTGTTGCCAACTTTCAGAAGACTAACCCTTCTTCTCAGTCTTTGGCGACACTGTGGGAACAGTTGGCGACAGTATGGGTTCCCATAGTTGTCCACACTATGGGAACAGTGGGAAACGGAACAGTTAGAGTAACTTTAGAGACAGTGGAAACTTAAACCTAACGAAGACTGTACCTGTGGGAACAGTTGGCGACACTATAGGAACAGAGGAATATGGAACAATTAGGGTAACTTTAGAGACAGTGGAACCTGAACCACTGAATGAAGACTGTACCTATGGGAACAATTGGCGACCCTATGGGAACACTGGGAAATGGAACTGTAACTTTATAGACAATGGAAACTTGAACCTATTGAAGACTGTACCTATGGGAACAGTTGGCGACACTATGGGAACAGTGGGTAATGGAACAGTTAGGGTAACTTTAGAGACAGTGGAACCTGAACCACTGAATGAAGACTGTACCTATGGGAACAGTTGGCGACTCTATGGGAACACTAGGAAATGGAACAGTTAGGGTAACTTTAGACACAGTGGAAACTGAAACCTATTGAAGACTGTACCTATGGGAACAGTTGGCGACACTACTGGAACAGTGGAATATGGAACAGTTAGGATAACTTTAGAGGCAGTGGAACCTGAACCACTGAATGAAGACTGTACCTATGGGAACAGTTGGCGACTCTATGGGAACACTAGGAAATGGAACAGTTAGGGTAACTTTAGACACAGTGGAAACTGAAACCTATTGAAGACTGTACCTATGGGAACAGTTGGCGACACTACTGGAACAGTGGAATATGGAACAGTTAGGATAACTTTAGAGGCAGTGGAACCTGAACCACTGAATGAAGACTGTACCTATGGGAACAGTTGGCGACTCTATGGGAACACTAGGAAATTGAACAGTTAGGGTAACTTTAGAGACAGTGGAAACTGAAACCTAACGAAGACTGTACCTAATAATTATTGAGTTCAGCTTAAATGTTATCGATGAGTGAGAAGTTCCACTGGATTTTCACCTTATTCGTTTGATTCCTAATATATCTTTTCCCACTGTGCGTTGGGCGACTCTGCAGTGGGTCTGACCAGTTGGTTGGCTGGTTGGATCTCTTGGTCTGTCCACCTACGCATGCGCTGCACGTTTCTGCACGTACGTCCAAGACTTTTGTTTTCATTTTGTGTGATTTGCATTTGTTGTTGTTGTTTCACTTTTCACTTTCAGGCGCTAAGCAAACGGGCCTAAAAAGGTAACTTTGATAGTTTATGTTATGTTATGTTATGTTTACTCAGTTTGATATAAATCCAAATCCGAATCGGACAGCAGCAGTAACCTTTAATGGCCCGGTTATATCACAGAGTGCAACCCATTAAAATCGCTTGCCAAAACTGGGCCAACTGGTGCTCAACTGAGGTACGATTCATATTTGAAATAAAAGGGAGAAGGTTGTAAATATATATAGCATCTATATCTATATCTATATCTATATATATATCTATATATATATATATATATATATATATATATATCTATATCTATATCTATATATCTATATATCTATATCTATATATCTATATATCTATATCTATATCTATATATCTATATATATATATCTATATCTATATATCTATATATCTATATATCTATATCTATATCTATATCTATATCTATATCTATATCTATATCTATATCTATATCTATATCTATATCTATATCTATATCTATATCTATATCATATATATATATATATATATATATATATATATATCTATATATCTATATCTATATCTATATCTATATATCTATATCTATATCTATATCTATATCTTATCTGTTGAACAAATATCAATCAAAGGATCAGATGACATAGAACCAGAGCATGGAAAATAACCAGTTGATCGAGAAGTTACCATAGAAAAGTGTTACAGATTTCGTAACCGACTTTATATATCCAATAAAAAAGATTATTAGGGTATTTCGTATATCTGGTTAAACTGCCAATTAGCTGGAAGAGTCAATTTATATATATTTTAATCGCCTTGCATACACATATATTGATTTTAATTTTAGTTTTTATTGTCTCGTTTCGCTTTACTTCTGCCGTTTACTTTATATTCAGCATTCACACGCATAAATTTCACTTGCACTAAATTTGATGGCTGCCAAATGGCCAAATCGGCGACTGACTGGGCCAACTCATATTCAAGGCATGCGGGGCAAGTAGCACTCTATAGTTTGGCATTATATCAGACACACACACAAACTTTAATTGAATTTCCAATTAGCCCACATACTTGTTCATTGCATTTCACTTTTTTTTCTACATTTTTTGTTAAAAGAAAATTGAGCACAAAACATTTGGAATTTTAATTAAAAATTACGTTAGAAATTTCTCAACTTATAGCTAGTGTTTAAGTCTATACTATACTATACTCTACTAGGTAACAGTCAGGCCTTCAAGGCCTTTCCCAAGCCACAAGACGGCCTTGCTATCCTCAATAACCCATAAATTTGTCACTTGTAATATTTTAACAATGCGTATAAAACTTTAATTTTTACGACTACATGTAAAAAAAGCAATAATAATCTAAAAAGAAACAAAAAAGAAATAAACGATAAACTTAAACTTGTCCATTTCCCTGTGGCGCGTGATCAGCATTTAAAAGTCTTCCATGTCGATAAGCAAAAGTTTCTAAACTCTTAAAGAGCAGTCGAATTTTTGGCTCTAAGAGAGGACTTTGTGGAAGACTTGCGGTAGCTACAGCTTAAAGCCCGAGTGTATGCTTACAACACCAAAGGTTAGATTCTCGTAGGCGACATGCAGGAAGCCAGCCTGCTCGATCATGTCTTTGAACTGTTCCTGGCGAGGGAAGCGTCTTATGCTCTCGACCAGATACTGATAGGCTTGCCATTGGCCAGCCAGCAGCTGGCCCATGGGTGGGATGACCTGGAATGAGTACTGATCGTAGAGCCATTGCATTGCATCGTTGTTGAGGTGGCTGAACTCCAAGCACATAAAACGTCCACCTGGCTGCAGCACTCGATACGCCTCGCTGAGCACCTAAAAATTAAATGATAAGACATAAGTTGGGGTAGCTTTTGCATACTCTTCGACACTCACTTTGTCCACGTGTGTGCAGTTGCGTATGCCAAAGGCAATGGTGTAGGCCGTGAAGCTCTCATTTTCGAATGGCAGCTTCTCCGCGTCGGCACATTGCCAATCAATGCTGGCATTTGGCAGCCGATCGACGGTCAGACCCAGCTGGCGGGCACGCTCCTCGCCCACGTTCAACATGTGCTGATTTATATCTGAGACGGTTACATGACTTATTCGGTTTTGGGGATTCTCTTGTTTGGCCAGGTATTTGAGGTAACGAAAACTGATGTCGCCCGTGCCGCCGGCCATGTCCAGTAAACGCATGCCATGCGTCGGCCCCAAACGCTCAATGAAGATGTCTTTCCAGACCCGATGGATGCCCATGGACATGGCATCGTTCATCAGATCATAGGACTTGGCCACCTGCTCAAACACTTCGTGCACTGTGTAGTCAAGGAATTAGGGTATAATTTATGAGCTATTATTCCCTACGTCCTCTTCTCACCCTTTTGCTCTTTTTCGCTTTCCTTAACCGTTTGGTAGCCAAAATGCGTCGTCTGTTCTGCGCCGCCAGCGGCTGTAGTTTGGGTTGTGGCAGATGTTACACTGCGCTTCAACATGAGCCTTGTCAGACCTAACAGTTTTCGTGTGTGTTGCATTATTTTTTAATTCAGCTTACGGCTAATTTAGCAAAGTAAAACTTGAATTCAAAAATTATTATGAAATAATAATTTAAGTAGCTGTCGCAGCTAACAGCTGTTTCGTACCCTAGTAGCACTAGTGGTCTCTCTCCCACTTACTGATATTCGATAGATTGTGTGCCCTTATCGATTTTTTTATTTGGGATATCAGCCCGCCGAGTATAAATTTAAGAAATTTGATGAAAAATAACGTAAGAGCCTTAAGATCTAATTGTATATACTTAAACTGTCATCGGGGCTCTTAATTTAAAGTATAACTGTAACTGTTATGATTTGTTATGGACAAAAAAAACTACGTTCGAACTATGTGCTTATGCGCGTCCGATTTGAGACGTTTCCGACAAGATAACTCAGGAACCATCTGTACGTACTTATATATATTTTTGCGGCAAAAAACACTCCCAAAAGAAAACAGCCAAATTTGTAAACCCATTGCGATTCACGTCCCTGGGAAATAATATGATGCACTTTACAGAGCATCGGCAAAGAGATGCCCACAACGACGAATGTAAAAAAGAAATATAACCAGTATTCTTCCATTATTTCGTATTAAAATCGTAAATAATATTTGTATTTTGGAAATTACTAAAATTACTTTTAGGTTGCTTTATCAAGACAAGTAAATAATCAATACACTAAAATGTAAGCAGTATTTTCGGCATGACATATTATACAATGGTATTTTGTCGTCAGCCAGCTACGGTCACACTGGTTGGCTTTAAGTTTAATTTGTTGCTGGAATTCGTGCGCTTTAGTCGTGCATCTCTCCCGCTCTTGGTGTTATTTGTTTTCGCCTAAAAATACGCGCGCCAGTTGTTCAAATAAGAGTTTATCGCTTTTAGCCAGGCTAAAATTAATTTAACTCTTACTTTGCTTAACATATTTCAATGCTGTTGCACTCTTTTTGTTAAAGTTCTGCGTGTGAAAGTGTTGAAAATAATTGAATGTGCAATATGCACCTGTCTGCGCAGCCAGTCAAGCCTGAAGCCCAAAGCCAAGCCACAAAAGTGTAAAGTGCACTCACCAGCAAAGCTGTTGAAAAATAAGCCAAAACAAAGCGAACCGCGAAACAAAACAAAGCACAAAACGAAGCAGCAGCCGCCGCAGCAACAACAACAAAAACAGACAGACAAAAAAATTCGCAATTCGAGAATTTGCGCGCGTCGCTCGCTGCGCTCCAGTTGCAAAAGCGTCTTTGTTGCTGTTGTTATTGTTGGGACCTCTTCTTCTTCTGCTAAGTAACCCATACAAATGAGGTAAGTAATAAAATATAGAAGTAAGCCACCCACACACACACACACACACACACAAATACATAGACAACTTTGCAGCAGATTCTTTTTAAATGCTCAACTTCTATCACAATTTTACAACTTTGTAATTTGAAGCGTTTGCTTGTTATTTAATACCCTGTGCCCATGGAAGTTGGCTAAGAAGAGTATATTAAAGTTGTATAGGTGTCTTCAAGAGATAGAAGAATGCAACTCTCATGATACCTCTATATCATACGCAGATTATTATGGCTTAGAATGTTTCTTACTTTCTTTTTTTCTGCCTCTATCGAAAGACACTTTAATTCTTTCTATAAAGAGAACCCGTATGGTTAACCATTCTAGCTGCGGTAAATATCATTAGCTTGAATTGATGGATGATCGATTTTAGATATCAAATAAAGCAGATCTTAGGTTGTCCAGTCATAAAACAAATAAGAATAAATATGTTTGCTTGCTTAGAGATCATTAAGGGATCAAATAATAAGCGTTGGTTAACCACAAACTGGTTTTAACAGAGTTCTATAGATTATTGGATGGATTAGATATTGGCTTATATCTGATATGTATCTTATGTTTAGTGGATAGAGATCATAATCTTATACTAAACAGAACATTTTCCACATTTTTGAAGCCTTATCCAGGATCAAGTCACCTTCCATGAACTCTGCCTCTGTTACCCATCGACTCTTAGGGTATCTTCAATGTTCAGCACAGGCTGCCTCTGCTTGGAGTACTCTGAATTGGAGTATTATAAGTTGTTTATTTTAGTGCTTTTGTTATTGTTTCGCTGTTGTCTGGGAAGGTGTTGGCAGGTAGCAGACCGGCCCGCTATTAAGCCCATTTAACGGCCGTCACACAATTTGGACATGAGGAGCATACGACAAGTACATGGAAAATGCGTTAATTGCGTGCGGCCTTCACTTAGAGAAAAATAAAAACAATCTTGTCATCGTCACTGTAAATAACGATCTGCTCCAAATAGTTGTCCAGAGGTCAAAGGCCTAGAAAGTTCTAAGACACGGAACAGTTGAATTACGATTTCCCGATTTTCCAATTTCCCGAAAAAAAACCCGCTTGATCGATTGACTGACTGACTGACTGACTGATTGATCATTAGTCATATGCCTGGCGGCTGTTTGGATTATGCAATTGTAATGATTTGGCCACATTGAAGTTACCCACACACGCACACACACACACACACACACACACACACACAGAGATAAAGGCCTGCGGTGTGCAACGGATTGAAGACTTTCGAATGGCGTTTGGCGAGTTGTGGGCCAATCGGTTAATTGCATTTCCTGGCTGGTCACTGATCAACATCATCATCAACAACGTCATCAGCATCATCAATTATGATCATCAATGCTGGCGTTAATTGTGATTTAATTACCAGGCGTTGTCTCTCTCTATATGTATATGCAGCTGGTCACACTGCAACTTGCATATATGCAAATTGCGATTGCAAAATATTATAAATACGATAGAGAAAAATGCAAAAATAATAATAAAAAAAAAAACAGATACAAAATGCCAATTCACGTTGAAGCGTATCTCATAGATACACAAAATTGAAATTATGTATAGAAATGTTGCTGCTGGTTGCAGTTGCAGTTGCAGGCGGCCCCACAAAAGGCTCCTTTTGTAATTCAAAACTGCCGGCAAATGCGGCCCCAGCCCCAGCCCCAGCTTCAGCCCCGGACTAAGCAACCAGTTGGACGCCCAGCGGCCCAGTCTTAATCCCCAGTTGCCCAGCCAGTTGGCCGCCTCAGACGGCATTTTTGTATGTGGCCGACAGACGGACGCGTCTCTGGACTGGTTGGCGCTGCGGATTGGCATTTGTAGGATAAGCAGCAGACATAGCCGAGTCGACTCCAACCGTTGCAAGGCAAGGCAAGGCGAGCGACTGAGCCAGTTTTATGTTTTAACTCCGACAAAAGTTGCCGACAAACAACAAACAAACTTTGTCTCTTCTCGTTGTTGTTGTTGTTGTTGTTGTTGTTGCTGTCTAGAAGGGTATCTAAAGTTTTGCGCAAAGTGCATGTAATCCAAGAAAAGGGAGCTTAAAGGAAATGGACATAGATAGAGAGCAAAGAAATAACATGAGACATAACACATAACTTATAATTAAGTGTCATTCCACTTGGGATCCACTCACAAGATCCACTCTTACACTCCGCACAAAAACGTATTCAATTCCCTTTTTGTTACATTTCTCGAACAGAATTTGCATTGCGAAAGTGCTGTAACACGGTTTTACTAATCACTGTTATGTTATGCTTAACAGCTGTTAATAACTTACTCTTGCGCTTTCACTAACAGTCGTTTTAATTAAACACCGCGCTGTTAACATTGCTTCAAATTCCTTTCAATTTGTTACGAAATAATAATGAAATAATAGAAAAGTTAAATATTGATGAATAGATATGAAGGGATGGAAATTAGGGAGTGTAAATAGTGATTATTGAAGGTGTTTAATCGATAAATCATTTACTTTTAGAAGTATTAACTTTAATTGAATACATATTCCTTCCACCTATAGAATAATCTATGTAATTTTGACTATATTTTGATAATTTATGACTTTTATTTAATCCCTCACAGAATAATGATAAATTTCGAGTTAAACTTCTGCAGTTTAACCATCTGCATCGTTGTTTAAAAAAATATATATATAACTTATAAAAATATTAATGAATATTTCTTGGGTTAAGAATATATCTCAAAGAATATAGATTATTTCTCGACTTTTCTTTTTTGCTTAGTAATAAAATCCAAGCTGTATTTTAAACTTTATCTAAGGCATCTGGCAATATTGATATGCATTCTATTAGAAATACTAAAGACTTAATATGATAAAGGAAAATTATCTATTTTTGTAACAGGTAGTAGTTAATATATCTCTAATGATATAGTATTAATCGTTATATAGTGTATTCGTAATATTATACTCTTAAATAGTATCAAGTAGTACTTTAAATCTATTTCTTTTCAAGATCTCTCACGTTGTACGTTACCCAAAAGATACACATAACAAAAGGGAAAACCAAAGTATTTACTATTTGATTTATAAGTTTTCAAATATAGAGAGAATATAAAAGTCTAAAATTCATAGACATAGAACTTAAAAGTGAAACTTTAATAAGTGCTTTAAATATTTCTCAGTACCAAACTCTGACAAATTATTGATTTTACGTTGAATCAAGAGAAAAACTTGTATGAAAGATTCAACAAAATATATTTTTTTATTTATTGTCAAAGTTATTCTTATTATTATTTCAATCGTATATATTTATACCTATATTTATTATAAGTATCAGATAGAGAATATTTAACAGTCAATCTTATAGACAATTCGGTGTTTAACTTTTGCCTCAACTTGCGTCTGTTTCATATAGAAAATTCTTCGATTTAACGAAAAGTCTTTCATTTATAACTTTCTTAAGCTATATTTATGTTCTATAAGCAATACTTAGCAGATATATAAAGTATTTCCGATTTGCGTAAAACACTTTCTGCAGACTAAAACATGACCCAATTTAATTAATCAAAGTGCTAAATAAACGCAATTAAAACTAGAATAAATAAGTGCAAATCAAGTGAAATATTTTTGGCAATACTCGAAAGAAAACGCAAACCTAATTTAGTTTTTCTCACTTGCATAATCTTATTGGGGTAATAAATTATGTTAAAGAATTGCTGCTGTCAGTTATTTCGCTCAGTGTAGCACTTAGTCATCGTATCGTGTTCTAACCTGTTTTACTTTTGATTTTAAATGAAGGAATTTGCCACTGCAATTTGAGCAATGCACGAGAACTGGCAGCGCCGACAGTTGCTGCTGCTGCTGCTGCTGCTGCAGCTAAAGGAGAAGAAGAAGAAGAATTGGTGGCATGGAGGATGGAGGATGTTGCATGCAACTTTCGCTGGGTAGGCAGAAGAGAAGATTTGCAGCTGACTTATCGTACGCCCCATGCCACAATGTGCCACGCCCAGGCAATCCAGTTTGGGCAGCCAAAGTTGCCAGTTGCAAGTTGCCCAGACTCTGCCTGTGGCAGCTGTGCCCCGCCAGCTGTGGCTGCGCCATCCTTAGCTTTGCTCTGCAGTTGCAGTTGCTGTTGCCAGCAGCTGTGCGCGTGGGCAATATGAAAGACTTAGGCAACAAACTTCCAGCAACGGGCACTTCAATTAAGCTCAACGCCAACAACAACACCAACAACAGATATCAATTTATGCAAAACAATTCAATTTTTGCCGCTATTCGTCGGTCATTTACCCTGACAATCGCATTAGGGCCCAATAACAACAACAACAACAACAATAGGAACAACAACAACAACGACAAACGTACTTGAAACAAAATTTCGTGTCACGCCTCAAAAACAACGCCGCGTTGAGCGTTTCACACGCTGCTGCAAGTGGGAGGCTGCTGCCGCTGCCTCTGCCTCTGCCTCTGCCTCAGCTGCTGCTGTGGCTGTTGCAGGTGTGTGGGAATCTTGGCAAATAGCAAAAGTTCAATAGCATCGCATCTGCACAGCAACATCTGCAACTGCAACTGCAACTGCAACTTCCAGTTGCTTTTGATTACAGTCAGAAAATTTTCCATGCGAGAGATTAATAAATTTCCCAACTCTATTGAAACTATCCAAAAACTTCGTTACAAACTGCAACTGCATTTGCGAATAATAATAACAGTATTATTGTCGATTTGTGTTGACTTAAAGCCCATAAATTACCGATTCACAACCGGTTCTATATATATATAATTAAGCCTCGTAATGAGTTCAATGTGTCATCGGAAACTCGGCTTAAACCGGATTTTCTTGGCAAATCCTCGTAAAGATTTATAAATAAACATTAATAAACGTTTCATAATGAGTGCGATATATTAGAAAACACATTAATTAGCGACTTAAATCAGACTTCTCTGTGAGTTTATAAAGCGTTAATAACCGTTTCATAACCGTTTCAATTAATAACTAAGCTGCGACTTTAATAGACGACTTTAAGCAGGGTTTGCTGTTAAATCTTAGTATATAAATCTATTTGGTAACATTAATAACCGATTCATAACCGGTTAAGTGTGTAGCTAAGGTTTGACTTAAGCCATAACTGGTTCTTCCTTATGAGAAGGAAGCGATGGGAAAGTTATCGTAAAGAGCTTAAAAACTTATCACTCCTTCACTTTTTGAAGTTTAAATCCAACATTTACTATATATAGAACAGAAAAAGTCTCCAACTTATAACCGATTCACTAAAGTTTAAAACAAAACTCACATTTCAATGTTCTCCTTTTACTTTACATAAAACTATTTCGAAATAGAAAGTGAAAAACATATTTGAATGCATTTCGTTGAGTGTATCGAGAGGTGCGCAAATGGTAGCCACATTCAGTGGGTGGCTGTCTTACCCTCCCCCACCACCCACTCACCTGGCCGTACTCGTGTTGCTTGTAATTTGACTGACGCAACTGCAATGGCAATCAGGCAGCGATCAGACAGACGAGCAGGCATCGAGATGAAGACATTTGTCTTCCATCTGCACGCAAATCCAGTGAAACAAATACCGCTTCAGCTCCCACTGCCCCGCCCCCCTCTGATGTGACAGTGCCCCCCTCTTCCCCCTCTCCTTGACATCATTGTCGTATGATTTGAAGCGCAAAAATTTGTTGCCGTTGTCGTTTCACTTGAGTGTTGCTGCCGCTGCCGCTGCTGGTTGCTGGTTGCTGTTGCTGTTGCTGGTTGCTATTTAGTGTTGCTGCTGTCCCATTGCCACATATGAGAGGCATTTAATTGCTGGTGGCGCAAGCGGCCAATTTGCTCTCGCTTTTTGTTGCAATTGTTTGTTGGCCGCAGTTGGGCGCCCATTGGGTCGGGCGCTGGGTCCAAGCCCAAAAGAGAGTTGCATAAGCTAATTGGTTGAAGGTGAAAGCAGCCTACAAAATGTGGCCAACACACACACACACACACACACATACGAGCAGCAGCAGCATCCTTTGGACGCTCCCAGGCCGCCACCAGACCGCAATGTTCTGCAATTAAAATGAGGCACATGCAACATCGCCGCGATACCGAGTAAAAGTGCAGACAGCTTTCTCTTCTTCACCAGACAAGGAGCAGCCTCTGCCGCTAATGTTGCAGCTGCTGCTGGTGCGGCGTTTCCTTGCCACAAATGAAGCGTCTGCTGGCATCACGATTATGTGCATCCTCCTCTCAATGTCTCCGTCCAATGTCCGTCCATTTGTCCCTCTGTCGATCTGTCTATCTGCCTGTTTATTTAGTGGCTTGTGGCATAACCCACGTTGACATTGGCTGCACATTTGGCGATAAGTCTCCAAAAAATAAGTTTCACCAGAAAAATGCTACATGCTGTGTGCGCTCTGATCAGTTCAGGCTTATCCAAAGCAGGGGGTGGGGGGTTGGGGGGGGATTGGGACAAATGAAGATTCGACACTTTGTCACGTTGTTCGGCCAGTCGTGCGTTTATTTGTTTGCCTGATTGGCCAATCTATTGCCACGGCGGAAGTAAAAGCGATGTTTCGATGTGCAGCCTGCAGGTGCACATCCCAGTTACACACACACACACACACACACACACACCGCACACACACGTGTCACGGCAATTCGACAATTGTCGTATTTGCGAAATTTCTCTTTTATTTATGGCAATTTCTTTTGTCTCTCACGACACAAAATCAAATATTAAAATGATGTTCATTGAATTAAAAAGAAGAAATAAAAATTGTTTCGTGTAAACATTTGAGTTGCCGTTGCCGTTGCCGTTGCTGCCACCGATATGCATTATATTATTATTTTTTATTTCCCTTGATTATACTTAAAATTTGTCATTTCTCTCTCTGCCTCCCTCTCGATCTCTCTATCTGTCTCTCTTTCTTTGTGCTGTGCCGCGTCGCAGATTCTTTCACTTGCCACTGAAAATCTCTGCCTTGTGGCAGGCATTCGCATCGGTCATCAAGATTTACTCTCACCCGTGATTGCTATTTGATGTGTGAGGCTGTTGGGAGGGAGGGAATTTGATACCAAATCGTCTCAGATACCAGATATATCGCACAGGAAGTCGTTAACTAGTCGAGAATTATACTTAAGGCCTAATTGGCCTTCTGTCTTCTCGTTGAAAACAATGCCACGCTGTTATTGACAGTTGTGGTATGTAACCAACTCATACTTAACTTTACTTTAACAGCAACAATATGCAATTAAGTACAATTTTATCAGTAATCGATAGCTTATCGATTATTTACTTGATCATTGAGTTCTAATTGCTCTATCACACTGTTATTCATAGTTGTGGCATGTTAACTATGTGAAGATAATGTTATAGTTTGCAAAAAAGCACAATTACTCAGTAATCGATAAATTATCGATGGCTTATACCTTCATCAAATGTCTAACTACTTTGGCGCACTGTTATTAACAGTTGTGATAATGAAACGATAATGTTACAATTATCAATACAGTGTATATAATAAGTAATCGATAATTTATCGATAAATTAGATAGTCTAACTGTCTGAGCAGGCTGCTAATAACAGTTTAGTCATGTTAATGATAGTTTTATACTTAAGTTACTTTAACGCCAACAATTTCCGACGAAATACAAACAATAAGTTATCGATAAATTATCGATTGCTAACTCAATCATTAAATTCAAACTTCTATAACGCACTGTTATAAAAATTTGTCATGTTTCAACGATAATGTTACACTTTTCCATACAGTACACGTTATCAATGATCGATAACTTATCGATTATTACAATTTTCACACTGATATTGTATTTTTACTGAATTTTGTTATATTAAAAACTTGATATCATAAATAGTATCACTTTAAAGTACATTATCCCATGTTGTGTATCGATAACTTATCGATTGTTGACATTGTTATGTGAAGGGCTCGTTAGCTGAAGCAACAACACTCGCAACTATTCTTGAAATACTCCTATAATTGAGTGCAATCGATAATTAATCGATTGTCATTAGGCTGATTGTCATATTTCAGTCAATCGAAGCATTCCGGTTGCACAACGCACTCACATTTCATCGGCAGCATCCGTCGTCCATCAGGCAGCGTGCACCATCCGTCATCCGTCATCCGCCAAGCGTCATTGGCATCCGTTTGTCCATTTCTTGTCGGCACCTTTTAAAGATCTCTGTGTGTGTGTGTGTGTGTGTGAGTGTGTTTGTGTGTATGTGGTTCATTGTGGCACATTCATTCGATACAGTGGCATGTCCAGCTAATCTCGCTGATCATAATGATGATGACGATGATAATCGGTAATCGGAGCCACGAATGAGCATTTTTTTCTCTCTCATTTCTTTTTCTTTCTTTTGGGCTGCTCCAATTACGAAAGTTGTTTAAAATCAAATAAGAAACGAGACTTCCTAGTGGTGCACCCCCTCGCCTTCCTCTCGCTCCACACCTTCTTAACCCTCTCCTCCAGCTGGTGGTATCATTTGCCTCCGCTGAGTGGCTTTGACCCCTTGGTCTTGCTTTCTCGCCAATTAGTTCTAATGGCTCGTTACTTCCGGTCACGCCCACTCGCTGCTTGCCACTCGCCACTCGCCACTTACCGACTTGCCACTTGCTGGCGTTGACATCTAGCGGAAACTTTGCAATTGTTTCACTTCTTTTTCAATTGAAACCAACAACAACAACAACAAAGTTGACCAAAACTTGTCATGGCTGATGATTTTAATTTATACGAATTAAAGCCGAAATTTCCATAGAAGTCGTTAACAATTTTCTGTTTTTATTTTGCCTTTTTTTTCGGCTGTCCGAAAGAAATTGTTAAAAGCAAAAAATAAACAAATTTTATTACAAGTAATTTTAGCTGTTGCGTGTTGTTGTTGTTGTTGTTGTTTCCATCGTTGTTGTTGTTGTTCGTCTTGTTTAAAAGAGGCGGTTGTAATTATTTTTGCCGGTTGCTTTTTTTTCCTTTTTTTTATCGTGACTTTCTCTGTGTATCATAATAATATGTGTTGTTTTATGTGGCTGTTGCTCTACAAGAGACACGTACTCCAGCTGCAACATTTGTCCAGCATCCAATATGTAGCTCGAGACCAGCTTCCACTTCAACTTCAGCTTCAGCCCAGTCCAATCCAATCGCATCCAATCCGATCCGAGCAGAGCCCAACCCAAGGCATGCCACTCCATTTCAATCACTTCCAGCCATCAGTTTGCCAATCCTCACGTATTATCATTCAACTATTCCGAGTTCTCATTTCTCTACCTCTATATCTTGCTCTCCCTCTTCTTCTTGTTGCTGTCGTGCGTGACCTGAGCCTTAAGCACTCGGATTCACATATTTCTATATACTCGTCAGACTCGCCCAATCGATAATCTACATAAATATTCAAGAAATTTCACTTTAACTCGAGAAAATGCTGATCAATGTTAATAACAGTGATTCAGGCATTAACAGCTGTTAAATAGCATAAGACAAACATAACATAACACTAAAAATATATTCACATTACATAAACATCTTATTCAAAATATTAACAGCAGTAAAGTAATGTTAAGGCACGCTGTTATTTAACAGCGTTTGACTATTATCCAGTTTACATTTAAGTTCTGTCCTTAACAGTTTCTTATGAGAACATATGTACACACAACAGTTGCTTTACATAATTCTAAAGAGAACATTGCTAGAATGTTAAGTATTTCTAAGCTATTAGGAGTGACTGTTAACAGTTGCTTAAATAATTGTTGATTCTAACTATTAACAGTTGCCTGGCATAACAGCAGTTATTTAACAGTGCATTGATATGTTAATAGGAATGCACCACACCTGTTATCCATGGATTGAGTCTGTTATCAACAGAGCAAATAGCTTTCGGTCTCAAACTGTTATAATTAACAGAGAACTGAGCACCTTCAGTATGAGCCTTCAAAAGCGCCTTAACATTTTCTTATAAACATACGCATAAGTATTGTCATTACCGTTTCTTATTGGAATATACACACAACAGTTGCTTAACATAGCATAAGAATGTTAAGTCCTAGGCTATTTACTTAGTACAGTTGCTTGACACAGCTCAAACATGAGTTGCTGTTAACTTTAAATAGTCACTTAACATATCAAAACTGTTATCTATGAAAAGCGAAACCTTTCCATTTTAGAATGTTATAAATAACAGAGTACCTGAGACCTTCTGTATGAACTTCCAGCAGCCCTTAACATTGTCTTAAACACATACATATTGTAATTAACAGTCACTTAAAAGCCTTCTTTAGCAGTTACTTAACAGTGCACTAAACTGTTATCTATGTAAAGCATCTGTTATCTATGTGTCTATCAACTATCAACAAAAAAGATAACTCTATATCTCCAATCAAGCTCTTGTTCGTACGTTTAACCACTTTCTTGTCAGAACCTTAACCCCAAGCTGCGTACTGTGCCTTTTAGACGCACAGCGCGCGTTTTGCATAACATTTTGCCCAGTTATTAAAGTCGTAATATATAATCTAAAGCAATTTTCCGCCATATACTTAACGTTATTTAGTGGCGCCACCAGCCACTCGCCCTTCAACCACACCAAAAGTTTATTATACACCAAGTCTTCAGTTTTTGTTACCCGCTTTTTTGTTTTTGTTTTTGTTTCTGTTTCGGATTGGAACCAAGCCCGGCTCTGGGGTCAAATGTGGCTTGAACTTTTCGCCCGGCTTCCATTTGGATAGTTTTTTGGTGTTTTTGTTTTGTGTTTTGGCAATTTGAGAGATTGAACGCTGAATGATTTATTGAGGCACATAAACAGTTAATAAATACGTTGTAAATCAAATTACATTATGATGGATGGCATAGGTGCTGGATGCTGGGAGCTGGTAGGGATTGGATGCGATGCAGGCAACCAGATTGCAAAACTTGTAAAAAGAAAACCCCAAAAAAGAAGGAAAAGGAAATCGAAAGAAAAAGAAAAGAAAAAGAGGAAAAGTAAACCCTAAATTATGTTGTGCATAATTTCAATAATAAATTTCTATAAATTTCAATTTTGTTTGCTTGTTGCTGTTGCCGACTGTTGTTGTTGTTGTCGATAGCTGTTGCTGTTGTCGTTAGCTGTTGCTGTTGTCTCTGCCTGTTGCTGTTGCAAGTGAAGCGTAGCATTACGTGGAAGGAAAGTGAAATTATGCGGCGAATACGAAACGCAGCAGCAAGTGTTGTTGTTGCGACAGTTGCTGCTGCTGTGGTAGTTGCTGCTGCTTTTGTTGCTGCTGCTGTTGTTGCTGTTGTTGTTGTTGTTGTTGTTGTTGTTGTTGTTGTTGTTGTTGTTGTTGTTGTTGTTGTTGTTCTTAACTTTGTTGTGCGTGAAAGCAGCCAAAATGAATGTGTCGTCGCCTCATCCGCTGCGTGTGACCCAATTTCAAAATTCAATTGCAAGTTCAAGTTTTTATACCAATACCCTGCCCAGACTTGGGGTATATCCAAATCTTTAACCGATCTGACTATAGATGTATCTAATATGCTATCTAAAGCTTAAACTAACTGACTTTCCATATATCAAATCTATATATAAGATATGAGACTGGTTTATCTTAAGCAGAAAACTCTTCCTTAAAGACTGAAAAGTTCCCTCGCAGCAGTTTTTGCACTTCCTTTTCCGTTCGTAAACGTTTCACTGGCTGCTTAAAATATGTCTTCAACATCCCTGTTGAAATCTGTCTTTATGTAGGAGCTACTCCAATATAATATCAAATCTATATATAAGATAAGAAACTGGTTTATCTTAAGCAGAAAACTCTTCCCTCTTCTTTTCGCTTTCCCTTTTCCTTTCTCATTTGCAAACGTTTCACTGGCTACTCAAAATGTATCTTCAGCATCCTCTTTAAAGTCTCTCCTTATATAGGAGTTATCCCAATATATTATATCAAATCTATACATAAGATATCAGCGGAAAACTCTTCCCTAAACTGTAACAACTTCCATCGCGGCAGGCAATCTTTTCGCTTTTCCTTTCTCATTTGCAAACGTTTCACTGGCTGCTAAAAATATGTCTTCATTATCCTCTTTAAAGTCTCCCTTCAAGTAGGAGTTACCCCTAAGTGTAGGGTATCTATAGCTTCGACCAGATCTACACACACATCGAGTCTCGCTTCTTCTTTTTATCACGTTCTTTCACTCACATTTGCCACGCATCTCACGTCTCATTCTTACTCTCTCCCCCTCCTTCTCCTGCTCTGACACTTTTTGTGCTTGTTCGATTTAATAGTTGCGCCTGAGGCAGCAGCTCAAGCTCCGAGGATGATGATGATGTCGACGACGTCGGCCTCGACCGACTGCAGCAGCAGCAGCATGCAGGGCTCCACGACGAGCTCGGCCTCCAGCGATGTGATGACGCTCACAACGACAGCTGCCTCCTCGTGGTGTGCGATGCCAACGAGCTCCCGCCTGCGCCTGGTGCGACTGGTGCGTCCACATCAGCGCCGGCTGCTGGTGGTGCCGGAGCGCAGCGCCACCTTTGGGTTTGCGGTGCGCGGAGGCAAGGAGCATGGCATTGGATTCTTTGTCTCGCACGTGGAGCACGGCGGCGAGGCGCAGCTCAAGGGATTGCGGGTAAGTCTGTCTCTCAGTGGCTCAGTGGCTCAGTGGGTCAGTCACGTAGCAGGCCACATGGGTACGTGACTGCTCCGCCCTGTGACCCACTTGGGGCACTCGCTTCACATGCGAGTTGAACGAACTGCGCTCACTTTTTAATGGATCTCTGATACTCGCGCGCAGATTGGCGACCAGATCTTGCGCATCAATGGCTACCGCCTGGAGGATGCGGTGCACAAGGAGTTCATACAGCTCGTCGCTAGCCAGGATCGGGTGACGCTCAAGGTGCGCGGCGTGGGCATGCTGCCAGTCAAGGAGTAAGTGCTGCCCCCTAATCTATCCCTCTTTATGCTAACTCGGATATGCCTCTTGCAGTCAGCCGGATGAGCGGCTGTCCTGGAACGTGGTGAAGCTGCCCAGTGTCAGTGGCACCCCGTCGGAGAGCTCCTTCAAGACGAGCACGGAACGCCGCACGGCCAGCCGGGACATCAATGTCGTGCTGCACGTGGCACCGCGCACCAAACTGGGTCTGGGCATCTGCAAGGGACCCGAGTGGAAGCCCGGCATCTTTGTGCAGTTCACCAAGGAGCGCAGCGTGGCACGCGAGGCAGGTCTGCGTCCGGGCGATCAGATACTCAGCGTGAACAGCATCGACTTCTCGGATGTGCTCTTCAGCGAGGCGGTGGCGGTCATGAAGAGCTCCAGCAAGCTGGACATGGTCGTGCGCACTGCAGCCGGCTGTGACCTGTTCCCCGGCGAGTCGAGCGGCTACAACAGCTCCGCCAGCTCCGTCACCGGCGACCAGAGCCCCTGCTGGGCGGATCCCAAGTCGAAGCGGCTGACAGCGGTGCGCGAGGAGCCGCCGCCCAGCAATGTCCAGGTGCACAAGCAGCTCAACAAGACGATCATCAAGCTAACCGAGAATGGCACCTCCATCAACAACACCTACATAGCCAGTGCCAGTCCAAGTCAGCAGCAGCCGGAGCAGCAGTCAACATCGGAGGAGTCGATTAGCCGCAGCACAACGATGCGACGTGCCAATCATCCGGCTGCTCCGGCGCCAGTTGTAGCTGCAAGTCTAACGCCAGCGCCGGCGCCACCGCCGCCAGCAGCAAATCCAGCAGCGCCGAGCAACAGCGTCCCAGGCAGCAACAGCAGCCTCTCCAGTGCCATAAACGAGGAGCTCAAGAAGCGCAAAGAGGTGCGTACTTATTGCAGTCAGTGTTTCAAAAGCTAATTGTGTGTGTGTCTCTCTGTGTGTGTGTGTGTAATTTACAGCGCAATAGCAACAATAGCAGCAGCCAGTTGGGCCGCGATAGGGATCGGGATCGAGATCAGAGATCTGAAGATCGGCCACACAATGGAAGCCGCAGCAACGTTGCTCAAGTGTCGCACAAGCGTGAACGCAACAACAGCACATCAGCAGGAGGAGGAGGAGGAGGAGGCGCTGTGAGAGCTGGAGGAGGAGGAGGAGCAGCTGCCTCGTCGTCGAGTGGAGTTGGAGATCAGCACACGGCGCTGATGGATGAATTTAAGCGCGCGCATCAGCGCATGTTTAGGAACGGGTTCCATGAGAGCGAGCACAAGGTGAGCAGCCGCCTCTTAACAACAATTGTTGCAACACACACATACATACAACCAGCAACTGCAACCAGCAACCAGCAGCAGCAACATAAAACACCAGCAGCAACAGCGTTGGCTACTCGTAAAGGTCAAGAGAGCTGTGGACTGCACTTGTTTTTAGCTGATTGTTAGCCATGTGAAGTATTTGTTAGCCACTTGACTCAGCCAACTGAATGAGGGCATAACTATCAACTATGCGAGAGCGAGAGGTGCACATAGAAAGAGCGAGCGAGAGAGAGAGAGAGAGATAACAATCAAGTTGCAATTGCAATTGATTCTGCTCCCACTCGACGCAGCCTCTGTGCGTGATTAGCTGCTCGTTAACCTACTTCCAACTTATGCGACAGTTTGCTATAGATATAGATATATAGTCTTATATATAACTGAAGCATCTGGGGTTGTTATGCGATTAGTTTTATGACTGTAGTTATTGATACTCTGATAAGATCTATGGGATTTTTTCTTTGATTAACAGAACTAGGCAGCAATTTGTTCGTTCAACTCAAACAGATCTAAGAAAGCTGAAAGTTGAATATGATTGTATATATGCGACTAAGGAATGCCCTGTAAAGAGTATACTTAATGGTTTCTGTCTCAACTATTTATATAGTTATTTAAGCTGAGTTTTAAGGCACCTTTTCCAATCGAAGTTTGAAGGCAATTGTTGAGTGCAACAAAAGAGTTTCTAAAGACTTTATGATAGATATATATAAAGATATATATGTCTAAAGATCTATGTGTAAACATGTATATATAGCGTATATATATATACATATATAGTGTGTAGCTATAGATTAACAATAGTTGAACAAAAACCCATTGGAATTGTGTGCTTGAAAGTGAGTGTCTCTCTCTCTGATTAGCTATTGACATCACTGCAGCGCAAATAGATCAATGATGAGCTAATGAGGTGTTAAACTATCACACACACTCACACACACACACACACACCATACAGTTAGTTAAGTGTAGTGTTTGTTTGGTGACCTTGTCGCTGGGTTTTTTTCTTAGCTTTCGACTTCAGTTTGTTGGCTTTCCCTTTTTTGGGCACAATCTATCTCTTTGCTAAGTGGTTGTCATTGCACCACCCGCAGCACACAATGAATCATCACACAAAACAAGCTAGAGGCGCTTCACACATACATACATACATACATATATATATATATAAGTTTGTGTGTGTTTTTCCTGAATGGATTGCGCTTATCTTATCAATTGCACGCGTTGTCACAGCGACAAGTGAGTTTTGGAGCTGAACGCTCGCTCCGGCGTCCAGTTAAGCGAGCAACCTGGTCGCGTCAACAGTTCAAGTCAAGAGAGAGAACCCCCAAAGATACTTGGAGCAGCAAGTGTTCATAGTATATATTCGAAATGAGTCTGTTGCGTTCCAAGAAGAACGGCGACGGCAGCATCGCTGGCCGCGACAGCGATATGCCCACCATGCGACCTGTCAGCATGGGCTTCCCTCTGGTTACCATGTCCACCTATCAGGTAGCTCCGGCTGGTTCTCCATCCATCAACTGCAGCTCAAGCACTAAACTCAAGGCCAACCTATAACAAAACAATTTCGTATAATTTTGCAGGAACGCGGCGAAACGCTAAAACGCACTTCGATTATGCCCGACGATAGTTGTTATCGCAACAACAACAACAACGGCAGCAGCAGCAGCAGCAATGGTAACAACAACATTGGCAGCAATCGCATGCTGCTGCTTAACGGCAGCAGCAACAGCAACAGCAGCAGCAACAACAACAGCAACAGAAACAGCAGCAACGGCAACAGCAATCATAATGGAACAACAGAATTGCCACCACCGGTAGGTCCCCCCACCAATACATATATAAAGAGTTGCCTGAGAGGAGCACAACAGTTCCAGGGTATCTCCTAGTCGTGCTCATTTTCAATTCAATCATTTTCTCGATAAAACTAATCAGTTTCCTACACGCCACGCGCATCTCTCATCTGCTCTGATTGCAGCCCCCACAGTTTGCCAACCCGCAGCAGCAGCAGCAGCAGCCGCCGGCGCAGACGCAGAAGCAGCAGCTGAAGTTGAGCGTGTCCCACGGCAATGGCAGCCTGGTGGCGTCCAGGAGCAGGCAGCTGCCTTCGCCGTTGTCGCCTGTGCGCAGTCCCAGCATCAATCTGCGTGCACCTGCCATGCCACAGCCGGACTACGATGCTGCTGTGGTGCAGCTGCGCAGCAATGGACAAACAGCAACAAATGGCAACCAGCAGCAACAACAACAACAACAACAACAGCAGCAGCAACAGCGTCGCACGCTGCGTCTGGGCACAGTGACGATTGGGGAGTATGGAGAGCAGCGCAACAAGCGGGAGACGCTGCGCAAGATTCCCTCAATTGGAGGCGGAACTGGCGAAGTCATCACCCAGTCGAATGGCATACTCAAGAACGGTAGCCGCAGCAGCGCCAGCTTCAACAGCAACAGCAACAACAGCAGCAGCAGCAACAACAACAGCAGCAGCAACAGTCGCCAGCAGCTGCCGCACACGGAAAAGACCATTAAATTTGGCAACTAATTTAAGGGGCGTAGCTGTAAACATTTGTGCAATATGCTTTGTGGGTGGGCGTGGCCTGAGCCTGCTCCACATGCTCAGTACAAAAAGGCGGTTGGTTTATCTTACATTATATTAATTTTCTTATATATAAATCTATTTTTTTTCTATTAATATATTTTTGTTGAATATTTGTTAATATTATTTAACAATTTTAACTATTAATTAATTTACTTTTATTTATAAATATTATAAAACAAAAAAAAAGAGAAATAATTTGTAATAAAAGCAAACAGACAACAAAAGCAAACAACTCGCAGAGTGCCAGATAACGGGACACCGTGTAAATATATGTCTATCTGAAGTATCAGTGCAAATAAACCAATAATTCAGTGATAGTGCTGCTGCCTCGCCTCGATTCCAACTATGGAACAACTATTTTCTATATCTTCAGAAATCATCGAAAGCCCTTTTATCGATTTTCGGCATTCCAACGGGTCTCTAGATCAAGTATATAGTATCTATTTTTATCACAACTGTCATATACCCTTCTAAAGATTTAGATACAGGGTATAAGTACAGTTATTTGCCTGATAAGCTCTGAAAAAATACATATTTGGCCGCTTGCGTCAGCCACCAAAGTTAAGTATTCGACGCAATTAGACGGGCTGACAAGCCCCAATTCCCAATTGGATTTTAGTCATATACAAGTTACACGCTGATGCTTTGTTCTCTGAATGTAGCCAACTTTCCGATAAGCTACATATATGTATATCGAATATATGGCAATCGTTTGGTTCCATGAAGTTCAAGAGCACGTGCTATTATTGATCATCGTTTGGCAGGGATGAAAAATAGATTATACCTTTCCAAAATGTTTTCCAGTTGCAATTAAAACATAACTGTTAGAATTATTATCCAATTTAATTACAAATTTGTTTAGCGAGCGAGTCTTTTGCACCTGAAGCGGTATCCTTCAGGCGCCTTGCACTCAGCTCGGAGATATTTTCAATTATATTTAAAGCTAGTTTAAAACTTTTATTCAAACATAATTAATATTGCTCTCAAACTAGAATATTTCGTAATTTTCTGGAACTCTAATAATAAACTTTTGTCCTGGTGCCAACCATCAAAATTATTTGCGGATTCCGATCTCCTCTGCACATTCCTAAGCCAAGCAAACGATAGGTTAGTCCATTGCATTTATTCTTTATTTTTTTATTTTTCTGAAGTTATTTTATTGAATTCATAATCTGTTGATCTTAACATTTATTCAGGATATTTGGATATTTATTTATATTGTTAACTATATCTATTTAAAATATATGTATGTAGTGCATAAATATGCATCAAACCCTTAGTAGTATTATGTCTTATAAAGTTTATCGAATAGGATAACATTTTTAGCTTATAACTTCTTATCTGTGCTTAATGTACGGCTGCCTATCACTTGAGTCCTTGTCTCTATCTATTCAATGCACGAGGGTCCTGTCTCTGTCTTTTTCCTGCACGAGGGTCCTGTCTCTGTCTTTTTCCTGCACGAAGGTCCTATCTCTGTTCAATACATGGAAAACATCTTTGCGCATGCGTCGTTTTTGCCATCAACAATAATTTCCCACGGTGTGAAGGAATCGAGAGTGACTCAAAATTGCACTAACTCAACCCAAACCAGCACCAACAGTAAAACAAAATAAAAAAAAAAAAGATAAATTTCAACAAGAGTAGTTTTAGCTCTGCATTTTCAAAGCGTCTTCTTCTCAAAAGCACCAGGCGAACAGAAATCAGCAGCAGCATTTGATTACCTAATAAAAAGTGTAGCATACTTTCAGCTGCATCATTTTAATGGCTGCCTTCTACATTTTCATCTTGCTCCTAGAAATATGCTGCATTTTTTTTGTATATCAATGCCATTCGCTGCAGTCGTAGAAGTACTCCAGAAGAGTATTTGATTTCACCCAAAACACAGTTGTTGGACAGTTCCATGATGACCTATTCCATACTGTGTATATATGTATGTGTCCTTCTTCATGAAAATCGAATCCCATATTTAATTTAGTATGAAAATCAGCCCAGAGAAACGATTTATTTAAGCAATTTTAGCTGCTGCTACTGAAAACAAAAATCAGACTAAAAGGTTGTTAGGCGTCTATTTGTTGAAAAGAAATTTAAAGATTTTGTTCATTGTATTTTTTCAAGTACACTTTTTTATTGTAATTGCGTTTTATTATAAGTACATTTGATCCATTTAATTAGGTTTGAAATATATACAAGTACTTAGGTTCCTATTTAGAAATTTGAAATCTGATTGTTCGACGCAGCTTTCAAATCTTGGGGTCTATAAGATCTGTCGACTGTAAGATGACCCTATATAAAGTTTTTTATTTGCATCGATGACAATTACCTTATGGCTAAGATGTTTTCCCACACTGGAACCGCTATCAAAGTTGTCAAAATTGGCATTGCTGGCAAATTTGGCAGGTGACTTGCAGTTCTCACCTTCTGGAAATTCCTTGCGAATAAAGTTGACCAATATTAGAAGCAAGATTTACAAAAAAATCAGAAATTTAAGATCCAAGCGATATTTAATTAATCAATAGAAGAGATACTAAGATGTCTAAGCGACCATCACGTGAAGAAGTTTTGCAACTCAGTTTGGGTGGGATCCATAAAAATATTACTTATCTTTTTCTTATTCTTTAAAACTTATACCGTGTTTCTGCTCCCATTGTTATGCGTCTACAGATGAGTACAGCGAACTATATGTCCAATTCGAGGACAGATCGAAGATTGATGGACCATTTCCCAACCAGCATACTCTTTATCAACAACAGCAGCAGCGCTTCGATCAAGACGACGTGGAGAAGGAGCCGCCTACGCAGCTGCAGCTAGAGCAAGACAAGCTGATGCATCAGGAAATTGAGGAGGTGCGCTGTCTTCAGGAACGTCTAAGGGGACAGGGTCTGCACGAGATGCGGCTGCTGCGTATGGACCAATATATGAGACGAGCCGCACTCCTCCAGCAGTTTAAGGAACCAAAGGATCTGCCACTTCTGGAGCGGCGTCAAAACGAGAGCATCCAGCAGCTGCTGCTGGAGGGAAACGAACCGAAAGATTCTGATAGTTTCAATATCCAGTTGACAGAAGTTGAGGCAGCTTTTCCAAAATGGCAGCTAAACGAAAAGTTGGAGCTGTAACTCCAGTAGGATCCAGGGTCTGCTACCCTAGAAGGAAGTAGACAAGAAAGCAAACGGCATATGGAGATGGATGAGATTCATGAGATTGGA